>CAJGYO010000018.1:23647180-24069538 GCA_904845875.1 Miscanthus lutarioriparius
AGCAAACCACGGTTTGTCCTTCATCAAGCTTCTTCACTCCCTTGACGGTGTTATCTTGATGAAGTTGGGCTTGCGGTGTCTTGCCTTTCACTTGAATCAAGTCCTTGGTGAGGCGAGCCACTTCTTGCTTGAGTTGCTCATTCTCCATTGCAACCTCTTATGTGCATGTATCTACAACATCTTTCTCAACACAAACTTGGTTGCACAAGGGTGAGTCCAAACATAAATCATTGCAAGAAATAGAGGCATCCTTTTTAGGCATGTAAAAAATTGAACGTTTTCTTTTAGGTGCCTCGGTGAGGGTGATACCAACGGCTTCAAGATTAGCAACTTTATTAGTTAGCTCATCACAACGTTTGCACATAGTTTCCATTTTAGCAAGCAAACTTTTATAAGCATCTTGTGAGCTAGCTAACTTTTTATTTATTTTTTTATTTTTCTTTACAAGTTGCTCATCATTGATTGTACAATTATTTGTGTTTGCACTAGTCTTAAGTTGCTCAATTTTAGTAAATAGCTCCATATTAAGATTGGCAAAAGTTTCATATTGTTCAAGCAAAGTAGCATAAGCTTGTTGAGAGCTATCTAGTTTTCTTTTAACTTTTTAAGCTTCTTTTGTTGACTAGTGCAAACTTTAGCAAAATTAAGATTTTCTTGCACAATTTCATCATAAGAAGATAACTCATCATAACTATCACTATTATTGTCACTATCACTAGGGATAGACTTTTTGTTACCTCGTGCCATAAGGCACACACGTGAAGTGCTTGATGATGAGTGCTTGTGCCTGCGCCTCTTGTGGTGGTCTTATTCTTCACTTGAAGAATCATCCCATGACCTTATTGATGTGAGGGCTTTATCTTTGCATGCCTTCTTCTTTGTCTTGTTTGTGGGCTTGTTTGGACAAACTTTCACAAAGTGCCCCAACTTACCGTATCCATAGCATCCTTTCTTTCTTTGCTCATTTCTTTGATTGGTGAAGATGAAATCTTGAATTTGGATGGGCACACCCTTGATAAGTTTGATTGATTCTTCATCAAGGTTAGAGGTGGAGGAGGAAGATTGATCTTCATCACTTGAATCTTCATCATCATCAACATTATCATTCTCATCTTCTTCTTCATCTTCACTTGAGGAGCTTGAGCTTGAGCTTGAGCTTGTCTCAACTTGCTTGCTCTTCATCTTCTTTTTCTCACTACATGCGAGAGCTTTGCCTTTGCTTGATGAAGAGGCTTCATCTTGACCCATCTTGCGTGACATTTGAAATGCCACTATCTTGCCAATGACTATGGCCAAGGTCATGGTGCTCAAGTCCTTCATATTGTGAAGGATGGTGATGATGCTTGTATAGTTCTTTTGTGGTAACACAGAGATGATCTTCCTCACGATGTCTGCATCATCTAGCTTTGTAAATCCTATTGAATGGAGCTCATTGATAATTAGATTCAAATGAGAATACATATCACGAACAAGCTCACCATCATTCATTTTAAAGGAATCATAATTTTGTTTAGCTAGACAATGTTTTTGCTCACGGACATTAGTTGTGCCGTCATGGAGCTCTTGGAGTTTTAACCAAATTTCATGTGTCATACTTAAAGTGAACACTTGGTTAAACACATCCATGCTAAAAGATTCAAACAAGCAATTTTTAGCTGTAGCATTGAAATGGATTTCTTTTTCTTTACTCTTTGTGGCTTTATCGGGATTCTTAATGGGTTTTATCCTGTCACGAGTGACTCTTCAAACACCAAAATCAACCACCTCAAGGTGACAAGCCATTCTACCTTTATAGTAAGGGAAGTTAGTGCTGTCAAAGTGCAGAGGCCTAGAGGTATCTATCCCAACCACTCTAAATAGCGTCGGCTCAATGGCGGTGAAGCCAAAGGTCCAAATTGAGCCAACCTTGCTCTGATACCAATTGAAAGTGAAATGTGACGCCTAACAGGGGGGTGAATTAGGCAACTTAAAACTCTAACTCTAAACTATGGCCTCTTTTTCTATTCTTAGCAAAACCTATGCAAAAAGATAAACTATCTAAATGTGCAACTACGGTTTTGCTAGCGTGTTACTATCTCTACCGTAAAAGGAGTTATGCAGACGACGTAAATGCGGAAGCTAAAGAGTAAGGTAGAGATATGCAAACTTCCGTCGACGACTCTAGTATTTTTACCGAGGTATCAAGAAGCGTGCAAGCTTCTTCCTAGTCCACGTTGGAGCCTCTCGCAAGGAATCCCTCGTAAGGGCCAAGCTCTCGGCCGAGTAACTCCGTGGATAGCCCACGGCCTTCCCCACACGCAAGTGGGTCTCGGTGTGCCTTCTAGCAAGCCTCTCCCAGACCGCTCCCCACCGTCTTCACTATCAAGCTTTCGACCAAACTGCTGAGGGCCTTGTTCCCTTCGGTACACTGTGGCGGCCACACCACAAACACGGTTGGTGTGATCTCGTAAGACTACAAGTCCCTCCAATGTACAATAGTGGTGCGCGCAAGCACCAAGTGGTAAGAGGTATGCAAACCTTACTCAACACTAGGCCTAAACCTCGAGCAAGCGCATAAGTAGTGGTCTAATCAACCTAAGCACTTCACAAAGCACCTACGCTAATTATCTAATGAATCACTAAGCACTATGCAAGTGGAGATCACTAAAATAGTGTATCAACACCCTTGGTATGTTTCCTCAGCTCCACACCCTCAAATGGTCGGTTGGGGGTCTATTTATAAGCCCCACTAAGAAAGTAGCCGTTGGGGACGAAACTCGCTTTTCTACTACTGATCGGACGCTGATGCCACTGGATGTGTTCGGTCACAACTTCGCCGCTCTAGAACCTCTCTGTACTCGATTGGACGCTGTAGTTCCTATGTCCGGTCATTTTGTCGCCAGCGTCCGGTCAGTGCTGAATGTGTTGCCGAGATGATGAACAGTGCCATCGGTGCATCCGGTCACTTTCAGTCCTCATGTCTGGTCGCTGCTACTGACGTCTGCTGTTGCTGAGCCTCTTGATCGGACGTGTCCGGTCACTATAAGGCCAGCGTCTTGTCACTCTATGAAGCTCGTTTCTTCGCGATCTTGCATCTAGCTTGGTTCCTATCTTCGTGCTTAGACTTTGCTTGATATCTTGGGTCCTCTCTTGTGCTTCTAGGGTCTTGCTTAAGGTGTTGATCATTGACTCATCATGTTGCCTTCGTCCAAGTCACATCTTGCACCCTATTGAACTACAAAACAATCACTTGCAAATTCATTAGTCCAATTTGGTTGTGTTGGTTATCAAACACCAAAATCCAAATTAAATGGACCTAGGGTCCATTTTTCTTACAATGTGTATCTCAAAGTGTCACCCATGAGAGGGGTGCATCGCTTTGGTGTCCATGGAAAGCTAGCCCCTCTCTATGTTGGACCTTACAAGGTTTTGGCCCGGTGTGGTTCTACTGCCTACCGTATCCAACTCCCAGATATTTTGTCAGCAGTGCATAATATCTTCCATGTTTCTCAGTTAAAGAAATGTTTGCGGGTCCTCAATGAAGCTGTGGAAGTGGAAGGACTTCCTCTCTAGCCCAATTTGTCTTATATTGAGCATCCTGTCAAGATCTTAGATGAAAAAGAAAGAGTGACTAGAAACAGTGCGGTAAAGTTTTATAAAGTTCAGTGGCAAAATCACTCGGAGGACGAAGCAACGTGGGAGCAAAAAAGCTATATCTTGAAGCATTATCCCCACCTTCTTTCTAGTTCATCGAGGTAATTGTTTAAATCGGAAATTATTTCTTATCTCTTTTCCCACAATAGGCACATGAAATCTCGGGACAAGATTTTGTTTAAGGGGGGTAGATTTGTAACACCCTCGCTATTACATCGTAAATCATTTACTAAAACATGTCATAAGCATCATGTTTATGTGTTAATGCATGTAATAGAGTGTGTAGATCAATTTCTGTAACTCGAAATGATCAACAGAAATGCGAAACGAAAGTTGATTCGATAGTCATGTTATATCACTTAGGATTTAAAACCAATTTTTATTAAGCAAAAATGCTATAGAACATGTGTGTGATACTTAAATAAAGTTTGAAGTACAAACTTTGTAGATGATAGTGAAATACTTGCGGTCGAAAAATGATATTACTAGCTAATATTTCCACTAGCTTAGAAATCGCAAATGAAAATCAAATTCAGCTCTAAAACTTAGAAATTTTTAAGTCTGTCGACTGCTAGACAGTGCTATGTTTAACAATTTATTATGAGAGATTGGGTTAAGGAGTATGGTAGTATTATGGCTTGTTTTAGTAGCCTACTATACCCTCTAAGGTATAGCAAAAGTGGTTTGGGGATTGGATCAACGGTTTAGACGTCTCAAACGCTTTAAAATCCATGCATAACAATAACTCTGGTTGTCTTCTTATGTTGGGCACGGTCACTAGGCCATCATGCCCTGACATCGTGGCGTTGGTGCGCCGGGCGCGCGCGCACACGCTGATGAGGACATGACACCCATGCATATGACCATGTTTGGCGCATGGTATGGAGGGGTACGAGGCCAGCAAGGGTGTCCAAGTCAAGAAGGAGGTCCGAGGCTAATTCGGTTCGAGTCCCCGAGGTGGAGGCCCAAAGCAACTCAAATTCGAGTTTGCCTCGGCCTACAGAACTAGTCTGTCTTAAACTGGTCACCTAGGACGTATCCGGACTCCGTTTTCGACGATCCACATATGGATGGAAAGCTAATTTAATAAGGAAGCCAATCCAAGTGGTCTCACGTCAAAAGCTATTCGGAATCAACAGGAATTGTGGTCACAAGTCATAATCCAGAATCTGCCAGGGTGCTGTGACACCGTCTTTTTGTCCGTTGGACCGTGTATCGTGTTTGGCTCATTAGGGGGCGCGTCCAGGGTAGGCGACGACCCTAAGACCTTTATAATCATATGCCGCCGCCATCATTAGGGTTTGGGTTTTGCTTAGATTATTCTGTCAAGAACAGTTTCGCCGTTCATCGGTTTGTGAGACCCCAACTTCGAGAGTTTAATCATTCATCTGCAATTTGGTTGTGTTCTTCGTTGCGTAGGCAGGGATTAGCCTTCTTGGTGAGGTCAACCTAGTCCGTGACTTGGTTGATAACCAGAGGAGCTATGGTGCTAAGATTGCAGGGTTTGATCTTTCAATCTGAAGCTGGATCGGTGTGTCATTCTCCGCCACAACGATAGTTACCACCACCTGATAGAAGATCGGGATCCCCGTCCCCAATATGTGGTAATCAAAGCTAAGGTATACCGTCAGGTTCACTTTGATTCCCTAGTTTGTGTGTTTCGCATTCGTCTCATAATCCAGTGCCATACTCATTTTTCCTGTCGTAGAACCTTTCGCGCCATAGCCTTTGCATATTTCAGTTTCAGAGTCCGTCGTGTTGAGTTTGTGTCCAGGTCGAGATCTTGTTGCTGGTTAGGTCGTGTTAGAGTCTAGTTCGTGTGTTTTCCACCATCGTTTCCATCAAATCTTTGCTATTGTGACCAGTTTTGTGCACATTGTTCCCGTTTTGTCCTCTAATTCGGAGCCAATTCTTAAAACTGGTCTAGTTTTCGTATACGAACTCCGATTTTGACGTTCCATATATCAAAATCGATCAGAAAAAAATTCGGATCCATCCATCCCCCACAATGTTAGGGTTCGGAAATTTTAAATTGGTCAAAAGTTGTCACA
Organism: Miscanthus lutarioriparius; assembly: GCA_904845875.1. NCBI lineage: Eukaryota > Viridiplantae > Streptophyta > Magnoliopsida > Poales > Poaceae > Miscanthus > Miscanthus lutarioriparius. The sequence goes on from CAJGYO010000018.1 coordinate 23,652,865, forward strand.
AGATCCTCTTTTCGTGATCACAAGGTTTTTGTCGATTTTGATCAAGTTTTCTGAAAATTCCACAGGCCACGTCTCTCACTTATTTAAGCTCATATTTTCTGTGGTTACTTCTTTTGTGCTCCTAAGTAAAGGAAAAATATAAAAAAAATAAAATAAAAAAGTCGAAATTTCCCAAAAAAAACAACGACAGCCAAAAAATAGAAAAAAAGAGAAGGGCAAAAGAGGAACAATATCTAGAGGAGCACATAGAGAAGACCAAAGTGAGCTCTGTTAGCGTCTATTGTCTAGTTCCTTGTTTGTGTTGCTATTTCCATCCACCATACTTGTTTTTCACACATCTATCACCTTGCTATCCACCATACTTTGTCACACACCTAGTACTTGGAACATTTTAGACCAGCAACGAGAACAAGTACTTTGGACTATAATTTATCATTACTTTCTGTTACTAACTTGTGTGCCAGATATACATATTACTCTTTGTGTGCCTTCCAAGCTCCACAAATTCTTTAGATCAGTACAGAAAAAGGGTCTTGCAATCTCGGTACCACTGCCTCACAAGTATCACGAACCAGCCGTCGGTTGTACCGCCCACTGCTTGCGTTGGTAAGAACTTTGTAAGAGCTTGGTAAGACGTTTCCACTTGCTTAAAAAAAGTGACACCACAACCTAAGTAGTTGATAGGGATAATACTTTTGTGTTGTCTTTTGCTGTCTTTTAACAATGACAGGTTGTTCGTATCCACCGACTTATGATGGTATAGGTGCTGATGAGTACATGGAGTGGGAAGTTGCCATCGACAACATCTTTGCTACTCGCTTTATGTGTCCGAGGAGGAAGGTAAAAAATGCAGCTAGTGTTTTGCAACATTCTGCTTTATCTTGGTGGGAGTCTTTAGATCCTTCTGATAAACCTCAAATTTGGAATGATATGAAACTTCTTATGCGAGAAACCTTTGTTAATCCACCTCCTGTTTTGATTTCATATGATGAGGTGCACCATTTAGAGGAAGAGTCTTGTTATTCCTCTTGCTATGACTAACCTTCTGCAGGATAATATACATAAGCGAGAGGATTACATGGAAGAAAATGAGGAGCTCACAACCTCATATGCAAATTCAGAACCATCACTTCACAATGCACCAATTACTCCTGCTGAGAACACAGGTAATGCCCATGGTGCTACACTCACGGAAGGTGAAAATTATCTTAATGTACTAAATTTTTCCACAAACCATGCTATCATAGAGCAATTGTTAGTGGAACCCTCTCTTGATTTATCTTTGTCCCATGATAATTTGCTTGATGTTCCTTGTGATAAAGATGAATTGGTTGATGATACTTCAGCTTTACATGTTTTGGAACCAGTCACTTGTGCTAAAAATAAACATGTTATTCATATTGCTACTAAAACTTATGAGTTCAAACTGCTGTCTTCTTTACATACTTTGGGCTACATTGAATTTGATGTTTTGTGTAACCTAAATTGTTTGGATGAGAGCCTTTTTAAATATGCTGATTTGCCTTGGTTTTCTAAACACACATATCATGTTATTGGCAAATATAACAACAAGGGACAATATATGATACAATGAGTATACATTCGTAGTAATATGAATTCTCCTTTTGTTGTGCAAGATTATGATTGTTTAGAGGGCAGCCATAATAATACAAACGTTTTCTCATGTTCCTCAAAGAAACAAGTTCACTTCCAATCTTTGTGTTGTGCAGGATCAGTTTCAAGCACCATCGACGCCGAGGACGGCTTTTCGTCAAGAAGGGGAGGATGATGAGGACATGACACCCATGCATATGATCATGTTTGGCACATGGTATGGAGGGGTACGAGGCCAGCAAGGGTGTCCACGTCAAGAAAGAGGTCCGAGGCTAACTCGGTTCGAGTCCCCGAGGTGGAGGCCCAAAGCAACTCAAATTCGAGTCTGCCTCGGCCTCCAGGACCAGTCTGCCTTAAACTGGTCACCTAGGACGCATCCGGACTCTGTTTTCGACGATCCACATATGGATGGAAAGCTAATTTGATAAGGAAGCCAATCCAAGTGGTCTCACATCAAAAGCTGTTCGGAATCAATAGAAATCGTGGTCACAAGTCAGCGTCCAGAATCTGTTAGGGTGCTGTGACACCGTCTTTCTGTTTGTTGGACCGTGTATCGTGTTTGGCCCATTAGGGGGTGCGTCCAGGGTAGGCGACGACCCTAAGACCTTTATAATCATACGCCACCACCGTCGGGGATCCCGATCTTCCATCAAGTGGTGGTAACTATCATTGTGGCGGAGAATGACACACCGATCCGGCTTTAGATCGAAAGATCGAACCCTGCAATCTTGGCACCACACCTCCTATGGTTATCAACCAAGTCACAGACTAGGTTGACCTCGCCAAGAAGGCTAATCTCTGCCTACGCAACGAAGAACACAAGCAAGAATAAGAAAGAACGCAACCAAATTGCAGATGAATGATTAAACTCTCAAAGTTGGGGTCTCACAAACCGATGAACGACGAAACTACTCTTGATAGAATAATCTAAGAAAAACCCAAACCCTAAAGTAATGGAGACGAGGATCCCGATCTTCCGTCATGTGGTGGTAACTATCGTTGTGGCAGAGAATGACACACCGATCCGGCTTCAGATTGAAAGATCAAACCCTACAATCTTAGCACCATAGCTCCTCTAGTTATCAACCAAGTCACGAACTAGGTTGACCTCACCAAGAAGGCTAATCCCTGCCTGCGCAACGAAGAACACAAGCAAGAACAAGAAAGAACGCTACTAAATTGCAGATGAATGATTAAACTCTCGAAGTTGGGGTCTCACAAACCGATGAACGGTGAAACTATTCTTGATAGAATAATCTAAGCAAAACCCAAACCCTAATGATGGCGGCGGCGTATGATTATAAAGGTCTTAGGGGCGCCACCTACCCTGGACATGCCCCCTAATGGGCCAAACACGATACACGATCCAACAGACAATAAAATGATGTTATAGCACCCTGGCAGATTCTGGCCGCTGACTTGTGACCATGATTCCTATTGATTCCAAATAGATTTTGATGTGAGACCACTTGGATTGGCTTCCTTATCAAATTAGCTTTCCATCCATATGTGGATCGTCGAAAATGGAGTTCGGATGCGTCCTAGGTGACCAGTTTAGGGCAGACTGGTCCTGGAGACCGAGACAGACTCGAATTTGAGTTGCTTTGGGCCTCCACCTCGGGGACTCAAACCGAATTAGCCTCGAACATCCTTCTTGACTTGGACACCCTTGCTGGCCTCGTACCCCTCCATACCATGCGCCAAACATGGTCATATGCATGGGTGTCATGTCCTCATCACGCGCGCCGATGACCACGCTGGCCGGTTGCTGCTGCCGCAACCTAGCCGTGGTGGGCACGCCACTGGCCGCCGCACCCGCCGCTCACCTACACCTGGCCATCCTGCTGCCACTGCCATCGCATCGCCTAGGCTTGGCTGAGGCCGACCGCAGTGAGCTGCTGGGCCTGTGCCCTACTACTCTACCTCGCATTGTCGTTTGGGGTGCCGCTGTGGCCGCGCTGCGCTGTCGGGACTACTCGCATCACGATGTTGGCGCTGTCGTCGTGTCATCGTCGTGTCCACACTGATACGCTGCACCTCTACATTGTTGCTAGTCATGTACGTGTCGCCTCTACTGCGCACATGGGGGTGAGCCGTCGTTGCCACGCCATTTATGACACTGCGGTGCGCGGACCACGCCGGTCAAAGGCGCGCACACGTTGTCCACAGTGCCAGCGCATGGGCCTCCCGAGCCCACCGCTCGTGTCTCGCCAAGGCATGGACAAACCGAGCCCACCTACTGTGCCATCTCTCTCATTCCCTCTTTCTCCCTCTGTTTTTTGTCGCTGTCACGTCACGTCATGGTGAAGCCAGAGAGCGAGCATCTCTCATCAATTTCTTATGCTCGCGTCTCTGCCTTCACGTCCCCTCTCTAGCCGACCCCACCCCGCTTTGATTCCGGCTCAGCCGAGCTCCAATTTTAGCGCTTTGCCCGCCACCGTTCTGTTAAGGCCCATCACCACCTGCGTCGTGGCCAGTCTCCACCACTTCACCCCACGCCAATTCCTCTGCACCACTAGCTAGCCTTGGCTCCCTCTTCGTCATGCGCACGCTAGTCATAGCTCTAGTGCCACCTCCTCACCGCTGCTGCGGCCATGCCTTTACGGTCCACCGTTCACCTCGCTGCGCGCACATGGCCAGCCTCGCTCGGGTCATCTCCGGTCGAGATGGCTTCTCGGTAAGGTCACTGGTGGGTTGTCGAGCTCACCTGCTACCCCTACCACCTTCTTGTTACTATGGCTCACTAGAACGCCGTCACCATTACCGCAGGGTGCCTGCCGTCATGGAGAGGTCCTTCTATGGTGTCCCGGCTCGTGCAACCGCCGCCCATCGTCTCGTGTCGATCCCTAGGTGAGCATTGGCGTCGTAGATAGGTCAGCGTAGGTCCCGTGTGGCTGGCGCAAGTGCCAGTGCCACCGCGTGGGGGAGGCCAAGGACCTTGCCATTGTAAAGAGGAGAAAGTTTCGAGGGTTTCGTTGTAAAGTCGCTGTCTATAGAAATAGTAACGTGGACTGTGGGTTGTTTTGCTCATAGTCCAGGGGCGTTTTTGCTAATGTGCCAGCACGCTTGGGACTTCCTCGCCGTGGCCCGCCTCCGCGCGTGGGTCGCGTTGGGCCGAAATCAGTTTAGCTTTTTCGTGGAGAATAGAAATAGCTTTTCATTTGTATTTCTGGGCTGATCTTTGGTAAATCATATAAAATCATGTAGATATCCAAAAATTGTGAAACCAATTTTGTTAAGTTTCTAAAATTGTGCTCTATCTGTTGGTGTATTTAGTTCATATATATATTTGTTGATACCAGGAACTATTAAATCATTTGAGAGTGCTTAATATTATTAGGTAAATATTGTAGGAATTTTTGTGGCAATATGGTGATAGCTGTAGCTTTCAAATTTTTATAGTAGCTTCATGGTATTATTATGTGCTCACTGTAATTTTTGTAGCTTTAGAATGGACTTAACATAAGACTAGTTAAATGCTCTTTGTTTCAACTATACATTAAATCATTAGTAGCAATAGAGATATATCCTTCATTTGTAAAGCTAGGTGTTTGTTAGTTGAACCCAACACTTTACTTGATGAAGATGATAGTTAGCTTAGTATCTTAGTCATTAGAGCTAGCTTAGTAGTTCACCATGTGTATTCTTAATTTAGGAGATGTTGTTACTAAAATACTAAGTGTTGCATCATCATCGCAAGCATGTAGAGAATGAATTAGCGAAGATCGTGACCATCGGAGACTATGAGTTCGAGGAGGTGATCGAGGAGTATGAGAAGGAGATCCTCATGTAGGAGGAGGTCCTAGAGCCGCCACTGACTGACTGAGCTGACACCATGCCTATCCAATGCAAGCCCTAGTGCATAACCCTTATTTTGAATGATCACTGGATATATATATATATATATGATGTGCATTTATGTTACAGGATTTATATTGAAACTACATGCATAGATAATTTACCTATGAGTCCTACTAGCATAGGTCGAGTAGCTACTATGCTTAGGCTATCGGTATCGGTAGCGTGAGTAACCTGCCGTTACTCACAATAGGTGATTATTATTATCACTCTCATGATAAAATGGTGAAAAGAAATGGAGACCGGGTAGGGATATAGAACGGGTATTGGTGGGTGTACGAGGTTGTGTCCTGCAGCCAACGGGGCATAGCTTGGTTACACTGTTTTCCCTGTTTGTGTCGGTTAAGGACCGACCGTTGCATTGGATTTTAGTCAGGTCACAAACTTATTATCCTGAGCACATACTTGCTTATGGGAGCAGGAAGACTCATTGCTCTCTTGTCATGGGTTCTGGATCTTTCCAAACCGACTGATTGGAGGCAAGGATGGTGGAGGTCTAAGCACCACACTGAGTTCAGGACTCAGGTGTGGGGGCTTAGAGTCCAAGTTTGGACGAGAACCTGGACCCCTTTATAGGAGAGTGGTGGATTAGTCCTGCTTGTGCTTGGGGTACAAGCGAGACGTGTGTTTCGGGGTACCCAGCTGGGCTACATTGATTCATGAATCGCCGTGTAATACGATACGACTTGTCTACAATCTAACACCGTAGTAAGAACTGAAAGCTAAAAGGTGGTGAAATGGATCTGATTGCTCAACTCTTGCTTGAAAGTAGAACAGGTGCTTACATAAAATGGTTAGCTAATGAACTAATCATGACTGCTAATAAAACACATACATAAGGGTTCACTACTAGTGTTGCTTTTTGCAAAAAGGAAACCCAGCAAACCATAAAGCTTATCATATCCTTTGGAGTCAGGAAAATTATTTCCACTAGTCGGATAAGTCTTGCGAGTACATTGTGTACTCAGGGTTTATTTACCCCTGTTGTAGGTGCAGCTTGAGGAGTAGCTGTTGAGTGGAGGATTCTTCTGGTAGGCACAGACGGATCATTGTATCTTATCGCTAGATGTTTATTTCAATTCTGCTGTTTAAATTTCGCACTCTGAACTTGGTATTGTAATAATGTATTTCTGAGAACTCTTGATGTATGAAATGGACTAAGTATTATAAACTCATTCTCATTATTGGATCCTGGAGGAAAAACATGGATTGTTCGAGTTCCCCCTTGGGGTGTGCTCGATGGAATCATCCGATGTAGCTTGCTTTCGGGGTGCTTAGTGTCTAGTGGAAGATAAGCGCCTCCAAAGGTGTGTTATTTCGGGCAGTTCTACCACATTTGGGTTTAAAGAAAATAAGAAGGACAATAGCATTTATGTGAAGTTCAAGAATGGAAAATTCTTTTTTCACATCCTGTGTATAAATGGCATCCTACTCACTAGTAGTAATGTTAATCTATCATTGGAGAAGAAGTCTTTGTCCTCAAGTTTCAATATGAATGATCTTGGTGAAGCTCATTGGTTCTAGAAATTAAAATTCACCGAGATAGACGAAAAGGGGTATTAGGACTATCGAAAAGGCATACTTAGAAAAGATTCTAAAGAAATAAAGTATGCATGCGAGTAAACCTACGTCTACTCCTATAGTCAAGGGTAATAGATTTGGAAACTTTCAGTGTTCTAGGAATCGATATGAAATCGATCAAATGAACATGGTTCCATATGCTTCAGCTGTTGGAATCTTAATGAATGTACAAGTAAGAACTTACCTTAAAGAAGCTTATGTATCTGGGATATTTTGGCAGAAGTCTAGTCTAGACATAGATCACTGGAATGGAGTTAAGAATGTTTTGCAATTTTTGCAAAGTATCATAGGCCTCATGTTGAGTAAGAAAGAATAAGTACTCTCAAATAGTTGTGGGTATAAATGTTAAGTTTTGGCGAGATGTGTAGTGAAATCCACAGTAGTTGCGAACACACGCAGTTGGAGTATTATTGTGGAAAAGCTCCAATGAAACAGTTATGGTGTCATCAATGATGCATACCATAGTATAGCTTGTCATGAGGCCTCACGAACAGGTAAAAGTGGTTAAGGGAATATGTACCCAGATTTAATAATGGTAGTCAACAGCAATAACCATTTAAAGTAGTTAACTCCTAAGATAACAGGTCAAGTGTGCTACCAAACACATTGACATTAAGTTATATGTTGTAAGGAGAAAATCCAAAATCATTTTGAAAGCATTGAGTATATAAGTACCAAGCAAATACTTACGGATCCGCTTACCAAAGGCTAACCATCCAGTGCGTTCAGAGAACACACAGTTGACATGGGTTTACGGAAAAGTCTATGATTTCTAGATACTAAGGGTCCAGTTGAGAATCTGTTTCAAAACAGAGAGGTGCATTGTAGCTGCTTAATCTAATGGCAACTGACCGTGACGATGAGACATGCTATATGCACTGATCTGTGATAGAATGGGAAAAAGATAAAGTAAGTTAAGCTTAAGTCATAAGATGAGATCAAGGGGGAGAATGTTAGATTGATCTCCACCAATTGGCCCAACGACCAATTGGGCTCTTGATCCGCGCCCTGATTGGGGGTGCCCAACCGTTCTCCTGGCTGATGGGCCATCATCGCGCAGCGCTATAAAGAGGAAGGTGGGGGCTGGGGCGCAAGGTACGAGGTTCACTGTAGCCACCTGTTCCCCACTGACGTCCTAACCCTAGACCGATCAAGAGGGTGCGCTGTGAGTGACGGGAAGCATCATCGTCTTCGCCGCCGCCGCCACTAGACCGTGCCTCCACATCGCTGCTACCTCGGTGGTGGCGCTATGGCCGCGACACTGCGTTGGATGAGGTACATCAGCAAGTTTTTTGTCCAGTTAAGTTTTACCCCCTAGATCTACGCCTAGATGATCCTATCAGCGCTATCACCATGTATTGTTGAAGCCTCGTTCCTGTAGGATTGTAAGCATACCATCCCAATTCATAGTATGGAAGGCCTTGGCGAAATATAGCTTGATCACCATTTAAGGAAGCTTCCGCGCTTGTGGTAGAATCGCACCATTTCGGTCGCATAGACGAAGCTTTCTGATATTGATCTCCCTTGTAAGAACCCACTTTGTTGCAAGTTAATCAACTCGTTGATCTCACGCTAAAGTCGTCTTGCGAGTATTTTTGCTAAGATTTTACCATTGCAGTTTTGTAGGCATATTTATTGGTCGAAAAGCGTCGACTGCAGTTGCGCCATTTTTTGGAAGTAATACCATATAAGAGCGGTTGGTCCTTCCTAAGTTAGTGGAGCTATCGTACTCCCTCCATTCCAAATTATAAGTCATTCCAAAAAATCTTGGAGAGTCAAAGCATCTTATGTTTGACCAAAATTATAGAGATAATTATAAAGATTTATAACATCAAATAGGTATACTATGAAAATATAATTAATAAAGAATCTAATGATACTTAGTTGGTATCGTAAATATTATTATTTTGTCATACAAATTTGGTCAAACTTGAGATCCTTTGACTCTCCAAGTTTCTTAGAATGTTTTATAATTTGGGATGGAGGGAGTAAAAAGCATCTAGGAAATCCATGATTGTGGCTTGATTGTTCCCCATGTTGCTCGATAAAAGGTTGGACTGAAACCGTTTGACCTAGGGGCGCTGGAACAGTTCATCGTCAGCATAGCTGGCTTGGCTTCATTCTCTGGTGGCAATTAAGGGCCTCCTTGGTTGGCTTTCAAATTTTGTCAGAGCCAAAGATTTGTCATCCAAAAGTTAGGAAAATAATATTTGTCATAGGTTTGGCATGCTAAATGTGAGATATTGACAAATTTGGCACTAAACTAAATAGAGGCCAAAACATTGGCTAACCCAAGTTTTGGTAACCAAAATTTGGCTATCAACCAATCAGGCCCTAAATTAGCCCTCACGCTGGATCTTTGGAAGATTTTACTGGTAGAGAACTCATGTTGGATGGTTGTATCCATGAGACCTTTCTATTTCCATAATGCTTTGATCCGAGCGTCCGAACTCTTTACTGATATCGGACGGATGCGGGGCGTGGGTCCATGTCAACTTTAAGTCTACTCCCCAACTAACACAACTTTAATATCCCATCAAGCTCCATCTCCCACACCTCCGCCCACCGCTGCTCCGTGCGCTCGCCTCGTCACTCTTGCCGCTGCTCCACGCGCCCGCCTCACTGCTCCTACCGCTCACCACCGATGTAAAGCAGATGCCCCACCGTGGCACCGCTGCACCATCCCCATGGCTATGGCTTCCACGGTCACCACAGCTGCTTCTCTCTACCTTGCCTTCCCTCTTCTCTCCTCGCCGTCCTCCTTGTTGTCCTCTTTGTCGTCGTCCTCCAATATCCTTTGCTTCCCTCTCCTCCGTCGCCGTGCCTCCTCGCCCCTCGGCATTGCTGCCTTCAAGAAGCTCTTAGAGGTGTCCCTTGTGCCCATCCCTCAGGAGCCCACGTAGACCCTTATTGACGAGGACGCCCTAACCCCAAAGCCCTGAGTCTACGGCGTCTACGACCCCACCAGGGAGCTACAGTTTGTCGGGATTTCGCGCAACATCAGGGCTGCACTGAGATATAATGCATGTTGCAGGTGTACAATTCAAATGTTTTGGATGTTTTAGAAGTATGTTTCAATTGTTTCATACAGATGTTGCAAAAGTAGATCAGGATGTTGTACATGTTACAAAGTGTATGTTTCAAATGTTTTAGCTGTTTTAAACGTATGTTGCAAGTGTTTTATCTGGATGTTGCATATGTTGCACTAGCTATACACGTATGTTGCAAGTGTATATTTCAAATAATTCACCTGTTTCAAACGTATGTTGCAAGTGTTTACCTGGATGTTGCATATGTTAGCCCATACACATATGTTGCAAGCGTATGTTGTAAATATTTCATTTATTTTCAGACGTATGTTGCAACAAATGCTTTTTACATTGCAAATGTTGCATCAGCAAGCGTGGCCAGGGGGCATAGACAGAGGTGGTTCCCTCTCGGGTGTTGTCGGTATATTTTAACGCACATAGATAAATCCGTAAGCGCACGAATACCACTGTAGCTTTCACCCGGAAGTATTCCAAGTATCGTATCCACAGGGAAACATGTGAGACTAACTATGGTCTAACTTAACGAGGGGTAGTGAATAGGTTAAGGGTTAATTTATCCAGGAGTAGCAACAGGGTTTGGATAAACAGGAGCGTAGAGAGGACAATTGAGGTTCTCTAGTTCTGACTTGGGTAAGCTTATGTCTTCTACTGTTCAACTAGAGACATTACTAGGAAAAGACACCAGCAGAGGATGCTTTCCTTTGCAACCACATCCTACGCGCGCCTACAGACAGGAGGTGGACTACAAAGGATTCAACGAGACTATAAGAATCACCCTCGCGAGCTACCACCGATCTAGAATGCAGGGTGCATCCACGATTAACGTAAGTCTAAGCACCATGCTTACACTTAAAATAATACTCTACTCTCTCTAGTGCAGGAATAAAGTACTCAAAAGAGTCATGAACCTAAAGAACAATATAAACAAGATACTTACTTGAATCAAAAGTTGATTACTAGAGAAATCTCAGAAGCAAGCTCAGTTAGAACTTGAATCCGCCAAAGTACAAGCCGTAGAGAAAGCACCGACAGGATGGCATCTCCTCCAAACTCTTCCCTCACTCTCTATCTCATTATTTTTAATTATACGACTAAATCCTATAGACAACTAATCTTCTCTTGATAGCTAGCTCTGATCCTCATGAGGAGAATATGAATTAGGGTTTCAGGATCTTATGAGGGAGGGGGTAGGGGTTGCTATATATAGGCCAGAGGTAGAGTAGCGCCCAAGAAATCAAGGTGGAGTAAGGGGCAAGGACTCTAGGAGGAGTAGGGGCAAGGAATTGCCACATCATCGATCCGCGTCAACTCTCCTGACCACCGTTGGATGAACCGACCTAAAACCGCCTAAGAATCAATGATGTAGATTGTAGGAATGAGTACGTAGTGGAGGAGGGTGATGGGCCACCCTCATGGGCTGGGCGGCCTCCCTAGTGGGCTAGCCGGCCCACTATGGTGCCAGGTAGGCTCCTCCTTCTGGTGGCGAGGCTTGGGCTCCGTCTTGGGTCAACTTTTGTAGGTGTCACGGTTAGAATCACTTGTTGTCGTCGGTTTGCTTGTTTGAAGTGTATGACAGTGGTTCCAGGAGCTATTTTCTGGATAAATCCTCCTACAGTCATGAAATCACCAAAACTCGTGGAATCCATTAGTTTAAATCTCTAAACCTTCATTGGTGATTATATTTATGCCCTTATACATGTTTAATTGACGGTTTATAATGGTTGTTAACTACCGTCAACAGGTGCAGTGGTCCCCACGTGCACAGTATGAAACTCCATGCATGATGGGCATGGAGCACGAAGCTGCATGCATACTGGACGTGGAGCACGAAGCTGCATGCATGCTCGGCTGCTCTCTCTCTCTTGCTCCGTATTCTAGCTAGATGTGGCCGGTCAGTAGCATCACGCACCAGTAGCAGCAGGCAGCAAGAGTGCGTGCCAAGCGTGGACCCGTCGCTGCTGCTCTTGAGGACAATTGGCTCGATAACTTTTAGGCAGCAGGCGCGAGGCGTCCGGACGCGCTGCTGACGCTGGACATCCGGGCGCTACCATCTCCGTTCTATTTTATTATAGTAAAAAAATGAAAGGGTACTATGAGCTCAACTAGTGGAATGAGCAATGAACCAATGGTCACAAAGAAGCAGAAATTATAGCTCCTTTTTATACTTACAGGAACTACGAGTTTAGTTGGACGATATGAAGTTCTCTTGAAAACGTACTCCCCCCGTCCCATATTATAAGCCGTTTTAGCTTTTTTTAGATATATTACTTTTATTATGTATCTAGACATAGTGTATATCTAGGTGCATAATAAAAACTACGTATCTAAAAAAGCCAAAACGTCTTATAATTTGGGACAGATGGAGTATTATATATTAGAAACACCTAGCAACTCATGGAAACAAATCCTATATATCTTGATTTTATCTTGGCAAGGATTCTCAAACAATATTAAACATCTTATAAAATATTTATTGCTTCCATTGCAATGTATGGGTAATTTTCTAGGACGCGTTAGGTAGAGCTCTAGCTCTAGCAAAAACAATTTTAGATGTAGTTTCTTTGATGAAAGAGTTTTTTTTCGGATCCAACTTCATTAGTTAGAAAATCGTTTAATAAAACAGCTTTCTCTGGGTTGTTGAAAAGGATGAAATCCGTAATACTTTTTTTCTTTTTCCTTTTTCTTTTATTCTTCTTCCTCCTTGTGTTCTCCATGCTCGAAAGTCTAATGTCCGCGCCGCACATGGCACATCTATTCTCTTCCTGTTCCCACGCCTCCATCGTCTGCCGGCGGCGGCTCAATGCCCCCCCCCCTCTCGCTAGCGTCGTGCCACCAAGGCACACTGTCGTCGTCTCCTCAGCCCGTGACGTGTTGCCCATCTCCCTGTTCAGTGCCGCGCCGCGCCCCGTGCTTACCCGTCCCCTCCCCAGCTTATGCCGACGTAGCCTCATGCCGCACCGGCCTCGCCCCACGCGAGATAAATCGGGGTGGGATTGAGAAGAAAACCAAGGAAAACTATTATTTTCAACTTCTTCTCTGTCATCGTTTCTCTTGTACTATTCGTGGAGCTTGTTCGATGGAGTGGAACGACAGGAGAGTGTTTGATTAGCGCTCGCATTAAACTGCTCGTGTAGCGCTATCAAACACTATCTCCGTCCATAAAAAATACAATTCTCGTTTTTCGAGAAGTCAAATAATTTAACATTTGACTAAAATTATATGAAAAAGTGCTAATATTTATGAGACAAATTAAGTAACATTATATTAGTTATAGAATATATTTTTATAATAAATTTATTTAGAGACATAAATGCTAATATTATTTGATGGGTACGGTTGCATAATTACGTTGTTGTGGACTGACAGAGTACAACACATTCGGGCACGAAGAAGTCGAGGCAAGCACCGCGCAAGGAGCCAGTCACGGGCGACCCTTTTTTTTTTGTGACCATTGTGATTCACATTTACCACACACAGCAAAAAGCCCGAAGTCCGATGGGGTGGTAGCATCTCCCGTGGATTACCACCAATCCTGAGGGCAAATCCGTCACGCTCCACAGTATATATCGTCGGGGCCAGCCAGCAACATCAACCGGCCGCTCCGGCTTCCTCTTCCTCCGCTCTGCAGCGTGGGGCGTGGCCCTCCGAGGCCTCCGTCCCCCACTCCCCCTGATACGGAAGCACCCAACTCGCCTTCCTGTAAACCCACTCGCGCTTCCTCCGCCTTCGCCGCCGGTAATGCTCCCAGTCCTAGCCCCGATCCTGCTCTCCCAGTTTCGTTTCAGTCTTGACTCTGAAGTGACCGCGCGACCGCGCCGTTGATTTCGGGCTCTTCTGTTTTGCGGCATCGGGGGCTCGTGGGTGGGGGTGACTTCCCGCGGCGCGCGGCGGTGTTCGGTTACTCTTCGTCTGCGATGTTTGGGCGTGGCCTGATTGCGGTGCCTGCTCGTTGTCCTGTTTGGGGTTGGGGTTTTGTGGCGTAGTGGTGGTGGGGTTTTTTTGGGTGGGGGTTTGCTTTGGTGCTTTCCCTCGCCTCGACGTCACAGTACGTTGCTTGCGTAATGTTGGGTGCGTAATCGGTGATCATTTCCTCTCTTAACTAATTTGTTTTAGTGACTGCGAAAATCTGCATTGAAGTTTCGAAAATGGTTGCAGTTCTCGTGAGGGACTCCGCTTTGTGAGAGTTTGTATGTGTTAATTTCTCTTTGTTAGCTTGGTTTAGATTGGTGCTCGTGGATGCGTTTATTTTCAGTTGAATGCTGTGTTTGCTGGGATCTTGGATTCGGATGGAATCAAACAAGCGGCCAATATTTCCTTCCTTGGTCGTGACTTCGAGCGCTTGCCGCTTGGTGCTGATGTTGATGCGTTATTGGTGGAATTGGTGCAATGTTGAAGGTGTATTAGGGGCACGTTTGGTGGTTCACGGCCTTTTGGCCTTATTTGTGGCCTTGGGTTTTGCATTGGGCGCCTACCTGGGTCGGGGTTGTATATTTAACTTGTGCAGTACGAGTATGTGATTGTGATACTTTGGTGGGAATGCCAAAAGTTATTATTGGTTCTCTTCATATATGTTCCATTTTGATGTTACTTTTAAGCATTTGCCTGGACACGGAATTTGGCACTTAACTGTAAAAATGATTTGCTGACATTTGTGTCAGTTTTGTTTTTTTTGCAATTTCTGTGATGGAACTTCTATGGCTCCATTGGTTATGAAAAAGGAAAATTCACCTAGTAGTCTGCTGACTTGATCTAGTAGGAAGAGTAATTATGCTATATCTTAATAATAGCTGTGGACCTCTTTATGTTTTACATGCCTCTTGGCTAGGAATGCATTATGTTTTGGCTTCATTTTCTTCTTCAACTTTGGATAGTTGATTGACTTTCAATGCAATTCGCAGGCTTGATTTCAGTTTAGTTTAGATGGAGGTTTATTACCTCAGTTTTTTTTATTGGAGGTGCATTACCTTGTCTTCGAATATAACCAATTGTCACTCCAATGCTGATGCTGTTCTAGCAGGTGAAGTAAAAAAGATGGGAAGTGAGACATTTGATTTGAATGAGCAACCACATGAAAATCAAGGTACGAGAATCATTGATAATTGTCAGTTTGTTACTTTGTTATAATTAAATAACATATTTTTTGTATATTGGGTTTTCCATAACAAATTCTGATGACATTTCTGCAAATCCTTGTACTGCTCAAAATTACATATTGCACCCTTCTGTATGAACTGTACTGTAACTTTAGTTTTCATAATTTACCACATTTACTTTGTGCATATTATCAGTTGTAAGTTGTAGCCATGTACATTGAACTGCTCATGGACGGAATGTGGCTTGAACTTTGGGATGGGTCTAAATTCTCTTATGAAGTATGAACATGTATTGTCCATCAAACTTCATTCACAATCTGTGTTTTTTCTTAAACTTGAACTTTGCTTCCCCTTTGTGGCTTGTTGTCCAACTATATTTATATAATAGAATAAATTTATCCAAGATTTGGCCTGAAGAACACTGTTTTTTATGGTAGGTGGCAACCTGAATTATGTGCTGTTGCAAAAGGATTGTAAGAACATATGCCGCACCAAAGTTTGTGATCTTCCCATAGAAGTGTAAGTTGGCATTTTTTCTGACAAATTAGTTACATTAAGTACTTTGTATACTTGGACCAAACTGTTGGTGAAAACATGGGATGGTTCATGTTTATGTAGCGTATTATTGCACATCAACACCACTTAAGTTAACTTGGACACATGGTCTTTTCACCGGTTCAGTGCAATGTGCAACACTGTTGTCCCTATGGTCAACACTAGCTCCGAACCATTATATCTGTTCTAATCACGCCTATATGATTATTTTGCTTGCAACAGTGCTCTACAACATCACAACTATTCTTTCCTTTTGCAGGCCGACCATTTGGCCAATTATTTCATTTGTGCCAACTAAAGCATACCAAAAGAGTGATTTACCAAAATTTTCGCTGCTTCCTGATCCCGAAGACGGTCGTCAGAAATCTGAATGGGGAAAGTTCATGCGCTTCCTTTCGGATAATAAAAGGGTAAACAATTTTCTACATAAAGAATAAATATACTAAACAAGAAGGCTACCTTTCAGTCTCTTTAATTGTTCTCTGAAAGAATTAGGGTCAGGATTAGGGACCAACCAACTTACCATCCTGGAGTTCTCACTTTGGATGCTGTGAGTAGCTAAAGTTGTTACAAAAAGTGTATGACATGGACATCAAGATTTAAGAAGAATAAGAGAGTTTAGTGTTGGTAGATATGATGTTCAAACAAGGTATTTGGAAGGGCATTGGATCAAGCCAGGTTCTGGAAGGCTAAAGAGGACTGTGTACAGAATCCCATAGCAAAGTACATTTCCTGGCAATGAATGGATTTCACACTAGGGGTCTTGGTATTTATAGCTGAGGACTCTTAACTTTCTGTGTATCTTTACAGTCTTGCCTCCGGTATGGAACTTACCGAGGGCATAATACTCTGGATATGCAGGGGTATCCCTGACCTTTGTACAACCTATCTCTTTGCGGCACCCCTGTAGTCCTGTACGCCACATCATCTGCTGATGTGGCCTCCTGTCTTCTCAAGGAGGCTTCGGGAACCATCCTCCCTGAATCAGTACATCTTCCATCCTTGATCTGCCAGTAAACTTCCAGATGCTTCTGGAAGTATACCTCCAGAAGGCCTTGTTTTGGCCGTCCGGCTCATGGGTTCCCTGGGAGCAGGTCATCTGGCCACCCTGTGGACTGGATTCTGTATCATGGGCTACCTCTTGCTGTCAACTGCAACGTTGCAGATATGGTTGGTGCCGATCTGTTCCCCAGCAGGTGGTGAGGGAGAGGGGCCTGATGTGCTGTATGAAAATTATCTAAAATACTTTAGGCAGGTTTTATGTGCTGTATTTTGTTGTCACACAATCTAGTAAATCTGTTTTTTTCTGCTTGTGAAGGCTGCTATTGCTAGATGTGGGTCCTCAACCTTCCACATACTTGCTCCTGAACCTGATGAATGCTCAAATTTTCCGCATGCGGTGCTCTTGTATGAGTGTGGACAAAATGGCCCTGGAGATTGCAAACAGATGGCAAGAACATCTGGTGAGGGTTCTGCGGTGCTGCCTCTTGAGAGAAACTCTTTTTGCTAAGATAATTCAGTAGCCCTACATGAGTACATTTTGTCATCTCAATTTCATCATTGACAGTTTGTTTTAAGTGGGTGATGTCATGTCATTTCCTAAATGTTGCTCTGTTGAGCTCTCTTCTGTTTAATTCCTCATTTGGATCATTACTTTTTCATTGTGTTGGGTCATACATGGTTGAAGTCGATGATACGCAGCATACTATACCATATTTCCTTTGAACTTTGGATGATAAAAATTGATTTTGCTAATTGATCATTCTTTTCTAAACTCTCATGACACCAGGGAAACATGTGAATGGTCCTGTGATGAATGCTTCAAAGAGACGTTTCAAGAGTGACTTTCAATATGGCTCAAGAAACTCTAAGCCACCATACTTTAAAGAGGAGGTCTGTGATAGTTTACCGAAGCCCAAGGAGATGGAAACTTCACCTAAGCATCATGATCCAATTGTCACATCCTCTCCATGTGAATCTGTTGAAGACCCTAGAGTTTTGAATCCGGTGGTAAACAAGAGAACGGCTTCCCCTACCAAAAATTTCATCGTTGCAGACCCTAGTTATCTGCGAACACTTAGTCAGACACATGCTAGTTGGATATTTGGAGCAATAGCTGAGCTCATTGATAATTCCAGAGATGCTGGTGCATCCAGGTATGCTCATATCTTCAGGATTCTGTAATATGAATATATTGTTTTTTTTTTTTTAATTTTGCAATCAGTTTAGGCCCTGTTTGAAATCTGCGTAGTGTGTTGTGCTGTATTATGAAACTAGTTAAGAAAATGTTTACCTTTTTAAAAATTAAAATATTCTCATGTGACTCTAAAAAAGGTTCTCAGTTTGTTTATATTTCAAAGAAAAGGAATATGTTCTTAACAGAAAAATCAAACTGTAGATCGTAGATTAAAAAATCACCATAGTGTCAACATGTTCTATTTGTAGTTTTCAGAATCCTGTTGCAAGATGTTTTATTAGCATAGTTTATTTACTGTTTTCAGTTATTCCTATTTGACTGTGCTAATTACTTGTTTCTTATTTATTGTTGTTTATCATGGAAGGTTGAGTATTTCCATCGAACATTTGTTTTCAAAGAAAGCACAAAAGAAAATTCCTGTCTTATCTGTAATTGATGATGGACATGGAATGACTTATCCTGACATGATGAGAATGATATCTTTTGGCCATAAACGACCAAATGAACATCATGAGGATCAGATTGGGAGATTTGGAATCGGATTTAAGGTAGAGATCTCTCAGTTGAAGATGGCTTCATCTTCTGTTTCATTGTTTCTATCTACTCAAAGGCACAGTTTTAGATTGCACTCTTGTTCTATCCTCGTTATTGACGTGGTCTATGCTTTATCTCACCTAAACCCTTCAAATCCCAGTGATGAACACAATATGTTCTATTATTTTGGCGTGACTGAAACAGTTTTATCTGAAGGCTCTTATTTGTGTGACGCTGAGAATTTGTTTGTATGTTATTCAACAGTCTCAGATGATATGTTCATTCTACTATGTCAACGATAGAGATCTACATTCATCATTTCTGTTAGCTAGTTTTTTTTCCTGCCTGGTGCTATCCTTCAAGTTGATATACGCTCCATCATTTCTGCCCTAAAAGCTCGCATGAATGAAAATGTCTATTGTTTAAATACACTAATATAAGACCTGATGAATATTAACATTATCAGTTCAGAGTTCCTGTTCATGATTCATAGCTGTCCTAGCGCTGCAAACAGTACTTCAATCATGCCTGCAGTTTTGCTGATACATACAGATTTATATTGTATGAAGATTGATGTTGTTACTAACTTTGTTACTATTTTCTGTGCGGTACATGTAGACTGGCGCTATGAAACTTGGAAAAGATGCAATTGTTCTCACACAAACTAAATCCTCCAGATCAGTGGCCTTTCTTTCTCAGTCTTTTAATGAAGAAAAGGATGTATGTATTGTTCTTATTGCTCCCCCATCCCCCCTGCCTCCCTCGTAGTGTATTGCATTAAATTGGATAATTCACTGCAGAACCTTGAGATCCCTGTGGTGGCATATCGAAAGGAAGGGCAATACATGGAAGTTGATTTGAGTGTCCAGTCTGATGCTACGGCAGAATATAACTTGAGTGCTATTAAGAATTTTTCTTCGTTCAACGAGTATTTCATTGGAGAAAAGTTAGGTCTATTTGGTGAAGATCGTACTGGGACACAAATTTACATATGGAATTTAGACAGATGGGGTACTGAATGCACTTTGGAGTGGAATTCTGGTAAGTCTTCAGAAAATCCTGTGCACCCTGGTCGTGGAGACATATTAATCCGTTCAAGAAGAGTCAGATCACGTCCAGGACAAACAAGTAACAAGGTATGCTCTGTAACTCTTCATCAATTTACTTTGATCTCTTTGAGGCAAGAGACAACCATACTAAACATGACTTCTAGGGATGTATTTTGAATTTCACCTTGTAGGATCCAGAAGTTCATTGTAGCTTTCTGATTGGATACTGTAGCTTTCATGTTTTTATATATACTGCTTGTTGTAGTTTGATGATGATGCATGCCACTCACACATTGATATTCAAAACGTTGCGCATGGTTGATTTGGAACCTAACCATATTCTTTGTCCATGTCATGGTTTGCAATGGTTCTTAATATTCTGTGCATTGAATCACTTCTTTTATGGATCGTATTCTTAGGTGCTGTTGGACTATTCTCTTCAGTCCTATCTGGAAGTTATGTTCTTGAATCCTCGGATGAAGATATCTGTCCAAGGGTCTTTGGTAAATATTCTTTTCTTGAGCACTCTTTATTACTCCTGTCATTTCTTTCTATGTTATAGTTGCCTGTTTTCATTTGCTGTTTTTTTTTACTTGGCAGGTCAAAAGCCGCCCGTTGGCGAAGACCCTTAACAAGACTTCTGTTGTGTCTGGTGAAATTATGGGAAGGACTATTCTATTGACTCTGGGAAGGAGCAAAGTAGAATGGGACAGAACAAACTGTGGAATCTTCTTATATTGGCATGGTCGTTTGATAGAGGTGAGGTTAGCTGTTCTGGCATAAATAGTTAATCTGCCTTCTAGACTATAGTCGAGACTCGAGAGTGAATTGTGGCTCCATTTATGTTGCAAATGGAAATAGACATGTTAGATGTAACATCTAGCTGCAGGAATTACATTGAACTTTCCATGTCCAAGTTTATAGCTGTAAATGTTTGCTTTGTTGTACTTGTGATTATGTGTTTCACTTTTCAGTCTTACAAGCGGGTTGGAGGCCAAAAGCATAGTACGGACATGGGGCGTGGAGTAATAGGAGTTGCAGATATCACAGATCTCATTGTATGCTTACACCATGACTATCCTATTTTTTGTTTTTCGTTCAGAGCGAGAAATTCAGTTCTCCTTTAGCCTCATATCCATGGAATTAACTTCTCTGTTCTTTTGCAGGATGATGAAGATGGTAATTCATGGGTTCTGAACAATAAACAGGGATTTCAAGATTGTGAAATGTATGCTAAACTGGAGGAGTGGCTTGGTAGGAAAGTGGATGAATACTGGGATACGAAATTTGACAGTCTCGAGCTGGTATGGATTATGATTTTGTTTATTCTGGAATAAATTAACGTGCCTTACTGCTCATGCATATGGGGCCATGAGTTGCTAAATGTTCATACTAATATCTTAAACATAGTGGGATGGGGGTGGGAGGATTGAGAGTTTCTTTCCAATCTTTGTTTATACTTGTGCCATCAGAAGCTCAATGTCTATATTATATATGGATGGAGTTCTCATTGTAGATTCTTTCATAACTGTTTCATCCAGAGAAAAGGGGATGAGCGCCACAAGCCTGATTCTGACTGGGTTCAGTGCTGCAGCTGTCGTAAATGGAGAATGTTGAATGCAGGCTTCAATGTAGACAATCTTCCTGAGGAATGGTTTGTATCAGGCAGTCATGAAGGATTTTCATACATGATGAAGTCATGATTTTAATATTGTGCCCTTCTTACTCTTAAGCTGTAATGACACAATTGATTGGTTTACATGGTAACACTAGAGCACTTCTTTTAGTTAGCGTTAATCTTTCTTTCACATATTAATAATCAGGTGATTATGAAGTAGTAATTTTACCATTGAGCACTTAGCTACCGTTACACCACACTGAATAATTAGTGATTTGACATGGTGACCACACTATATCTGTTATGTGGCTGCTAGGATTGAGAGGGAGAGAGTTGAGGGAGCGGTGGCGAACTGACGTGCTACAGTAGCGCGCGGGTACTGTTTACGCCCCCACCTAGATTGTGGCGGCTGGGGCTGAGAGGGAGAGAGGGCCGGCCGGGGGCCTTGCCCACGGCTGAGCAAGAGGGAAGGGATTTCCTTCTTCATTCTCGCTTGATTAGATTGATACATCTCCTCTTCTTATATAGAGAGGTTTACTTACTCCCAAGCAAGGCTTACTTGATCCTAAGCAAGCGACCCTTATCTCTAATTAACCCTAACACTAATGGGCTATACAGCCAGCCCAGGCCCAATAGGCCCCCTGACGTACTCTAACAATATCACTTCTTTATTAATGATGATCATCTTGCTGCCTTCTCACCTTAGTGGATAAACATTTAGTTGTTCATGCATCAGTTTTAGTACTCATCGTCTGAATCATTGGATCTCAATTCATTATCTGTTCGAAACTATTTGTAGATACTTACATGTAACATCACAGTTGTGTGGTTTATACAATGGGAGTTTATGATTTTGGCTCACTAAAGTTTATACATGGGCATTAGTTTTTGATAGTTTTTAAGCCCTGACGTTCTGAATTTCAGGTTCTGCTACATGCCACCATTCAATGGCAAATGTGAGATTCCTGAACAACAAATGGGACGAGGCGTCATCGTGATAGGTGAGAAGAGATCTGGACATGATGAACAAAATAAGGCTGCCCTGCAAGGAGGTACACCAAAGAAGGAAATGAGGCCTCAGAACCTCGAGATTCAGATGATTACTCAAGATGAAAAAGATGCGAAGGTAGCTAGTAACCCTAAATCATATAATACACTTCCTCTGTTCAAGATCAAAGCCATGGAGATAAATAGCTGTTCACATTCTGTACTCATAATGTACAGGGTATGCCAGAGGTTGTCAACAAGCGAAAGAAACCTTCAAGTGGCACCCCATCAAAGCCCAAGAACAACAGCGATGGTAGGACCATCATACCAGCTGAGATTCCCAAATTTTTGTCAATTGTTTGTCTTGCATGAACTAAAAAAAAATCCCTTTTCAGATGATCTTGAAGGTGTGTCCTCACAAACTGAAGATGACGTCCCTCTCCTTAAGTTAAAGAGGCTAAGAAGGGGGCCTGCAAAGACTTCCAAATGTTGACAGAAAGTGAAACTACACGGTAACCATTCTGTGCCTTTCCTTTTCTCTTGTTAGGCCCTAAAACTTACATGCCAGTAATGATCACTCTGCTTTATTTCTCTTAGTTTCTCTTCTTGTGTCTTGCTAGATCCTTAGACTTAATGCATCTGTTCTTTTCCCAGCTGGTGTAATGCTTCGTTTGGATTTTGGACGGACTTTGGACTTCGAGACTGATGCATGAGGGCACGAGGCCTTCGTTTAGCACACTGGCAGCTATAATAATTCTCTTGCTTTTGTGCAGTAGAATTTTGAAACGTGCGTGTTTGTAAATAGAATTCTGCTGTTGGATTAGGCGTCTGTTTTTAAGTAGGTGTTTCTCGCATTCGAATGTTGCAGCTTAGGCCCTATTTGGATCCATTAACTACTAATAGTTAGCTAGCTAATAGACCATAACTAACATTAGCTAGTTTTGTTCAACTAATGAAATAGATGTTAGAGCATCTCCAATAGTTCTCAAAAAACCAATTGAGAAATCAAGAGTTTTTCAAGTGGCTAAAAAGAAGTTGGGAGTATATCGACAGTTTCCAAAATTCTGTTCCTAAAAGACAATTTTGCATTAGGAATCCTGCACTATTTTCAAGTCACCATAACTTTTTGTATAAGATGCTAGACGGACAACGCAGCATGTTGCTGGATTTGCGACAGATGTATATGGTTTGGAATGAAAATTGAACAACCCAGAATTGTTGACTTACATAAATCATTAATATGGGTAACTTAGTTTTCATGGAGGGATAGACTATAATAATAATTAATGTTAGTGGATGAAATAACTCATTGATGTCAGTTAAGTGCACGCTAGTGATGATATAGTTTAGTGAATAGTTTGTAGGAACACATAGCTATAATAATTGTAGGCTCGTGGGGTGTTTTTTTTTTCTTAGGGCATATAGATAGATTAATGCCATAATTGGAGTTGTCATTTTCTGTGTTTTACAATGCTGGGCTCCTCCCGTGCTTGTTATACGGTGAGATGTCGTAATGCACATATTTGGACTGTCACTTTCTTCTTATATAACAAAAAGCCTCAAATGAACCCAGCAAGAACCCACCTGTATAATTCTACTTTGCATTCACCACCGTCCACGGAGACTGGTTTTTCGGCGTCTACTCGGCGAGCTGCTTGCCCTCAAACGTCTGCGCGAACATCCAGTCCGCCGGCGCTACGCCGTAGGCGGTGGCCGTCCTGCCCCTCCCGCCGGTGACCTCGAACGACAGCGGCTGGCCGCGGAGGTCGGCGTCGCACTGCCAGTTCTGGCCCCAGTTCCGCCCCATCGGGATCCACCCCGTTGTCGACCCCTTCACCTTCACGGCCGCCACCTCGCCGTCCGCCGCCACGTTGGTGATCAGCACCTGCAGGAAGTGGGCGCTGCCGGTGATGGTGAACCGCATGCCGCCCGCCCTGTCGCAGCTCACCCTGCACCATCACCACCACCATAGCGCCAAAAAGTTCAGCTGCATCATATCCCGGAATAAAAAAGAAATAGAAAAGCTCCATTTGTTGATGGTGGTGATCATAGTGGGATGGCCTCTTCTGAAAGAGACGATCAGGTGTTCTTTTTTTTTCAGACAGAATAGGTGATCAGTAGGCGCAAATGGCAGGATAACTTAATTTGGTATTATGCCATAATAAACTCATATAAAGGATACTTGCTGTGCACTCTTGCAGTAGTTGGAACACACTCATAGCACTTGTCTGGAAACGGGCAAGTGCTCATAATTAAGTCAGATTTGAAAACAAAAAGGAGGACCACTGACTGAAAGCCGATGTTTTCTTTTCTCTGTGCTTTCGAGAGCCTGATGCTTCCTACACCCATTAGTTAGCATTCCAAAGTGGCTTCAGGCATTCAACCGATATTCTACGATCCAATTCTAATCATCCAACATCATTCTGGGCTTTCACAAAAGGCAGTGCAGTGTCAGGCTTCAAAAATACACTGAACGCACAGCTCAAGAATGATAGCGCGCCATGTGCCATGGCTTTGCATATTCATTCATGGTCAGCCAAGTTGGAGTATGATAAAATTTGTTTGTTTTCACATATAAAGTATTGCTAACCCGATTCCAATGCGCAGTTGCTCTGCGTGTTCTTTGAAACAAATTTTGTAAGCCTTGAAAAACAAAAACAAAAACATCGAGCAGTTCAAGGCGGGAGGCATGTAACGTAGCGCAACCTACCTTCGGAACTGCACGGGCACGATGTCGGCCTTGGCCTTGGCGACGCGGAGGAAGGCGGCCTCGGACAGCTCGAGGTGCTCCCGTGGGAAGTTGCACCAGCCGCCGGCCTCGTCGGCGAGGCCCATGTTGGCGGGGCAGAAGTCCGTCGCCGTCACCACCACCGTGGGGCTACCCCGGAGGCACCACTGGATGTGGTTCACGCACCGGAGCTCGTAGCAGCCGCCGCAGGCGCTGCCGCGCCCGAACAGCGCCACGCTCAGCCCCGTCGTGTAGCGGCCGTACCTGAAGATGTCCAGGTCGCCGTACCCGCAGGCGCCACCACCTGCAGGAACCAACCATTGCATCAGGCACAGCAACAAGCAGTGTGTGTGTTTCCTTTTCCTAATACTGTAATAAATAGTGCAGCAATGACAGAAAACATGGAGCTATGCACAGATAGAAATTCTTGAATCCATGAATTTAGAACTTTAGCGCTAGTTTAGATTTTTCTCAAATTTACGAGAATTGAACAGGTCCAAACGAAATTGCTGTGAAATTTACTAACATTCGAAATAGCCTGGACTGTAACTTTTAGGAGTTTGATGCATTAAAAGTAAAAAAAATAACTAACTCACAGTTTAGTTGGCAATGAATGAAGTGTCGATTGTCAATAAGACGAAATGCTACTATTTGGTTCAAACATGACCTAGCCTGGACAGTAACTTTTAGGAGCTGTCGCAATGAATGAGTGTCTGTCAAATTAACCTTGTTTATGCAGACCTGTTTTTATTTAGCAATTAGTATTCAAACATGGATGAGTAATTTCTCAAAACGGGTAATTTTTAGGAAAGTTTTTTTTTCACTACATTGTAGTGGTACAAACATTGGTAGTAGCACTTTTTTTGAAATTTGGCCTCTAAATAATTTGTCAATGCACCCAGAAAATTACCGTATCAACCTCAGCTCCAAACTTTCTCAAAGGCACTGTAAGGTCTGGTAAAAGTACTAGCTGGCCTCTCATAATTTGTCAATGCACCCATTAAATGTGCGTCAACATAACTTTTCTCAAAAAAAATCACAAAAGGGTAGCGCCGAAAATGTACTCCATAACTTGTCCTAAAAAAATAAAAGGGGTACTCCATAACCCCTTTTCTTTTGGCCGTTAAAAGATAGCAATAGCATTAGTGCACTACCATCAACCCTCCTGAAAAAACTGGGTTTTTTTTTTCTGCAGCACCTTTGACAAATCAAGATAGTGCTTCTATCATGTACAAAAAAAATCATCTTGGAATGTTCAGTTCCAAGAATCACTCAATGTGAAGCCAGGAAGGAAAAGGGGAAGAAGTTCTGTTGGACATTGGTGAATCTCCCTTCGTGTGTGTGTGTTTTGGCGACATTGCAGTAAGCAGCGACGCCCGGATCTGTACAACACCGCACTATATTCTCGCCCATGGAATAGAATCGTGTCTTCAGACGACATTCGCAATCTCCATTTCTTTGTTGGAAGAGAGGGAAGCATTGGCTACCTTTCATCCACCAAAAATGCAGAAAGGCCGGCCGGCAGGGGCCGGGGAAGAAGAGGAGGGAAAGAAAACCGACTCTGACGACAGAGCATCGCTGATGCTCCTCCTGATTGTATTTGTACTACGACTGCGAGGCTGAAACAAACGCAGGCACATCACATACCGTCGTTGAGAGGGTGCGACTGGAACTCCTTGACGTAGGTGGCGGTGCCGAGCCTCCAGTCCTCGTAGCCGCCATTGCCGAGCCTCACGCCGCCGCCGAAGCTGGCCGCAGAGAGCAGCAGCAGCAGCAGCAAGAACAGCGGCAGGGAGCTCACCATGCCGTCCGCCCGTCCGCCCGCCCGCTGTTGATCAACCAGCGGCAGGGAGTTCTCCTATCCTAGTCGAGCAAGAACAGCAGCAGCAGCAGCAAGAACAGCGGCAAGGAGCCTTTCTTGGTGCTGTTCTTGGACTGTCTGAACTGAAATGTACAGTGTGTTTGCTTGGCCGGTGGTGGTGGGATGGAGGGAGCAGAGGGAGCAGGGAGCAGAGGGGAGGAGACCGCCAGACCGGAATGGGGGAGTCAAAGGTGACGGAGCGGGGCAGAGAGGGGAGGACCGGCGGGTTGTGTAGAAGACAAGGCGAGGCTGCTTTTGCCCGCTTCCTTTCTGCACTGGCTTTATTGGGATTTGCGGCAGTGGGGGCAGAGGCCGCAGTGGCGGTAGCAGCCAGTAGCCGCCGCGGAGGCTGCCCTTTTGAGGACCTGGCTGGCCCCGCTCGGGAGGGAGAAGACGGGGCAGAGCCGCAGAGGACTCGACAGAATGTCTTTTGCACTGCCGCCCTCCCAAACATGCCATTTACCACAACCGGCACCTCTGAAACAACTGATGCAAGCCCAAGCGAACAGGGCGCCAGTTGATCAAATCGAGATTGCAATAGCTCACACCGATTGCAGTCATTAACTCATTATTATGCCTGTGATTTTCACTTGTGTTTCAGTGGTATTTTCGCTTGTGTTTCAGTGGCTGTGTCGTGTACAGCCTGCAGAAGCAAAGATTGAGAGAGGATGAGAGGTTGGGGGGCCGGGCAAGGGCTTTTAGGCTGTGTTTAGTCGTAGGAATTTGAAATTTGGGGCTACTATAGCATGTTCGTTTTTATTTGGTAAATAGTGTTCAAATATGGATTAATTAGACTTAAAACGTTCGTCTCGTAATTTTCCACCAAACTGTGTAATTAGTTTTTTTTTCATCTACATTTAATGTTCCATACATGGGCCGCAAACATTCGATGTGACAGATACTGTAGCATTTTTTTGGATTTTGGCTTCAAACTAAACACGCGCTTATTAGGTTTGAGTGTCCTTGATCTTGGGAGTGATTGCTGACCTCGTGCCGGTGCCAGCCTACGGACTGGCCTCTTAAAATTGGGCATCAGGGACGTGAGCCAGATACTGCGACGAGATACGCCTGATCCGAGCGCGATCTCCGCCTGAGCCTAGCAAGGGGCATACCCTGCCTCACATTAGTCGCATGGTCCCGGACAGCCGGCACGTACTGGCGGAGGGATGACCTGTTTTGTTCGAAGCAAAACAAGCAGCTACACCGTACACCCAAGAGGCCAAGACCAGCAAAGACCAACTAGAATATACATGGCCAACCGGGCCGCACGGCACGGCACAGGCCCGGACACAGCCAAGCATGGCACGCTTAGGCACGGTACTATGCGGCACACCAGCTAGCCGTGCCGTGCCTGTTAGTGCTGCCGTGCCACCGTCTTGGCCTAGGCACGGCACTATAGCCTCCGAGTCGTGCCGTGCTATGTCGCGGGGCACGACGGCCCATAGTGCCCGTGCCGGCCTTGGCTCGACACCGCGCCCGCCCGCGCGCGTCGACTCTGTGCAGCCATTGCAGATCCCGCGCCTAGGCTCGCCATAGATGCAGATCCGGCGCGGGCGCGCCCCTAGCCAAGCGCCGCCGCCGCGGGGACGCGCCCCCGGCCGAGCGCTGCCGTCGCATTGCCACGCCGTGGTCGCCACGCTGCTCTCCAGCTCCCCCGCACCGAGGTCATTGTGACGCTGTGGGATAGGAGGGGGAGGCACCGTGGGTAGCAATGGTGGAGAGTCTGGGCACAGGACAGAGGAATCGGACATGGGGAGGAGGCTGCAAGAAGGAGGAGGACGAGAGGAAATTGGGGAGGAGGCCGTGGGACCGGGGAGTACCGGGAAATTAGGAGTTAGGGTTTCGGGAGGTGATTATATACTCCAATCCAACGGCTGGAAAATCCCTGAAATCATCCAATGGCTATAAACTATCGGGCCACATCGTGCCCGCCCAAAATTGGTGGCATGCCCGTGCCGGCACTACGGGCCGAACCTACGTCCCAGGCATGGCACTACCACGGGGCCGTGCCAGGCACGGACACGGTGGGAGTGGGGCCAGACTGCCCTGTGCCATGCTTCTTCGTGCCGTGCCTGGGCCGGCCCATAGTGCCCGTGCCAGATGGGGAAATATAAACTAGAATAAGGCCCTGTTTAGTTTGTCCCTCCTAAACTTTAGTCATTTAAACCTAGAACTAAACTTTAGTCAATGGCCGTTTGGTTTGGGTGACTAAAATATACCTTTTAGTCCCTTTTTAATCAGGGTGTTTGGCTCTAAAGTGACTAAAATATGAGGTTTATTCCCAAATAGTCATAATTTGTTGACTAGTTGGCTAAAGCCCATTTAATCTCATTTAGTTATAGTATTTGGGTGAAAAATAACTAAATAAGATTAGATTTAGCCGACTAAACTTTAGAAGTGGCAAACCAAATAGGCCCTAAGAACATCTCCAGGGGACACTGTAAAATTTCACCCACCGTATCTTAGGTATCCTATTTCATAAATTTTTCTCTTCATATTCCAACACACTCCAGCAGACTAGTTAAATCCTCATTGTCCATATCCTCTTGATCTATATTTTATTTGCATATAAATTTGAATGTATTGGTACATTTTTCCCTTGATTTTTTGAGAAGCATAAATCGTGCTCTTAAGTTCAAATAGCTCAGAAAAACAGTCAAATTTGAGGCCTGTTCGTTTGATCTTGAGATAGGATTGGGGTGTTGTGTGTGTGTGTGTGTGTGTGTGTGGGGGGGGGGGGTTAGAGGGAGATTTTGACTTGTATGAGATTCAATTCATCTTATGCCTGTTCGGTTGTTCTCAAAATTAAAATCAAACGGATTGGAGGGGATTGAGGAGGATTTGGACTTGTAGGGGATTTAATCCCTTATATTTACCTTAGTTTAGGGATCAAACAAACAAGGCCTCAATCTCGTCCACCCCCGGCCCCTTGGTTTTGGGACCAAACAAATAAATCCTAAGGGCTCGTTCGGTTTGGGCAAAATAACACCAGGAATCAATCTGGCTAATGAAAACTTATATAAATTAACTAACGATTCTGGCCAGGAATATTCCGTAGAAACAAACCGGGCCTAAGGGATTTTTAGTAAAATGCAATACAACTCATTAGGTGCCATGCAAATACTTGGATGAAATATGGTGAATTGAAATAATCAAATATGACCCGCGACTCATACAATGTTTTTTTTGAGTTAAATAGACTGGCAGCCCTTAAACTTATAGCTCTGTGCCACTTAGGTCCACGAACTCTCAAACTCGAAATCCAGCTCTCTGAATTTGTTAAGTCATGCATCGCAAGTCCATGTCCCTTCGTGTAGCTGCTGACTAGGATAAATTTTATAAAACACACCTCCCTCTTCTTCCCCTTCTACGAGGCCACAGACGCGGTCACGCCGCTGGCCTCCAGGCCCATGCTCCTCTGGCTATAGGACGGGCCCAGCTGCTCTGGCCTCCTGGGCAACTTCTTCAAGCTCGGCTCCTGAACCCTGATGGCGTCTCCCTCTCGCGCAACCCCTTCGCGTGGAGCTACGCGGGCAAGTACATCCCTGCGGCGGGGGCGTACATCCTTGACGCGAACACAGCACTGCTGGAGGCGCAGCGCGTGAACCTGGGATGCTCCAGCACCGGCGCCACGTCCACGTCGTCAGGCTCCCACCACTACTCCAGTGGTTGGCTCCACCACTCCTCCGCGCGCAAGCAGAAGCACCAACAGCTCAACTTGGAGGTGCTTAGGCCACCAGAGATGCGCCGGAGCAGCTCGGCCGAGGCGCTCCACGAGTGACGCCGCGAGCGCGTGCGACAGAGGGAGCAACATCCTCGGCACTAGCCTCGTGCAGTCGCACGGATCAGAGCGGGCGGCGACGGTGCCGGTGGAGGGTGCGGCGAGCGCCTGGTGCTGCGCGTGCGCCGCCACGACCGCCCCGCGTGCTGCGGCCTTATCTGCAGCACGTGGAGTCCCGTGGCCGACGAGATGGAGCAGCACCGCCGCGAGCTGCGGCAGTTCGCCAACGCCGACGTGGACGGGACCACAGGTGCGACGCGCTAGGCGTCGGCTTCCTCAAGGGCCGCGCCTACTACCACCGCCTCGGTCGCATCTGGCGCGGGAGCTACCTCCTCCATGGCCCGCCGGGCACCAGCAAGTCCACGTTCGCGGTGGCCATGGCGATGTTCCTGGGCTATGACATCGACCTGTCACGCGCCGACGAGGAACTCCGCGCGCTGCTCCTGCACATCACCCCGTGCTCGCTCGTCCTCGTCGACGTGTCGTGCTGCGGCGAGGAGCGCGTCATGGGTGTTCACCATGCGCGGGGGCAAGGACGCCATCGACGCCGCGGTGCTGCGCCCGGGTTAGCTGGACGTCCACATCCAGTTCACACTCTGCGACTTCGAGGCGTTCAAGGCGTTTGCCAGCAACTACCTGGGGCTCAAGGACCACAAGCCTGTGCGCGATCACCAGGGTGGTGCACCCCGATCACGAAGCGGTCCAGCGCCTCCTGCCTGAGCTTCTCCGAGTCGGAGTCAAGCGCGCTGGTGACCTCGTCTAGCAACAGGATGACGGAGTTGTGGGCGCTGGAGGGCCTGGCGCTGCTGCGGCGGGTGTTGACGAGCGCCGCCTCGTGCGCCTGCTCCTGCATGCGGATGAGCTTGGCGTAGGTGCCGTTCTCGATGTTGGCCATGAGCTCGTCGTGCTCATGCGTGCCCATCTCAGCTGAAGATACGAGATGACAATGATAGGGTGTTTTTTTTATAAAATTTTATCTAGTCAACAGCTACATAAAAGGATATGGACATGTGGTGCATAACTTACCCAAGTTTAAGGAGCCGTATTTCGAGTTTGAGAGTTCGTGGACCTAAGTGACACGGAACCGTAACTTTTTTTTTTTGACAAGAGCGACTCATACCATGTTGAGCCGAGCAATTAAAGGTGATGATTCCATGTAACAGTCTGGAGGGTCAGGTAGTGCCTGGCCCTGAGCCCGATCGCTGGGCTCCAGCATCAGCAGTCAGCACTACCTGGTTCATTGTCGGTCGCAGCAGCGGGTTGGACTCGACGCACCAGAGCGCCACACGCGCGAACCGGTCCACCCTCTCCATGTCCTCCGCGCTGTCGACGCCAGCGTCGTCTCCGTGCAGCATCAGCTCCGTCCTCCGCGCACCCACCAGCTGCGCCGCCCAACCGAACAAGGTGACCGTCTCGTCGTCCTCCACGCCTTGCGGCGGATCAACCACCACCGGCTCCTGGCACCTCCGGCAGCAGATCATCTCCAGCAGCACGACGCCGAAGCTGTAGACGTCCGCCTTGGTGTCCACGCGCGCGTCGCCCCGGAACCACTCGGGCGCGATGTAGCCTCTGGTGCCCCTGACGTGGATCACCGTGGTGTGCACCTGCTGGCTCCCCAGCAGCTTGGAGATGCCGAAGTCGGTGATCCTCGGCACGCCGCGGTCGTCCAGCAGGATGTTGTCGGGCTTGATGTCGCAATGGATGATCTGGGCACTGCACCCGTCGTGGAGGTACTCGAGCCCCCCGGCGATGGCAAGTGCGGCCTCGGCGCGCCAGAGCCACGGAGGCCGCTTCTCGGGGTTGAAGACTAGGAAGCTGCGGAGCGACCCGCCCGGCATGAACTCGAACACCAGCATCCGGTGCTTGCCTTCTTTGCAGTAGCCGATCATGCGGACGAGGTTCCGGTGGTGGATCTGCCCGACGGACTGCAGCACCTCGTTGGTGAACTCCTGCTCGCTGTACTCGTTCGAGTCGATGAGCTTCTTCACCACGATGAGATGCGGCTGCGGCGATCTCGTCGTTCCTCTGTACACCTCGCCAAAGTTCCCTTTACCCAGCAGTTCCTCGAAGCCATTGGTGGCTTGGTAAAGCTCCTTCCAGCTGAACGCTCTCAACGGCAGCTGCTGGCTCTCTCTGTTCCTCCTGTCAACGTAATGCTGTGCCACGAGGACGCCGACGGTGGCCACAAAGATAAAGGCCAAGCAAACAAGGACGATCTTGTACGGACGCAGTATATGGTGCTGGTTCCTATCCCATGGTCTCTCGCTCTGTGTATAAGAAGAAGTATTCCCCTTGCGCACTTTGATCAGCGCCGTCGTGGTGACGTCGTCTGCCTGGCGTCCGTAAGTGAGCGCCCCCACCTCTGCGCAGGCGGATCCGCCGATCATCAGTGCGGCCGCGCAGTAGCAGTTGCCGAGGCATTTCTCCCGACACTGCTCTTCCGTGACCGACGGGTACTTCTTGTAGTTCACCGAGATCTCCCAGGTGGTGTTGGACATCTCCACGAGTGAGAACTCGTCGGAGCAGTTCTCCACGCCGCCACAGCTCTGCGGCTCGAACGCCGGCGTGCAGCCGCTGTCGCTGTGCTGCGCGTCGACGTAAGTGTACCCGCTCGGGCACAGGCAGCTCAGCCGTTCTTTGGTCTCCGTGCAGTAGGACGCGGGGCCGCATAGGCCCTGCACCCTGGCCGTTGTCTTGTCGCAGCCACCGTCTCCCGGGAGCGCTCCCGTCACCGTCCAAGACGCGTTCCCGCTGCCGCTTCTAGGGCGGGCGTAGGTACGGACGATGCCGTCGGGGTCCATCCTGGCGAAACGGAAGTAGCTGCTGCCGCCGGGGCTGACGACGAAGCTATCCGTGGGCGAAATCAAGCTGTAAACGGAGCCGTCGTAAAGTGTGTAGTTGAGGAAGCCCTGGTCGTCGAAGGTGATGGTCGTCTTGCCGTTGACGCTATTGGCGGTGCCCGTCTGTCATGGTCCGGGTCAAGCCACCAGAAGGGAGAAGCAAGAGCAAGCGGCCCAAGAAGCCCAGTAAGCGAGTCACCGGGCCGGACTGGACCACGTGAGTGGATCAAGCCCAGCTGCGTCTGGAGTAACGCTGTCGAACAGCTGTAAGCGAGTATATCGGAGAGGGGGAGTTGCGAAGCAGAATCAGTCTTGGTCGGCGTCGGCAAACTGGCGGCGAGCTGCGGCTCGAGATCTCGCTGGCGACTACCAATTCCATTTACCTGTATCGAATCCATTTACTCGTTGCTCTAAACCCACATACTCGTTGTTCTGAATCACGCCAGTTCATCCCACTCCATAGCATCGTTACACCGTCGCCCAGTAGGCGTTTTGCTTTATGTCACCGGTGAAGAGGTCGATGCAGAGGACAACGTCGCCGTCGTGCTGGGCTGCCAGGCTGAACCGCCCGGTGTTGAACTCTGCGTCCGCGCGCTTGGAGAAGAGGAACCCCTCGAACCGGGAGATCGGGGCCAGAGACTGGCGTGGCAGGAGCGTGTCCGTCGGGTACCAGAAGCTCTCCCAGAGCACTCTACCCCTGTCGTCGATGAACCGGACGTTTCCGGTGTCGCTTAGCGCGAGGACGGACCCGCGCTGCATGCTGGGAGTCCACAGCAGCTCGTTGCCGTCAGTGAGTGTGAGTTGGCCGTCGGTGATGCTGAGGACGGACTGCGCCGTGGCGTAGGGCGTGGTGCCCATGTACGATTGCTTCGCCAACCACACCACGGACTGTGGCTGCGGCTGCCGCTGCGGCTGGGAGGAGGAGCTGCCGTCGTCGCCGAAGCGGAACCACGTGCCGAGGAGGAACTTGGTTGGGTCGGAGTGGAGGGCGCAGAAGCCGAAAGCGAAGCCGCCGGACGGGCTGGTGATGTACTGGGCCGGCGTCAGGGCGTCTCCCGCGGTCAGGTCGCCCCGCGCCGCAAACACCGGCAGCAAACGAGCTTGTCGCGCCAGCATGGTAATCCAGATGGCGAGGCCGAGAATAGCAGAGCGGGGCAACGCCGGCATGATCTCCGCAGGCCGCAGCTTCGTGTAATCGTGTTCGTGCCGACCAAGCAGAGCGTGTGTTTGCTCTGTTGCCGTAATGCATGTATATTTCAGTGTGTTCCACACCTCCATATATCGACACACCACCGAGCCCGATTTCCCACTCCTCAGCCGTAAAGGTACGTGGCCATGAAAAAGGGAGAGGATTTAGTGGAACAGGATTGGCCAGTGGAGTCATGGAAACACTTGTTGATTTCTATTTTTGGGACCCTCGCTCCATGGAACAATATGCTACTGCAGAAACATGGAGCCCTTCGTCCTAAGCCTCGCTCTAATCAATAAGGCGAAGAAGACCTAAGAGCTGGTTCCGAGAAAGAGACCTCTAGGTCAACTTCGTAGGCAAATTGCAGTTCATATACAAAAGAAATGGATTTGATTCTTGCGTAAGATTGACTGGAACGCCCCTGGGGCTCCATGAATTTTTAGGCAAAGTTCTATCGTGTATGTGGGGTTAAGACTTAAGATCGAGCAGCAGTCGGAGGTATGTTGTTGTCGTACATTTGTTCAGCCCCCTCTAAATTTTTTTTTGGATCTGCCGCTGGAGGAAAGTAATTGTAAAAATAGTTGAAAAAACAAGTAGAGAGGATACTTATATAATAATAATTCAAATGTCTGGCTCAGTGAGTTTATCGGGTTCAACCCGTAGACCGGCTAATATATTGGTGCTTTCTCTGGTATGAGTATGACGGTTGCCTCCTGGGTTCTGTGAAGGTTGGTTTCGGTTTTGAGGAATCAAAATTCACAGGGCTAACTTAATCAGCTAATGTTCGAAGGATTCAAAATCAACGAATCATCACATAACTCTAAAAAAACTGTTTCTACAACTTTCTGCTTTTGGAGAATTTATAAAGTTATACTCCCAACTTTTATGCAAAACATTTTACAGGATAACATATTACCATAACTTCTTATCTTAACTTTTTCAACATAATATTTATAAGAAGTTATGATAACAATTTCACTTTTCTGTAACCACGTTGAGCCACGCCATTTCAGCTAGTTCCACTATGGTTTGGGACTTGATGGCACACAAACTTGCAATGCCAATGCTACGACAATCATCGACTGTAATAAAGGTCATTAATTTTGATTTCTTTACAACCACATTGTGTAACAGCCTCGGTGTTACGTCCTAAACTAACTACTAAACCACCTCATGAGCATCATATTTATGTGTTAGAAATGTGGGAAAGTGAGAATAGAATTTTGGTTGTACTAAAAATGCCCAACGAAGATTTAGTTACGAAAGGTTCTAGTGCTTGTGTGCTATCAAGTAGGCTTATAAAATATTTTTTATTAAGCAAAAATGTTATAAAACATGTATGTGACATTTAAATAAAGTTTGAAGTACAAACTTTGTAGATGACAATGCAACTTTTGTCTTAGAAAATAATATTGCTAGCTAGTATTTTTAATAGCTTAGAAATAGAACTTGAAATCAAATCCAGCTCAAGACAGAAAAATCCTTAAGTTTCAAAACAGTGTGACAAGGCTATGTTGGTGAATTAATTTTGAAAAATTTAGCTAAAGGTTTGTGCTATGTTTTTGTTCCGTATGGTTATTTGATGTACCCTCTATAGCATGGTTTAGGTGATCGAGCCTCAATCAAATCAATTTAGTTTTGGCAAACGCTTTAAAATACATGCACGAACATCATCTCGGGTTGGTTGGCCAGGTGGGCACGGTCACCACGCTCGGGAGCGCGACGTCGCAATGTTTGGCTGCTTGTGAGCACGCGCGCTGCCGCGTGTTGGCCGGCCGAGGCCGTCCTTGGCTGGTGGCGTGGCGTGCGGCTTGCAGCTTGGCTAGCCCGCCGTCTTTCTTGCCCCACCTCGCCTTTGCAGCGTTCTTGTCGGTCGCCTTCAGCTAGCCGTGGGCCATTGGTCCGCCTCGGCGCCGCCCTGTGCGGTGCAAGCTCGCTGCCGGTGTGCTATGTTGTTGTTGCTCACCTCGTCGCCGTGCGCACGTGGGCTGGCTCCCTACTGCCTTGCGCCGTCACCTCGCCTTAATGGCGTTGTGGCCGCACATGCCGCGCTCCCCAACTGCCTACGCACGCGCATGTTTTCTGGCTGCGTTGTCTCGTAGCAAGCGCGCAGGTGCTGTCTCGGGTTCGGCTTGCTGCTTGCCGCCAAGGCGAGGACGGCCAGAGCTCGGACCACCCTCCTCCCTGCCGTCTCTGCCGTCTGAGCCGCGCGACACGAAATCCACCAGAGAGAAATCACCTCAACTCGATTCAACTCGTCCGCAGCCTCGCCATTAAGCCACCTAGCCACCCGACCCCATCCCGCCTTGAGTTGAGCCTGGCCAAGCCTCAATTTGGCCACTTCCCCACCACCGGGCCATTAAGGCCGCGCTCGTCCGGCGCGGGTGGCAACTCCCCTACGGAGACGTGAGAGGCCGGTCCAGCTGTACCATTAGCTCCGCTTTAACTCCCTCTTCACCCTACGCTCATCAGCCGAACCGTTACCGCTACCCCGGCGCCGTTGACGCGGCCATGTCCACCGCGGTGCGCCGCCGCACGGCTCGGTCGTTTGCATCCATCCCTCCTCCGCCCTCCTCTACTCTAACTGTCAATTTAGCCGAGTCCACGGTAAGCTCCTGATGCTCACCCGCTAGCTAGTTAGGTCTATAGCTGCCCTAGTTCACCAGAACGGTCGCGTCGCCATCGTGGATGGCCGCGCGTCGCTGCAGCCCTCACCAGTGAGCCCTGCCACCCCTCACCGCCACCCAACACAGTAGTTTAGGTCGGGAATGACGATCAACCCGCTTGATGGGTCCGTGCAGGTCCCAGGTGGCCAGCGTAGCCACCCTATGCCGCTGCTCGCCGCGCCGCCGTGCACAGAGTTGCCCGAGGGTGTGTGCGGGAAAATTAGGAAAAACTCAGGGGGTTAAATGAATTCGTCAGAGAGAGGAAGAAATAGTGTTAGGACTTAGGTGTAGTTTGGGAGAAGTCCGAGGGCTCTTTTGCAATATGAAAGATGAAAGATGGTAAATTGGTTATGGTCTAGCACCATAGTAAGAACTGAAATATGAAAGATGGTAAATTGGTTCTGATTGCTCAACCCTTGCTTGAAAGTAGAACATGTGCTTACCTAGAATGATTAGCTAATGAAGAAATCATTACTGCTAATTAAACTTGATCTTAAGGACGTACTTCTAGTAATGCTTTTCACAAACAAAAAGAAAACAACAAACCCATGTTGCCTATCATATCCTTAAGAGTCGGGAAATTATTCCCACTAGTCGGGTAAGTATTGCGAGTACATTGTGTACTCAGGGTTTATTTTACCCTGTTGTAGGTGCAGCTTGAGGAGTAGCTCTTGTGTGGAGGGTTCTTCTGGTGGGCACAGACGAATCCTTGTATCGTTTCCGCTAGATGTTTATTTTTATTCCGCTATTTAATTATCGCACTCTTAACCCTGGTATTGTAATAAATAATTTTTAAGAACTTTTGTTGTATGAAATGGACTAAGTATTGTAAGCTCGTACTTCATTATTGAATTCTGGAGGTTAAACGTGGATTGATTCAAGTTCTCCCGTGGGGTGTGCTCGATGGAACTATATGATGTAGCTAACTTTCGGGGTGCTTAGTGTCTAGTGAAAGACGAGCACCTCCAAAAGCGTGTTATTTTGGGCGGTTCTGCCATAGGTGGTATCAGATCCAATAATGAGTATACGGGTTTAAGAACTCTTTTCAAAAACCTAAAATTTGACCAACAAAAGATTTGTGAAAAATAGGATGCGATAAATTTACGTAAATAAGTATAAGCCCTAGCAATATGGTCTATCTAGGATAGCGAGCACTGGTTTTATCTAATCAATCTTCTATAGGTACACTAACTTACGCTGCGTAAGAATCTTTAGCGTACGGGAAGTGAGTGTGCGCTGTACCAAAAATTATATGCGAATGCCGCTATATTTCGGCTTGAGCGAACGAATAGGTCGATCCATGCATCATGAAAAGAGAATCTTGCTTAAACTAAACTCCCCCACACGTATAATTTTGGGTAGTAAATTGATAGGATAATAAATAAAGAGAAATGATTTAACTCTTAAGGAAAAGTTCTCGCTTGTAACCATTTATTAGGTCTTATCATCTCTCTAGCCGTTTGTTTCTAAGTATGTAGGCCTAGTCCCTAACGGTGGGTTCCTATCTGTTTACAGATGAACCTGAGGTCTAGTCGCAAGAGAACTAGTGCTAGGACGTGTCGTGGTCTTGGTGAAGACCAGGGCGAACATGGTCGTGGCGAGGATAACGGCAATGCCAACGGAGAGAGATACGAGGCCCCACTCCTTAGTCCTCCTCCTTCGCCACCACCACCGCCTCCGATGACTCATGCGGAGATGATGGCCTAGATGTTGGCTGCTCGTCGTGAGTTGGCTCGTATGTAACACCCTAGGTGTTAGGCTTGCATAATTTGACTTGCATTACATGAGCATGAGCATCAAGCATGCATATATAAGCTTTTACATTTGAAACACATGGTTGAAACATATGAAACATGCTTGTTATTTTATGTTTCCTTGTATGTATGCTTATGATCATGAGTGAATATATGTAAATGGTTGATGTTAGTCACTAAAATATCTTAGCTACACTTAGGATGACTAATGGAACATTGTTCATGTAGATCACTTTGTCTAATTAAGCTCCTAAGTGATGATATGCATGTTGACCTAGAAAGTAATTTATGTACCCAATGTATGAAATGATTTTGTGACCTTATGAATAGCTTAAACATGTTTAGAATGTCATTATTAACAACTTTGGTATTTCATGGATAGGGCTAATTTGGTCACTAAGTCATAGTTCAAGTGTTAGTCATCCTTTAAATGTAGTATGTTTGACCTAGTTTGAACTATGTCATAGAGACTTTGCATGGATGTGTTCACTAAAGCAAAGTTGTAGTATTTGAGTACAGGAACAACTTTTTTTTTTTGGGTCATAGGCTAGTTAAGCTCCTAGCATGCTCGAATTTGGCTCACAAGAATCAAGGTTGCACTATTTTTCAACACTTAGAATTTTGCTAAGTCCTTTTCACGTTTATAGTTTGACAGGCTCCACTTTGAGATGATTTTACTCACTAACCATTTAGAATTAGACATTGATCCTTGAATAAGAATTATAGCTTGTATATAGGTCTACCACTTTGGTTTAGATTGTTGGCGCTAATTCTTGACGGTTTAGGATATCGAACGCTGTCAATTCACACTGGCAGGCCGGATCACTCACCTCTAATGGCTTAACTGAATCACGCTACAGTGCCAACCGGCCTCAGGCTTCAACCGCCGCGTGGAGCCGGTGGAGGCCACGCGTCGCCGTTGTTCTGCCCGGTCGGGCCACGTCGAGCCACAGAGCGCCTTCACCCTCCCCAGCATCCGCTCGTGGCTCCCCGCGGTCACATTTCATTTCTTGCTGCCTCCTTCGCTTTCGCCTCGATCCGCAGCAGCTCCACCGACGCCATTGCCAGCCACCCCGCTCGCCTTGCGCCCCGTCACTTCGCTCCTCCACCACCGCAGCAGTGTCGTAGTACTCCCACCGTCCCACTGCACCAGCCTCGCTAGCTAAAAGCTCACGGTGAGCCGCCGTGCCACGCGCGGCCCTCGCCGTTGCTTCGCCGCCGTACTCCGTCGTCGTGGCCGCACTGCCTCCGACCGCCATTCGCCGTAATAGTTGGTGATATAGGTTCGCCGTAGCTTGTAGACGCTTGGCCGAGCCCTAGATCGAGTCGTCATGGTCACCTCCGGCGTATCGCCATCGATCCGCACCGCCGTGCCACCATTGACGCCGCCGTCATCGTTAGCGCCGGCAATAGGCCCATCTTAGTAGCTCAATCGGTGCGGGAGGTCTTGGGGGTCACTCTTGTGTCGGTGCCGTCGCTGGAGAGTGTCACTGTCGGTGAGCTCCGGTTGTCCCACGCCGTGCTCTATTTTCGCTTTCGCTGACGCGTGAGTTCGTCTGAACTGTGGACTCTGGCTGTCAGCAACTCAGCTTGAGAAGGATAGTTCATTTGTTTACAGATTTGGTGCAAACTTTGAAAAATGATAAGTTGAGTTCTAGATGTCCATTTTTGGTGAACCAAATTTTGTTGTGTTCCTTAGGAAGTGTAGTGTTTTATAAAAATATTAAATGTGTATTTTTCATGGTGATTTAAATATAGTTAAATGAGTGCTTTTTGTATGTTTACAATCTTGTAAATTAGATATCTTGAGCTAGAAAAATAATAAAATTGTGATTCCAATTTGGTTAGTCTTGTGTGGACATGATCTAGCTAGGAAAAGTATTAAACTTGCATTGAACTTGATTTAAATATGATCTTTCTATTTATCTATTAATAAATATCATTTTTTGAGGAAAATTGTAGGGATAAAAATAAGTAACATATTGCTATGCAAATTTTTGTACAGTAGTATAGCACTAATATGAAGCTAGCAAAAATATATAATCTGTTGTTTGACACTTTTCTATAGGGTTAACTATTTTTGCTAAAATAACCCTTGCTCACTTGTCATTTTTGCATAGCATGTTATACATGTCTGAATGGTATGAAATTTTCAC
This sequence comes from Miscanthus lutarioriparius, assembly GCA_904845875.1. Taxonomy (NCBI): domain Eukaryota; kingdom Viridiplantae; phylum Streptophyta; class Magnoliopsida; order Poales; family Poaceae; genus Miscanthus; species Miscanthus lutarioriparius. Next base: position 23,693,976 of record CAJGYO010000018.1, read on the forward strand.
AGTAGTCTATTGTAAGCACTAGGAGTCCACTGTAATTTGATGAGAATTTATTGTGCAAATTTGGTGTATGTTTGTTATTTATCCTAATTATCTAATTAAATTAATAAAGGCATTTAAATAAATAGTTTGGGCTTTACCATTATGTTTTCTTGAGTGTATTTGGTATTATTGAACTCTTGGTATACTTGGTGGTGTCAAATTTTGAATGCTTATATGCAGTAAAAATATTATTGCTCTATAATTCGATTTAGTAGTGTTTTCGGATAGATTCTGTGGTTGGGTATGTTGCTTAGTCAAAATGATGTTTGCTGTAGAAATAGTTAATAACAAAGTTGTAGGAAACTTCTTCATCTATCTTGTGTTAAAATTTCAGGGCAATAGGCCAAAGGATTTAGGAGTTATAGCTATTTAAAGTTAGTCTTCCGGAAATACTTGTTCTCTAGAATCTCTAGACAGCACTGGATAGATTGTTTGTTTTGGTTAGGATAGGGTGTGAATTAGCTTTTGGTGATTAAATAAGAGTTGTAGGAAATTTTATAATATTTCCATAAAATCCAAGATCACAGAATTTGGATAAGTAGAACTTCAGTTATGATGTAAACTTGTAACTGCCATGCATAGCTTAGACATTACCTTGTGTGAAATTGGTAAGTAGATAGAGAAGAGATATACACCTACTCAGTTAGCATGGAATTAGCAATTGTTATCATTGTGCTACTTAACCTCATTGTCACAGCATGTACATTCCCCTATTACATCATATATGATCCTTCTTATGCATTCATGCGACTTACTAATGCATATGCATGTAATAGGTGCCACCGAGGATATCACGTTAGTGGAGCTCGACGTCGATCCGCAGGAGGAGAATGAGGAAGTGCAGCACCAGGAGGTTCCCGACGAAGGCGAGCCTAAAGTTGATCACCTCCCGGAGTGCCTTGATCACCGCCCCACTTCTTTTATGAAAGGCAAGTCCGTTGCATTCTAAGTCTCCCATTGTTTTACAAAATAATACTTGAGTCCTTTATGATTGATGCATTAGGTTATAAGAGTTGACTAGAAACACTTGATACATGGAACTACCTTGTCCATATATATACACCTTTAACCCTGTGCAGGTTCAGGATCGAATATATGCTTAACCATGCTTAGACCGGTAGAAGTCGGGTGATTTCCTATCACCTGCGAGATATAGGTGGATACCGAAGCACGGTTGGCTATATTTGCTATCGTAGAAAAGAACCATGGGGTAATGTAAATGGAGGCCGGGCGGAGTCTATGCGTAGCTGGACTCATGTGATTCCGTCTGTGCCGATTAAAGACAGTACCGTTGTTGGCCCTTCTGACAAGATTGAACGCATACCTATCACTTAGCTAGCCGGATAACTCGTTCCAACCGCGAAGCCAAGTAGCTCAACTCAGGCTGGGCCTCGTTCTGTTGTGTGCCATCTGTGGGGAGTGGATCAATAGACCGTGGGCAAGCATGACCTGAGCAACCTGGTCTGGGACCATGGGCAGGCATGGCTTGAGCGACCTGGCTATCGTTAGTCCCTGATTATGCAGCGCTGTATGAACCAACGAAATGTGTACCTGAGTTGTACCAAAGGTGACCCGACGCGACCCCAACGGAGGAAGGGTGGGTTTGTGTTAGGAATAAATTCTCAGCTGGTTAAAATCGATTCAAATCGCCGTCTCTCCCGGATAGTGAGAAACTTGGCTAGCACCAACATCGTAGTAATTGTATTATGGAAGTTGATGGTTCAGATAAATATGGAATTACTATACCGGCTATGGTTACTATTGTATGCTCTAAAATGATATACCACATGTTTGGCACAGGATAGTTGCTAATCTAGAGATGAATAGCTATAATTAATTTGATGACCAAGTACAATTGTATAACTGAGATAATCGCTTTTTATGCAAAATGTTGTCAAGCTACCTCCACTTATACAGCCTTGCATGCTCCTTGGAGTCAATTTATTTTTGGTTTATGATGGGTAAGTCTAGCTGAGTATCTTTTTGTACTTAGGGTTTTATTCCCATTGTTGCAGATGGCACAATATATCACGGATATTGCAAGTACTACTTCTATCCCGCCATGGATGAGGAGTGAGCCTTGGGCACGCATCTTTAATAAATCCCTCTATTATGCTTTTGTGGATTGTGATCCTATGTTGGCACTGTATTTGACTTATGTTGGCAAATGCTACTTTTGAACTTTAATTTGCTTCCGCTACTACCTATCAAACTTGGTTTGTAATAAATTTATTCATACTCTGATTATGGAAATGTATCTGTGAACTTTATGTAATATGTGACATGTATGTTGAATCATGTACGATCTTGGTTGTATGTGGATCATTTATCGAGACCCGTCGTGGTACTCGATAGACTACCGGGTTTATATGGGCTCAAGTATGACAGTGCAACCGCTTACGGGCTACCATTGTACTTGTGCTCTTATAAATTGGTCAGTTCTACGACACCGTGCCTTGGAGATGATGGCATAGGCTATTGGTGGCTTCGCCCGTGGAGACCCCGGTGGCAATGGTGGGAACGGGGGTGGTGCCCGTGGTCCTGAGAGGCCCTGTTCCTACCAGGACTTCTTGGGGACACACCCGCCCACGTTCACGCTGATTGCTGAGCCTCTGGACGTGGAACATTGGCTTCGTATTCTAGAGCAAAAGTTTTAGCTACTCAATATGGTTGACGAGCAGAAGGTGCGCTTTGTCGCACAGCAGCTTCTGGGATCTGCTAGTGCTTGGTGGGACACTTTCAACACCATGCAACCTATGGACCACCATGTGACTTGGCGGGAGTTTACTACTACTTTCCGTCAGTATTATATTTCTGCTGGTTTGCTGAACAAGAAGCTGTCCGAGTTTCTAGAGCTGAAATAGGAAAATATGACTATGATGGAGTATGTGAACAAGTTCACCCACCTTGCGCAATATGCTGGGACTCATGTGGACACTGATGAGAAGAAGGTGGACCGTTTCAATCATGATCTCTCTTGTATCTTGCAAGAGAAGCTGTATATAGGAGGCTATCAGACCTTAGGAGCATTGATGAATGCTGCTATTGCTATTGAGGGACTTCAGCGTGACTCTCAGGCTAAGTGGAAGCGCAAGAGGGTGATCTCTAGATCTTATAGTCACACAGTCTTAGAAGGTACATGTTGTGAGGAGGGTGTCCTATCACTCTCTGGGAGGACAGCTGTCCCATCAGACTCAATAGATTCACCAGGCACCGCCTACTCAGTACCGTGCACCTACTCAGCAGGTGCAGCAGCCTCAGGGACAATAGGTTCTGCCTCGTTAGGGATAGGGGAACAAGCATAGTGCATGTTTTAATTGTGGCAAGGAAGGTCACTATGTCCAGGAGTGCCCCCAAAACTAGTCTCCTCTGTCTTCTTAGCCTTTGGCCAACTCTTGTCTAGTCAAGAGGACTATCATAAGGAAGAAGGTGCCCGTGAGCCGCTTAGGATAGGTTAACTTCATTGAGGCTGACGAGATCTTGTAGGGAGAGCCTGTGATGGCTGGTATGTTCACCATTGATTCCCACCCAGCATATGTATTATTTGATTCTGGTGCATCATATTCATTCATGAGTATGGGGTTTGCACAAAGGAATAATATATCTTCTATGGCTATGCCTATTACCTATAGAATCAGAAACCTGGGTGTGCAGTTGTGCGTTAAAACTCGGACAAACACAGTCAGTTTAGTGCTAGCCGCTCATTCTTATCATCTCCAGTTCATGGTTCCATCTGGGCAAGGCATAGATGCAATTCTGGGATGAACTGGTTGAGAAATTATGGGGTAGTCTTGAACTTTAGGCATAGAATTGTGGAGTTAAAGCTTCCTTCTTCTGATGATAGAATGTCTTTCCTTATGCCTTCAGTTTTCGCCCTACCAGTTATTGCTCATACTGAAGCTTCTCTTGATCTTGTCTCTATTCCTGTGGTTTGTGAGTTTTTGGATGTCTTTCATGAAGATCTACCTAGGTTACCACCAGATAGGGATGTGGAGTTTTCCATTGAGTTAGAACCTAGAACTGCTCCTATTTTGTGGCATCCTTACCGCATGGCTCTAAAAGAATTGGCTGAGATAAAGAAACAGTTAGAGGAATTATTGGAGAAGGGATTCATCTGTCCTAGTTCTTCACCATGGGGTTGTCTAGCTATTTTGTGAAGAAGGACGGCACTCTTCGGATGTGTGTGGATTATCGCCGTCTCAATGCAGTAACCATTAAGAACAAGTATCCCTTACCTCATATTGATACTTTGTTCGATCAGTTGGCTGATGCAAAAGTGTTCTCAAAGATTGATCTTCGTTCGGAGTATCACCAAATTAAGATTCGGCCGCAAGATATACCAAAGGTAGCTTTCTCTACTAGGTATGGCCTTTATGAATACCTTGTCATGTCTTTTGGTCTCACCAATGCTCCTGCATTCTTCATGTATTTCATGAATTCAGTCTTTATGTCGGAGTTAGACAAGTTTGTAGTGGTGTTCATTGATGACATATTGATATATTCTAAGAACAATGAAGAGCATGCATAACATCTTCGCATAGTCCTAACTCAATTGCAGGAACACAAGCTGTATGCCAAATTCAGCAAGTGTGAGTTTTGGTTGGATCGAGTGTAGTTTTTGGGGGCATGTCCTAACCCCGAAGGCATCTCTGTAGATCCTAGCAAGGTGTAGGATGTGTTAAATTAGAAATCTTCAATGTCAGTGCATCAGATTCGTCAGTTCCTTGGCCTTGCTGGTTATTATCGGCGCTTCATCCTCGAGTTCTCCAAAATAGCTCAACCGATGACCAAGTTGCTTCTAAAGGTTGTCAAGTTTGTATGGAGTCCGGCTTGTGAAGAGGCTTTCCAAGCCCTAAAGAAGTTTCTTACCTCTGCTCCTGTTCTTGCTCAACTAGATATTGATAGGCCATTTGATGTGTATTGTGATGCCTCTAGGACTAGATTGGGTTGCGTGCTTATGCAAGATGGATGTGTAATAGCTTATGCTTCACGTTAGCTGAAAAAGCACGAGATGAATTACCTCACCCTTGATTTAGAGCTGGCTGCAGTGGTTCAAGCTTTAAAAATTTGGAGGCATTACCCATTGGGAAATAAAGTACACATTTTATGGATCACAAGAGCCTTAAATATATTTTCACTCAATCCGAGTTGAATATGAGGCAATGGAGGTGGCTTGAGTTAATTAAGGATTACAATTTAGAGGTTCACTATCACCTTAGAAAAGCTAATGTGGTAGCTGATGCTTTAAGTCAGAAGTCGCATCAGGTTGAGGAAGAATCTTTGCCCCTCACTCATTCTGAAGTGTTAGCCCATATTGCTCTAGTCTTGGATTTACTTGAGCAAATTATTATAGAGCAAAGGCAAGATGCTTCGGAAATCCCTCGTATCAAGAAGTTAATTGCCGAAAGGCATGGTCCTCATTTTGGTATTGATGATCAAGGTGTGGTGAAGTTCAAGAACCGATTGGTGGTTCCCCCAAGTGGTGAGCTTAGGAGAAAAATTTTAGATGAAGTTCACAATTCCAAGTTATCCATTCATCCTGGAAGCAACAAGATGTATCATGATTTGCGTCACTTGTATTGGTGGCCAAATATGAAACAGGATATTTCAAAATATATTTCAGAATGTGACATTTGTGGAAGGGTTAAGGATATGCATACACCTGGATTTCTATAGCCCTTCCCTATCCCTGTTTAGAAATGGGAGGATATTTCCATGGATTTTGTTGTGGGTTTGCCCCCGCACAGCAAAGGGGTATGATTCTATTTGGATCAATGTGGATCGCCTTACCAAGTTCGCTCATTCCCTCTCGGTGGATACAAGGTATTCAGCCAAGAAGTATGCCAAGTTGTATTTTGATCGGATTGTAACCTTACATGGAGTTTCTCTCACCATTGTCTCTGATAGAGGGTCAGTTTTTATCTCTCGCTTCTAGGAGCAACTCTAGAAGTGTCTTGATACTCGTCTCCTCAGAAGTTCAGCTTATCATCCATAAACCGATGGTCAGACAGAAAGAGTCAACCAAGTACTTGAGGATATGTTGAGAGCTTGTGTCATTTCTTTTCCAGAAAAGTGGGATAAATGCTTGACTTTAGCTGAGTTTTCTTATAACAATAGTTATCAAGAAAGCATTCGAATGGCACCTTTCGAGGCTTTATATGGTAAGAAATGTAGAACACCACTTAACTGGGTTGAAGTGGGAGATCGTGGTTATTTTAGGCCTTATTTTATTAAAGAAGCGAGAGAGCAAGTCAGTGTCATTCAGAGTCATTTGAAAGCAGCCCAGAACCATCAGAAAACTTATGCAGACAAGAGGAGAAGACCTTTGCAGTTTGAAGTTGGTGACCATGTGTACCTCAAGGTATCTCCGATGAGAGGTGTGCATCGGTTTGGAGTCAATGGGAAATTAGCTCCTCGTTATGTCAGACCTTATAAAGTTTTGGAATGGTGTGGTACTATTGCTTATCGTATCTAGCTCCTGAATATTTTGTTGGCAGTCCATAATGTTTTCCATGTCTCCCAGCTAAAAAAGTGTTTGCGAGTTTCTGTTGAAGTGGTGGAAATTGAAGGACTTCCTCTCCAATCTGATCTTTCTTATATTCAGCATCCCGTCAAAATCTTGGATGAAAAAGAAAGAGTGACTAGGAATAAAGTGGTGAAATTTTATAAAGTTCAATGGCAAAACCATTCGAAGGACGAAGCAACTTGAGAGTAGGAGAATTATATTCTAGAACATTATCCTCATCTCCTTCCTAATGCGTCGAGGTAATGCTTTAAATTAAAATTTATTTCTTATCTCTTTCTCACACTAGGCACACACATAAAATCTCAGGACGATATTTTGTTTAACGGGGGTAGAGCTGTAACACCCTTGGTGTTACGCCCTAAACCAACTACTAAACCACCTCATGAGCATCATGTTTATGTGTTAGAACATGTGGGAAAGTGAGAATAGAATTTTGGTTGTACTAAAAATGCCCAACGAAGATTTAGTTACAAAAGGTTCTAGTGCTTGTGTGTTATCGAGTAGGCTTATAAAACAATTTTTATTAAGCAAAAATGTTATAAAATATGTATGTGACATTTAAATAAAGTTTGAAGTACAAACTTTGTAGATGACAATGCAACTTTTGTCTTAGGAAAATAGTATTGCTAGCTAGTATTTCTAATATCTTAGAAATGGAACTTGAAATCAAATCCAGCCCAAGACTTTGAAAAATCCTTAAGTTTGAAAACAGTGTGACAAGGCTATGCTAGTGAATTAATTTAGAAAATTTAGCTAAAGGTCAGTGCTATGTTTTTGTTCCGTATGGTAGTTTGATGTACCCTCTTTAGCATGGTTTAGGTGGTCGAGCCTCAATCAAATTCATTTTGTTTTGGCAAACGCTTTAAAATACGTGCACGAACATCATCTCGGGTTAGTTGGCCGGGTGGGCACGGTCACCACTCTCGGGAGCGCGACGTCGTCATGTTTGGCTGCCTATGCGCACGCTTGCTGTCGCGTGCTGCCCCACCTCGCTGCCGCGTTGCTGGCCGCGTGCCTGCCCGGCCGTAGGCCACTGGCCGCCTCTGGCCGCTGCCGTGTGGTGCTGCTGCTGCCGCTGTGGCACCGTGCTGTGTTGCTGTTGCTCGCATCGTCACCGCACGCATGTGGGCTGGCTCCCTGCTGCCTTGCGGCAGCACCTTGCCTTAATGGCGTTGTGGCCTCGCATGCCGCGCTCCCCAACTGCCTACGCGCGCTCATGTTTTCTAGCAGTGTTGTCTCATAGCGAGCGCGCAGGTGCTGTCTCGGGTCCGATCTACTGTTTGCCACCAAGGTGAGGATGGCCAGAGTTCGGACCTACCCTCCTCCTTGCCATCTCTGCCGTCTGAGCCACGCCCACGAAATCCACTAGAGAGATCACCTCAACTCGATTCAACTCGTCCGTGGCCTCGCCATTAAGCCACCTAGCCGCCCGACCCCATCCCGCCTTGAGTTGAGCCAGGCCAAGCCTCAATTTGGCCACTTCGCCACCGCTGGGCCATTAAGGCCGCGCTCATCCAGCACGGGTGGCAACTCCCCAACGGAGCCATGAGAGGCCGGTCTAGCTGCACCATTAGCTCCACTTTGAGTCCCTCTTCACCCTGCGCTCATCAGCCGAACCGCTACCGCTACCCCGACGCCGCTGACGCGGCCGTGTCCGCTGTGGTGCGCCACCGCATGGCTCGGTCGCACGCATCTAGCCCTCCTCCGCCATCCTCTACTCCAACTATCAATTCAGCTGAGTTCATGGTAAGCTCCTGATGCTCACCCTCTAGCTGGTTAGGTCTATAGCTACCCTAGTTCACCAGAATGGTCACGCCACCGTCGTGGATGGCCACGCATCACTGCAACCCTCACCAGTGAGCCATGCCACCCCTCACCGCCACCCAACACAGTAGTTTGGGTCGGGGATGGTGATCGACCTGCTTGATGGGTCCGCGTAGGTCCCAGGTGGCCGGCGTAGCCACCCTATGCCGCTGCTCGCTGTGCCATCGTGCACAGAGTTGCCCGGGGGTGTGTGCGGGGAAATTAGGAAAAACTCAGGGGGTTAAATGAATTCATCAGAGAGAGAAAGAAATAGTGTTAGGAGTTAGGTGTAGTTCGGGAGAAGTCCGAGGGCTCTTTTGCAAAAATGCCAGCGCGCGCGGGCTCCCCCGTCGTGGGCCGTCTCACGCGCAGGCTGTGTCCGCACGGGCCGCGCGTAGGTGGGCCACGCGGTTGAATCCATTTTCCCTTTTTCTTAGGAATTAGTAATAGTTTTTCCATTTCAATTTCTGAGCTAGATTTGTATAATTGATATAAATTCGTGTATGTGTCCAAAAATTATGAAACAAATTTTGTTAAGTTTCTAAAATTGTGATCTATCTCGTAGTATACATAGATCATGCATATCTATGTTGATACTAAGGGCTATTAAATCATTGGAAAGTGCTTAATATTATTAGGGTAATTATTATAGGAATTTTTGTGGTAAATTGGTGATAACTTTGATCCTAAAATTTTTATAGTAGCTTCATTATATTATGTGCTTACTGTAATTTTTGTAGCCCTAATATAGCTTGTTTATTAGGGTAGCTACATATCCATTAAACCTTTCATATGAATAAGAGGATAACATTGATTTAGGAAATTAAGCACTTGTTAGGGTGAGCTTGACACTTGATTTGATTGAGCTGATGGTTAGGTTAGTATCTTTGTCATTAGAGCTAGTTTGTTAGTATGTCATATGTGTTCGTATTTTAAAAAAGTTGTCGCCTAAATACTAAATCGTTGCATCATCATCATCGCATGCATATAGAGAATGAGTCGGCGGAGATCGTGACCACCAGCAAGCACGAGTTCGAGGAGATCGTCGAGTAGTACGAGGAGGAGATTCTTGTGCAGGAGGAGGTCCTAGAGCCGCCACTGTCTGACTCAGCTGATACCGCGCTTGCCTAAGGCAAGCCCCGGTGCATAACCCTTATTTTTGATAATCACTATATATATATGCGATGTGCATTTACGTTACAAGAATTTTATGGAAACCACATGTATAGATATATCTATCCTATGAGTCTTACTAATGCACGTTCGAGTAGCTGCTATGCTTAGGATTTCGGTAGCGTGAGTAACCTGCCGTTATTCACAATAGGTGATTATTATAATTACTCTCATGATAAAAATGTCGAAAGGAAAATGGAGACCCGAGTAGGGATATGGTATGGGTATTGGTGGTCGTAACAAGTTGTGTCCCACGACCACGGAGCTTAGCTTGGTTACACTATTTTCCCTATCCGTATCGATTGAGGACCGTTCGTTGTTGTGGATGGTAGTCAGGTCACAGACTTATTATTCTAAACACATACTTGCTTATGGGAGCGGGAAGGCTCGTTACGCTCTTGTCTTGGGTTCTGGCTCTTTCTGGACCGACTGATTGGAGGCGGGGAAAGGTGAAGGTCTAAGCACCATATTGAGACCGGATCTCAAGTGTGGGGCCTTGGAGTCCAAGTTTGGACGGGGACCTGGACCCCGTGACAGGAGTGGAATGGGTTGGTCTTGTTTGTGTCTGGGGTACAAACGGGGTGTGTATTTCGGGGTACCCAGCTGGGATACATTAGTTTGCGAATCACCGTTTCCGTGAGACGGTACGACTTGGCTATAGTCTAGCATCGTAGTAAAAACTGGAATATGAAAGATGGTAAATTGGTTCTGCTTGCTCAACCCTTGCTTGAAAGTAGAACATATGCTTACCTATAATGGTTAGCTAATGAAGAAATCATGACTGCTAATTAAACTTGATCTTAAGGACGTACTTCTAGTAATGCTTTTCGTAAGCAAAAAGAAAACAGTAAACCCATATTGCCTATCATATCCTTGAGAGTCAGGAAACTATTTCCACTAGTCGTGTAAGTATTACGAGTACAATATGTACTCATGGTTTATTTTACCCTATTGCAGGTGCAGCTTGAGGAGTAGCTCTTATATGGAGGATTCTTCTAGTGGACATAGACAGATCCTTGTATCGTTTCCGCTAGATGTTTATTTTTATTCCGCTATTTAATTATCGCACTCTGAACCCTAGTATTGTAATAAATAATTTTCAAGAACTCTTGTTGTTTAAAATAGACTAAGTATTGAAAGCTAGTACTCATTATTGGATTCTAGAGGTAAAACGTGGATTGATTCGAGTTCTCCTGTAGGGTGTGCTCGACGGAACTGTCCGATGTAGCTAACTTTCGGGGTGCTTAGTGTCTAGTGAAAGACGAGCGCATCTGAAAGTGTGTTATTTCGGGCGGTTCTGCCACACGTTGAGCCATACCATCTCAGCTAGTTTCACTATGGTTTGGGACCTAATGGCACACAAACTTGCAATGCTAATGTTATGGCAATCATCGACTGTAACTCGACTCAAGAAGCGGTGGTCTCCTATGCTAGGTTTCACTAACACAATAGTTGAGATCAGAGGCGAACCCAAGCCTATGCCCAGTAGAGAGGTGGGTCTAGTCATGGTCCAATTTTTCAAAGGTATTCCCCCCTTAGTTTTGGGCCAAATTTGAGGTTTAAGTTGGCCTAAGAGCAATTTCAACTGAGCCCTCAAATTCCACCCCCTATTCTCTCAAATGGGAGTCTATCCATATTTCAACCCCTACTTCTCTGCGCGCTCTAACTGATCTCCTAAGTTATTTTACTTTACACTATATTGTCATGGGCTCTACTCATTGGTCCCACTTGTCAGACTTTGTGAGAAGAGAGAAAAGAAGAGTAGGGGCGAGGACGAGGGGCTTCTACATCTAGGGGTTCAAGAGAAAGGAATAAGAGCCCTCATCCATCGGGTGCTGAATATGAGCTCGATTGGAGAGTTTTTCGTGTGTTTGAACTCTCAAGATAGGATGGGAGCTCAAGTAAGGTCTTGGTTGGAGTTTCTCTAACTAGGGTAGCTGCACGTGAGTTTCTGTCTTGCCGTTTGCTCCACACCATTCTACTCCCCACACACAAGCACTCTCTCGCACCACCAACGTTGTTCCCAGCCTAGCCATCGATGCCATTCCCCCCCGCCTCTTGTCAGAGCCCCAAGAATCGGTACGGTTATCAAAATGGCCCCACTTGACCTCGCAAGCTCACCCCTTCCTAGTTCCCGTGGCATGGGGACAGCTTTCCAACACCTTGCAGCTTGTGGTTGCGGCCTCTAGGAACAAGGATAGACGCTTGGGAGATGGCCGCTGCACAGTGCGTGGCTTGCCGTCCGCCTGCCCGTCGGGTAATGGTCTAAGAGTCCAAGTGCGCAGCTCTAGAGCTCCCCTCCTCAATGGTCGCTAGAGCCAGGCCTCTCTACAACACTGTCATTTGAGGTTGATTGCTTTTCCCTAATTTCCTAACTACAAACTGAATTAGAAGTCGAATCATGATTAATTTTGTGCCCAATTTTGTACTCAAATTACAGATTTAGACTTATTCTTGTATACAATCTGCATGGTGAAGAGGAACAAGATATTAGCCGTACTTTTTCAGCGAAGGAACGGTGTTTTTCTCTTGTGTTATTCTTCTCGTGTTCATGTTGCACAATTCAATGAACTGATGTGAGATCTGATCTTTCAGACCAAACTTGATAATTTCGGTACTAAAGTTTTGTCCTACTCTTGATCACATCCTGGGTCCACTGGTTGAGACAACAAGGGCATAAACTGTTATTTACATTTATTGGAACCTCTGGAGTCTAGTGAGAACGTTCCCGATGCAAGTCGTGATCCCGATCCAGTAGTACACTCTAATACAGAACGATAAACTTTTTCTTTCCTTCCTTTTTATATTTTTCTATGGTAAATGCTAGTCCTTCCATCATCCTACAATATAAGATATTGAAATATTCAAAATTTGTCTTAAATTATAAGGTATTATCAAGCATGCCCGTATGTTGCGGAACCCGATCATAATCGTACTTCATATTGTTATCGGACACGAGTTGTTTTAACCCGTATGAGCACAGGTCATGAGTCGGTGTCACATGTGGATTAGGTTTATTGACATATGGAGAATGGACTCGAGCCCCGAGGTGAGTATCTAGAAACAACGGAAAAAGAACTTCTCTCTATTTAATATTAGGTAGGTATAGGTATATAAATATATATTAGATTGAATGACAAACTGTTGAACGCTTCCGTCACGGTTTATTTATTAGAGAAAAATAAAGAGTCCGAAGATCTATAATAGTATTTATTTTTCTATTTATAAGGAAAAATAGGAGACAAAAAAGAGAAAAACAAAAACAGGGGTCACGGATCCATAAGTATATAGATATAAATTAGATTGAATGATAAAATATTTAAGATTTCAGTCACAAGTTCTTTATTTTTTCTGTTTATAACAAAAAGGGAGGCAAAAAAAGGAAAACAAAAAGTCACATAACTATATGTGTAATATAGGTATAAACTAGTTTGGATGAATCTACCATTACCCTTATTACTCAACACCATTTATTGATCCCTCGTTTAGCCACGTCGACGCTCTTTTGTCCACACGATCCCCCTCCCTCCCATCCGACGCCTCCCACCCGGTCCCTACCTCTCGGCCCCTACATGGTCACGCCGCCGTCCTCTCCCCTGTCCTCCATCACCTCCCCACCGTCTCCCCTACTCTTCTGATCCCTAACCCGCGCCCCACCGACGAAAAAAGGCCGCCTCCGAGAAACCACTTGCCTCGCTGGCCACGCCGCCACCGGCGCCCTCTCCCCCCACCCCGCCCTCCTCCCTGCTCCGCTTCCACTACCCGCTCCCCATCAACTCATCCATGTACAGCGTCCAGGCGAGGGGTGGAGGCCGCTGCTCCGCCCTCGCTGGCTCCGATTCGCGACGCCGTACGCCTTTCGCAGCACCGCGCGCTCCACCCCTCACTCTTCCCGGCTCCGCTGGACCGATGCTGTGGCGCGCTACCATGGCAGCCTCGGCGCAGGCAAAAACAGAGCAGCCCGGGTAAACCCTAGCGTCGCGGCCGGGCATCGACACGCGCGAGGCCTCCGGCGCCACCGGATCCAGGTACTACCCTCTCTCCCTTGCTCGCGCCTCCGTGTCCGCGTTATCAGGTCGCCGCCGCCATTGCAGCATGCCAAAGGATGATGCCCGTTCTCTCTCTCTGTTTTTTATTAGCTTTTTCTACTTTTACATTTGAATACGAAAATGAAAGCGAAAGCGGTAAAGCCGGACACGAAAACGAACACGAACTTACGGAATATCAAGAATTTCGAAAACCAACTAATTCGAGCGGAATTATGTCGAACACGGTCGGTATACGAAAAATCAATACGGAATATTGACCCGTACGACCAAGTGCATAGCAATTAAGAAGTGAATAATAATTAACAAGTCCTATAACTTTCTTAAAAAGTATCTCCATTCGACACCGGTAAGGAAGATATGATTTTTCTAAGGCAACAAGCGCTTGTACGTGATTTAATATACCGCTGAAACTTTGTTTAATGTTTTTTAACATCTTAAAGACCTCAAATGAAAAAATTGAAAACTAGAAAGTTGTAGATCTCGTCGAGAGCTACAATTTTTCATATAAAAGTCATCTTCATCCGAGATCGTATGAAAAAGATACAATTTTTCTAAGGTTGGACTTCTAGTGGGCCAAATTTGGCTTAAACCGAATTAAAAGTAAAAAAAGTAGAAAACGGTCGGAAAAATGTCTAAATCGTTTTCGTTCCGATTTTGAATTTGGTGTTCCGAATTTCAAACCAAATTCAAATTTGTCTGAAAATACGAATTCGATCGGATTAAATGTAGAAACCAATGTGGTTCGGTATGGGATATTTCCATACCGTTCATCCCTACGAGGATGATTGCCTCCTCGCCAAAAGGGCCAGAGATGTCACCCACGCCTCAGCAGCGGAGGCGACAATGTGAGCCCCTTCTCTCTTTTCCTCCGTCTGAATGATAAGCTGATGGCTAAAGACTCATTCATGTTGCAGTTTTTTTTTTGGCTCATCTGTTACCTTTGTCCCCTGTGAATTCCTGAATCCTAATGTGTACACTTCTTTATATGTTCTGGAGAAGAATTGAACACAATATTTTAAATTCCGTCTATTATTACTATTTATTTAGAACTATGTCTTTGTGGTTATCTATCATATGCAGGAAGATTTTATCTAGATTAATTTCTTATTTATTACAGCTAGGTCCTCAGTGTTTATCTATCATACGCAGAATGATCTACTTGATTTGCACTGGAGCATTACTTTATTCTCACACTCACTGCTTCCAGGCATGCATATGTTACTTCTTCCAATCATTGGGTGCCTACTGTACGTTACGTGCGCAGCCAAACTTTCAGTGTCTCAGTGTACAATTAGCCGTTACATATTTTTCGTGGTTTCCTCATTGATTTGCTTGGTATGTATTTCATTTTTCAGGCTGCCAAATTAATTTGGGAATACGTAACAGGATGCTCTGCCGAATGGATCCATTGACAAGCTCAATAAACTGAGTGGCAATGATTCATGATTCTTCAATCGATTTGCCATTGCAACTGCATCCAACCTGAGTTATTCCACGCTATAATCACAGTTCACATGCTTCGTCATGTTCATGAGTCCACCTTTTTTCCCATACAGATTAGAGTTAAGCGATTTTTAGTTTCCTTAGGTTTATTCAACCCGCTCCATGTTTGTGTTAACAAGCAGGCACTATTCAGGAAAACCTTAATACGAAACAACGTATAGCCGTACTTAACAATGTTTCGATGCATTATTCTCAGTTTTTGTTTCATCAATGCGCTACCAAACAAATCAGGATATTAACCATTATACATGTATTTGTTCTTAGAATGTGTTCCTCTCCTTAGAATGTGTTCCATATTATGTTTTCATCAGGTTGAGAATTCTAGAATCATGGTACTCTTTTCCTTCTGTTTATCTTTGCTTCACATAGACATATTATTTTCTAAAGTAGCGAGTTTCTGTACCCCGCTGTTCAAGACAAAATTATGTGAATGGTCACATCTTAGTTGTATCTGGCTATCTGCATTATTACAATGACAGTTTGCTTAGTTGACTACATGTTTGCTCCCAAATCATTACTTTTCCATGCATGATGCACCATACATTTAATTCACTCACTGTATCTGTTCAACACTGAGAGTTGTGCATTTGATGGTGTCGCGAATTTTTCTGTCTATGGTGTCGCAATTTTGGTACTCATCGCCAAACCAAATGGTTTGGGTTTGTGATGTAGGCACCAGCAGCTGTGAACTGTCAGCAAGTGATATCTCAGCATTGCCACCTTCTCATTTACGAAGCTCTATTTCAGAATCTCGACCTGTTACGCGCACACTTATATTGCCTCCAGGTGATTCTTTCATTACTTTTCCTCGCCAATGCAAACTCTTGCTGCATTGCTGGTGCGGCGAATTTGTCTGCCTATATCGTCACCGTTTAGATACTCATCTGCCAACCTAGATTTTAAAGGCATTACCTAGTCTTTAGATTTGAGATACGACAAACTTAACTCTCCTGTGATGGTTATACTTGGTGAAACACATCAAACATTCCATGTTTATTAATATAAGTATAAACGAGTACCACATTGGTTACCTACGTGCACAATGAAGGTTTGCTGAACCATAACAGGCCATTAAAAAAGCAATGACATGCATAAGCATTCCATGTTGTAGCCCACCTTTCATATCTATTTGTCCATTTGCGCTCACCCAAACTATGCAGCCATACTGATCATTTCTTTTGTCACGATTAAGAATTTTGTCACAATTAAGAACTGCTGCTCAAAGACGGAACAAACGAAAGGCTGTCCTAGCTTTTCGAATATATTCATGGAAACATAGGACATAGTTGGAACTACTGTTGGTATTTTTCCCATCCTATATGTGTAGCCTACAATTGTGTAACTGAAATAGTTTGTTTTCGTATCAATGCCTCTCACAGGTCGGTTGTTCCTATCAATGCTTTCCCTGCTTCTTGCATCTTTGTTAACTTTAATAATATTATTATGCTTTACAAAATCTCCTACTCTCCACTTGCTGCTTACCTCTATGCTTTATGCAGACATGCGCATACATTTATCTGGCCCATTTGTTACTCAGTGCTTATTCTTCAATGTGCTTTGTGTTGTTGGCGAAATCTACAACAGTTTTCTGCGTTACCGCTACCTTCTCATGCTCCATTTTCGTGCTATGGCTAGTCCGCGCAGCTGCGCGGGGGTTCCTGCTAATTATTAGATTAGAGAAGGACACGCGGATACAAAGCAGATTAAAAAAAAGATAAAAAATACATAATAAAAAGGGAGATAAAAAAGAAAAATAGAGACTTTTTTATATGTGACAAATAAAGTCACATATAGAACCCAACTTGAGGAAGGGAAAAACCAAAAGGAACATGAAAACAACACGCAAACGGTACGTCTTCCATGGAAACAACTACCGGTTCCGGAGACAATCGGATGCGGAAATATAAATTTGTCTCAAATTATAAGGTATATTAGATATATGCCTGTGCGTTGCACGGTGATGAATTTAATTATTTTTTAAAAGTAATAAAAATATAATAAATAATTTTATTAGGAACCCTGAACTATTTTTAAATTCATTTTGATCTTCTTTTTTTTTTTATCTTTACTTATTTATCAATCGGTACTTCCCATATCATTCTCACAATAACCCTAAATTTTTAGGTGTAGAGATAGAATCGAGCTCTGTCAAAAAACTTAAAAACATAAGAAATCAGATCTATCCAAATTAATGCCGTGAAACTTGTAGATCTGATCGCAATATGCATGAGAGAAATAAAGCAAGTTCAGAAACGTGAGATTCAGAAAGAGCTTACTTGCTCACATGATACAGGGAAGCTGAAACACAGGCCCGGCGGCTTGCCGCCAGCCGACTGCTGCTGCTCGGCGACGAGGCTGTAGAAGAGGGCAAGAGGGCCAGACGCCCTGCCGCTCTCTGCTGTACTTATGCCGACGATGTAGCCCGCCTCGTTCCCGGCCTCCTGTCCCTGGCCGTAGTTTGCCGCCTTGCACAACCGCCGCCAGTCCTAGCATGCATAGACGCACCGCCGACTGCTGGTGCGCGATGCCGAAAACGACGTCGCCTCCCCACGGCAGCATGTGCGTGGCCACCTGGACATGGACACAGTCATCGTTCTCAGCGCGCTTCTCGGGCCCGTCGCAGTGCCGCACTGCACCTGGTACTTCACCTTGCAGGCGGCGACGTCGAGATCTTCACGGGCAGCACCGCCGCATCACTCCAGTCTCCACCAAATCACGGTGTAGCGCAGGAACACCTTCCTGAGCTCGCCGTCGACGAACGCTCCCTCCACCACGCACCAGGTGCCGTCATGGCAGCATCGCAGGCCGCCGGCTTAGCTGTCCGCGATGGCGCAGCGTAGACGTACAGGTGAGAGATGATCGCACGGGGTGAACAGGTCGAGCGAGGCGGCCTTCTTCCGTTTAGTTGCGGACTCTGCTTCCGTTTTCATCTCCGCATACGTGGGCGGATCGGCGGAGACGTGCTGGACTCCGTAGACGTGGGCAGAAGGGCGAGATTTGTTGTCGTATATAAACCCAGATTGCAGAGGGCGGGGTGAAGGTTTACCTGCCGAGCGGGGCGGTAAGACGATAGTTTTGGTTATTTTTTAATGTAGAGATAGAGATTAGATGAATTAGCTCCCCAGAGCATCAATTACATGTGTACGTCAACCATCAGTTTTAAATATGGTAAGAACTCTTGGGCCATATTTTCTTCTAACCACCATTATAAAATTTCTCCATAAATTATAGTATTCAAATTTTTGGACCGAGTATAGTACTAGCTTATTTTGACTGCCCACTTGTGTGTCCCATAAGGGAAAAATAGAAGGTCGAAAGTAAAAGTTTGCATGGGACATGTCAGTGCGGTACGGAATGGTAGCGGTAGCGCTGGAAATTTCCAGACGACCGATGGCGTTGATGAAGTCTGTCGTGGAAGGAGTCGGCACGACCGCTCATGTGGAGTACGCCAGGAAGAGCTACCGAGCTCCGCGAGGCGAGAGCGGCTGTAGCAGACGGAGACGGCCATGGCCCGTTTTTCTTTGAAGAAGGTAAAACGAGAGGTTGCCCGTTCGTGGGAGGAGCTAGGACGGAGGAGACGTGCAGTGCAGCTGATGATGAGCTGCTGAGCCTGTGCTGAGGCAGTTGTTCCAGAAGACGCACGCCTGCACCATCAAGATCTCCTTGCGCCTTGACGATCCTGACATCCTCTTGCTCACCTCCCTTCGGTGCTCTCTTGGCAAAGACTTGGGCATGCACTCGACTCCGGGCGAAAACCGGCGAGACACGTCCTCTGATCCGCAACGACAGCATCCACGGCGACCGCTTCATGGCGAGTAGTCGTTACTCGTTAACCAACCCCCTGCGTCCACCCATCATCTCGATTAAAAGACAAAACTTGTACACGGCGACACGCCATCACGACGCTTGCTCGGCAGGGACGGAGCTGCGATCATGCCGGCGTTGCCCAGCTCTCCACTCCGCCGCGCTCTGCTTCTTTGCACCCTAGCAATAACCGTGCTTCTTCAACAAGCTCGATTTGTGCCGGCGGCGGCCGTGGCGCGGACCAACCTCACCGCGGGAGCCGCCCTGACGCCGCCCGGTTACATCACCAGCCCGTCAGGCGACTTCGCTTTTGGCTTCCGCGCCCTCGACGCCGACCCGACCAAGTTCCTCCTTGCGACATGGTTCCGCTTCGGGGACGATGCCGCCGGCGCTGGCAGCAGCTCCAGCTCCTCCCAGTCCCAGCCGCAGTCCGTGGTGTGGTTCGCCAAGGAGTCGCCCCCCCCCCCCCCCCGTTGGCCAAGGTTTTCATTATCGGAAATAAAAATTTATCGGAGGTCATGGATAAATAGGATAAGCAAGATATATCGGAAATATTGGACCAAATTAAAAAAAATTAAATTATTTTGAAAAAAATTCGTAGAATTTGACTTGAAACTATTCATAAGCTATTAAACATCACTTGTTCACAGATAAAAACAAGAATAAAGCATTATAGTGTGGGACCGTCGCACGGCTAAATTTAGATTGTCTGTGTGGGAGCAGAAAAGAAGAGAAAAATTTGGCCAATATCAAATTTTATCGGACATGTGGATAGAATGGAAACTTCGAAAATTTCGATGAATTTCGGCCGATAAAAAAAACCTTGCCGGTGGCACGGCCTTCGCCACGGCGGAGTCCGTCCTCAGTGTCACGCCCGACGGCACGCTCGTGCTCACCGACGGCAGCGGCCGCAACCAAGAGCTGTGGAGGGCCTCGACGTCCAGGCTTAGGATCGGGTCCGTCCTGGCGCTCCGAGACTCGGGCAACCTCCAGTTCCTCGGAGACGGCGGGGGCGTGCTGTGGGAGAGCTTCTGGTACCCGACGGACACGCTCCTGCCGGGCCAGTCCTTGGCCCTGGACGCCAAGTCCGAGGGGAAGCTCTTCTCCAAGCGGGCGGACACGGAGTTAACCACTGGCCGGTTCAGCATGGGTGTCCAACCGGACGGCAACGTGGTCCTCTACGCCGAACTCCTCACCGGCAACAACCCCGACAACGCCTACTGGCAGGAGTACACCAACAGCCCCGATGGCAACACAACGGTCACCTTCGACGCCCAGGGCCGGCTCAACTACACCCTCACCAACGGCACCGTCTACAGCTTGATTTCGCCCCCGGCGAGCTTCACCGCTGGCGCCGACTACTTCCAGTTCGTCAGGATGGACCCCGACGGCATCGTCCGCACCTATGTCCGCAGCAAGAACGGCGGCAACACATCATCCTGGACCAGGTTGAGTCAGTGGCCACCCGACGGCTGCAACAAGAGAACGTCCGGGTTGCAGGGCATGTGTGGCCCGGGGTCTTAACTGCGTCCAGACCGATGACCGGCTCAACTGCGCCTGCCCGAGTGGGTACAACTACACCGACGCGCAGCACCCGGACAGCGGCTGCACGCCGGCGTTCGGGCCGCAGAGCTGCGGCGGCGACACACTACTGGAAACAGGGTATCTGTCGAGTGCAAACTGCTTTGCCGAATGTCAAAAATCAGGCACTCGACAAAGACCTTTTTTACCGAGTGCCGCACTCGGCAAAGAATTGCACTCGGCAAAGAATTCTTTGCCGAGTGCCAGGCTTTCAGCAAAAGCGTGGCACTCGGCATAGGCTGCCCCGCGTAACGGTGTTCGGCCACGTCCTTCTTCGCTGAGTGCTAGGCACTCGGCAAAGATTTTTTTTTAGAAAATACTTTGTCGAGTGTCCCTGACACAACGCTCGGCAAAGATTCAATATTTTTTTTTTAAAATGTCTTTACCGAGTGCCTAACAGCTTCGGCACTCGGCAAAGGGAGGAATTAAAAAATTATATTTTTTTGAAATGCCTAGGCACTCGGCAAAGAGGAAATTTCTAAAAAAAATTTAAAAACCCTCTTTGCCGAGCCTTATTCTTGGCACTCGGCAAAGACCCCATTTGCCGAGTGCTATGCCCCAGCGCTCGGCAAAGTTTTTTGTTGGCCTCCAAATTTTTTGTGCGGCCCTTTTAAAGTACCAGGAACTCCTCATTAGAATTTAGGGATTTTTTTGTGGCTTTTTGATATATTTAGTTACTTTATTTCGTTTACTTGAATTTTTTCGAAAAATATAAATTTGAACTGCATGTGGTACGAATAATAGAATTTAATGATTTAAAAAATGATAGTCATGTTACTGAGTGTAGTGTGAGGCCGTATCCAGGAACGGACCCGAAATTTCGGACATCTTGTTCACGAAACATGACCGCAAACTTGTGTGCCAAGTATTTTTAAATTCTATAAAAAGCAAACGAAGTCCGAAAATCATGAAACTTGTTGAGATGTCGTGATATCGTATGTGGAGGCTATGATAAAAATTTCAGAAGATTTCGTGCACGTTGTCACGTACGATGCTTACAAACAAGAAGTTTCTGGTACTTTAAAATGGCTGCACAAAAAATTTGGAGGCAAAAAAAAACTTTGCCAAGTGCAATTTGGCCTTTGAACCTGAATCCAGTAGTGGACGAGTTCACGCTCATGGAGCTCCCGAACATCACCTGGGAGACCTCGATATTGTTGGAAAATGGGGGTTTCCAGCATGTAGGACACGGGAGGCCTTGGCCCAGCTGGATGCCCTGGGCAAAGCTATGAGAAGTAAAAGGTGGGCTCAAGATTAGTTAGGGTTTCATAAATGTATTCACCAACCTTCTTTTTATAGGATTTGTCGCTCCTTTTATATGGCACTGTTTGCTATCGCTCCGTATTACAACTTTACCCTTCGACAGCCGTAGTACATTCTCGGAATATTCCTATGCTAATACAAGTTGCCCGGAGTAGTTTGGGTATCTTCTTCTTCAACCGCCTATGCTTGTTGGGCCGTTGCCGTGAGCCCGTCAGCGGCCCACGGCCCAACGCCGCCGCCCCGTGGGAGCTCCTCTGGTTCTCGGGACCTCCGCCCGGGGTGCCCTCGCTAGGACCTTCGCGTTGACGCTTGGACCCTGGCCTCCGCCTATACCGTAGGAGCCTTCGCCTTTGGCCGCGTTCGGCCGCCTTCTCTGCGGCTTCTGGGCCTTCGCCCAGAGTGGCCGACCGAGTGGAGGTTTCCATCTTCTTTCCCTGCATATTGCTCATAAAACATGTTAACTGTTAGTTCTTAATGCTATGGTGAACCTGGGCCTCCGTGACTCATAACCGTGTCCCAACAGTTCCCCCCTTGAGGGCATGGTCTGATGCTTGCAGGCCTTGTCCTCAAAATCTGGTCCTTTGGTTCTAAGGTGCGGAGGCTCTTGCGCATGCGGAGGCTTCCCCCCTTTCCCCCTAGATCACCTGAATCAGACCATTGCGTTGGTGACGTATCGCCGTTTGGTTTGCTGCGGTGGCTCTAGAACCGACGCATTTTGAACGGATGCGACCGTTGGCCCCTGAAGTTGAAGCGACAGGGTGGGGGCTATATAAGGGGGCGGCAGGTGAACACTGCGCCGTATCGACCGTGTTCTTGCTTTCCTAGCCTTTACTTTCCAAGCTTTTTCCTCTTGCTCTTGGCCTTCGCCAATTTGCTTTTTAGCCTTCGCTCCCCTTAGTTCTTGGCCAGCGCTTTGGAAGTGGCTTCTCCCGTTAGTCCTCCTCGCCGGGCTACTTTCTTCGGTCTGTACCGCCATCTTCTCGGTGTTAGGGCGATTGGGTGGTCTGCGTGCTTTTGAGGAGTGCATGGTCGCCAGTGTGGAGGCGTAGGAGCTAGCGGAGGATCTCGGGAGTGTTGAAGCCTCCGTTACGGATCTCATAACTGTAGAGGACACGGAGGATATGGCCGGCCCGAGCAAGACATGGGACTTCGGCCCCTTGCTCATGACAACGGACATGATCGAAGGGCTACGGAAGTTGGGCTATTTTGGTGAGGCCAAGGTGAAGCCTCCGGAAGGGGAGACGGTTCCCAAGCCGTAGGCCGCTGATGCTGTGATTTTAAGGGATTTCTTCATTTGCGGCCTTCGCTTTCAGCGGCCCGCTTCCTTCGTCAAGTCCGGGAAGCGTTTGAGGTACAGCTGCATCACCTCACCCCCAACGAGATTGTTACTTTGAGTAAATTCTGCTGGGCATATTTGTCTTATGGTGCGGAGCCCAATGTTGGTACTTTCTGTGAGTACTATGAGCTCTAGCGCCAGCTCAAACAGGTTGGTGAAGACCAGTTGATAGCCTAGTATGGGAGCTGCACGTTCATGCCACGGAGGAATCAGAAGGGCGAGAAGTTGGAAATTTCCTTCGCTCAGAAGAACAAATGGTCGAAGGATTGGATGCAGTACTCGTTTTATGTGAGGACCAGGGTCTCGACTTCTATTGGCCTAGATGGAAACAAGAATACTCATTATCCGTTGGCGTCTGTGATGACCCCGATGAAGCCTTCGACTCAAGGAACTCTGGGTCCAAGGACTTCTGAGGGATGCAAAGCCTACGATAAGGCTTTTGCCTTGGTCTATCGGTACTCCAGAGGCCAAGATCTGGTGGAGGAAATGGTGGCGGCTAACTATTGGCCGCTTGGCAAGAATAGACCCACCATGACTATTGAGATGGTCAACCTTCCTGTCTTTGGCGAAGGAGTTGGGGTTCCCTTCCCCCGGTTTGGCTTTGAGAAGGAGGGTCGGGCTGCTGAGAAGTTGGTAAAGTCCGCTGAGGTAGGGGCACGTGAGATACTTGGTGAAATGTCTGACAAGGAGTATCTGGCACGTCGGTCCCTCACCGACACAATGCCCTGTCTTAACTGGGTTTTTGAAGAGCTTGGGATCCACCACGAGGAACATGATGTTCCTATGAAGGTGCACAAATCCCTAGAGGACAAGGCGAAGAAGGCCGCCACCAAGAATGCGACTGATATGGCAGAGGCAAAGAAAAGAAAGGAGGTTGGTGCGTCCAAGGTTGTCAGTAAGAAGCAGAAGATCTTGACCGCTTCTATTGTCACCTCTACCGATGCCTCCGCTGCTGCCTCTGCTGATGATGATGAGGTTACAGAAAACATTGCGGCCAAAACAGGAGGGGAGCGCTCTGTCGCCTCTTTAGATCTTGGTGGCGATGACTTCATCGATACCGCCCTTCAAGGAATGGGTGGCGACCCAACTACTGAACCCTCTGTCGTGGCACCTATGCCTGACATTTTGGGTGATGATTCTTCCGTCTTCGAGGGCGAAGGTGCCGGTGGTGGCAACGCCTCCCCATCGAAAGATGCAGAGGCTAACAACGTGGACCGCTGCCGTCCTATGGTTGCTCCTACTATGGAGGTGTCTGAGGATGAGGTAGAGGCACATTCTCCAGCTGCTCCATTCTAGAGCATGGCGTTTCGGCCTGTTGCATGGCATGCTAAAGATGTTGGTGCTGTAGATGCTGCTTTGAGCCCTTTGCATCTAGGTGAGTAGCCACTTCGCTCTGCTCTGCCATGCTGTTTGTCTTAAATTTTATCTGGACTTCACTTATTTTGCTTGCTTCAGCTGGTTTGACGAAGGCTCTGGGGAACCCTACTGAGAACCCTAGTGATCCTATGGGTGTGGACCTCGCTCAGATCGGCTTGGGAGCACTTCCGAGGCCTCCGCTTGTGGGCGTGACTCCTCGCCCAACTGCCTCGGGCCTAGCTGGTGGCGAAGGTTGGTCTTGCTTGTTTTCTATTTCTGTGCTATCTCTATTTTATTTGAGTTTTGCTGATGTTTAGTTGCTATTTCAGGTGCCTCCGATAGCACAATAAGTGGGTGGGCGGATGTCCTTGAAACTATTTATAATGATATAGGAGGTTGATATTTCTATTTTTTGTTTTTTTGCTTTTGGTGTTACGTTTCTTACGCTTGATTTGTTGTTAGGCCGCCTCCGCCACCACTTGAAGAGTGTTGATTACTTCAAGCTGTTGTGGATGAATTTGGAGCAGCAATGTGTGGTACGTTTCATTTTCATTTTTTTCTACCGTTGCTGCTGTGCCATGGCTGACCTTCATCTTGATAGAGCCATTATCTTTGAGAGGCCATCAAGGAGCATGGCATGCAGGAGGCTGGTCGACCGCAATCTGGCTATCGAGGCCCTGAAGAAAGTGGTGGACACTCTTGAGGCCAAGAAGACCCGGCTTGCAGGGAAGGTTGGTGGCCTCCGCACTGCCCAAGCTGACTTAGAGGGGCTACGGAAGAATGTTGATTCGCTAAACAAGGAGGTAGATGGCGTGAAGGCTGCTGAGCAATTGGCTGCTGAACGCGCCCTAAAAGCTATTGAGACGGCCGATAACCTTCGCAAGGAGGTGGACGCTGAGAGAGAGTCCAGTGCTGCCTTGAAGGCGCAAGTGGACATGCTAACTAAGCGCCCCGAGGACACCAAGGTTGTTCGATTGGCCACAGTTGAGCTCTATGTGGGTGAAGGAAAGAGACCTTGAGGGCTCGACTGATCTTGGAGTGACTTCGTGCAATGTCAAAAGATCAGTCCATAACTTTATGAAGTCGTTCTGGGTGAAGTTTAGAAGGGCGGAGGCTCACTCGATGGCGGAGGCATGGCGTGCTGTGGTTGGTTTTATGTGACTTTTTGTTTTCTCGGTTTGTATGTGCTTTGTTCGTTGTGTTTACAAGCTTTGTTTTTCTTTGTAGAAGTTGTAGAAGGCAGAGGCTGCGTGTGGTACTGCTGGGGCGCTCTCTTCCTAGGCTACAGAGGCGCCATCCTCGAAGGCTCCCTCCCATGCTGCTGAGGTCCCGAAGTCCAGGGAGCCTACGCCTACCCCTACTGATCCGGAGGTGTAATGCCTAGGTTTTAGCTAGTTTCTTAGGGTTGGTCTTAGGCGATGTGTGGCAAACGCCCGCCCTTTTGTGTATATTTTTAGGTCTAAATTGTGAACTTGTCTGCGCAAGTTTCCTTCTCTAGGCCTGTGTAGGAGGTACGTCCTATGACTATGTATCAAGACGGAATTTATGTTAGTGGTGAACTATGGCAATATTGGCGGGAAGCTTTCCCCAGCGTTCTGATTGTGATATGTTTGCATTCGTGAGGTACGATATTGATGATGAACGTGCGGAGTTTACTAGGCCGCTAGCCTGGTGAGGGCCTCAACCTTTGGTTTAGTATTAGGTTTATGTGGAAGACTGTGGTCATACAACACCCCATGGAGGCTGCACTTGTAATGATCATGTGGAAGATGTGTACAACCTCAACGTGTGCAGCCTCCATGGGGTGTTGTATGACCACAGTCATGGGTTGCCTCGTGTATTGCCTTCGGGCTTTTTGTATACTTGCACTTGTAATGCGCTTTGTTGTAATATGTTTGTTTCCTTTGATATAATATCCTTGCAAAGTTTGGCTGCGCACTTGTTTTATTGAAGATTCTTGCTACGAGTGCTAGTTAGACCAAAGGGTTACATTTTCCGTGGCCTGTTTCTTTTCCCTTGCCTCTGCTTCTCTCTTCTCTAGTCGACGTTGAGTATGAGTCTGTGCGCCTGTGTGGAAAGGCTGAGGTGCTAGTCTCCACCTCGTGTCTTGTGCGGAGGCTCTGCTACATACTTGACTTGTTGTAGTCCCCACTTCTTGGTCTCTAGCTGTCGACAAGGGGGTTCTAGCACATCGCAGTGGAGAAGCTGAAGTGCTCGTATTTGATCTTACAGTTGTTGCGAAGGCTTTGGTACAATTTGAGCACTTATCAGGGGTGTTGGTCTTCGATCTTGATGCTTCTCCAGAGGCCACAGAGCAATTTGAGCAAGCAATGGAGGTTGATGAAGCATTTCTTGGACGTTACCTTCACTTGCACCTAGATTGCTTTGCTGTTGCCTTGGGCCATGCTAGAGCAGCTGTGCTCCCATTGAACATGGTTGATGCCGGGTTGCGTCGGATGGTGTCTTTGGTTGTGGGGGGATGTTACGAATCTTCGTATGATACCCTCCCACAACCTCTGACACTGACTACTTGCTGCCAGACTGTGGTCATACAACACCCCATGGAGGCTGCACAATATCATGTGGAAGATGTGTACAACCTCAACGTGGCCTTCGCCGGGCTGCGCGAGCTGCTGTAATTATGAGTCTTTGCACGATATCATTTGTTTTTTGGTTTCTAGGGAAACTCCGACCTCCATGGCTCCCTCGCCTTTCTCTATAGTTTGTTGGCTCTTGGTTGCCTTGACTTCCCACCTAGCACTCTTCTAGAGTTAGGGATATGGCAATGCACTGACTGAGGCTAGTGTTGGGGCGGGCGCTAGGTTTTATAGTATGCTATTTGTACAGTTTAATAAATCTTGGTGGTTGGCCGAGGTTTATTACTTAGATATGTTTTGAAGTCATAATAGGACTAATAGATTTCTTTGTACCTGGAGTATCTTTGGCTCTTTATTCTTGCTATACTTTAGTTATTAATTTATGATATTCACCTGGTGCCTGATAGAGACAGGTCTTCGCCAGGTATTTTCTTGCCCGATGCCTACGACAAAGGTAGGTCTTTGTCGGGTTTTTTGGCCTTTTGGCCGTTTTGATGAGTCCTTGATGCCTGACTGTGGACAGGGCTTTATCAAGGTTGCGGGCTAATTTATCCACAGAGGTCGATTCCACGCTTTAGAGCCTTCGCCTAAGGCAGTGGAAGGTCCTCTTTGTCGTGATGTTATTATTGAATGTTGTGGCTCCGTTGCTAGCCACTTTCGACCTTCGCTTTTCATAGTATTCTAGGGGGAGTTCCTCTTTATATTTTAGAGGGTTTAACATGGGTCCGGCCTCGTTAAAAACCTCACCTCCACTGGGAGCCCCCTTTGTGAGGAAAGGAGTACAAGCCCCTTTTGCATGAAATATAAAGAGAAAATGTGAAAACTGAGAGAGGTGAGGCGGCCTTCGCTTATAGTTCCGTGGAGGCCACCCCTTTACAATTATATGTAGAACCTACATAAACTATCGATGTTCTAGGTATGAGTGGCTATTTTTCCTTCATCGTCTATCAAGAAGAATGACCATGGTCTTCCAACGGCCTTCGCCGTGTATGGGCCTTCCCATCTTGGTTGGAGCTTTCCTGCATTAGCCGCATTAGGCTTCCTTCTTAGGACCGGGTCTCCTTCTCGTATGAGCTTTCTGACCACTTGGCTATCTCTCCATCTCCTGGTTTACTCTTGGTATTTAGTAATGTTTTCTACTGCTTCCAGTCTTGTGCCTTCAATCATTTCTTTGGAGTATTCTTTGTCTGCTGCCAAGACTTGTTTCAACTCGAGGCTCTAATGCTTGATCTCCTCGGGTAGCATTGCTTCTTCACCGTATAGGAGCTTGAACGGTGTGAAGCCCATCGTCCTAGATGTTGTGGTGTTATGAGACCACACCACCTTTGGTAGTTCCTCTACCCACTTACCTTTGTGAAGGTTAAATAGGGTTTTCGAGATTGCTGAGAATATCATTCTATTATGTGGCAGAACCTCCTAAATTATTGGGCCCACATGCACCTGTCACTGTCCAACGACCTTTGACATCTATGCATATGTTACCGATAACCTAAGAAGATCTATCGGGTGTCCTCTGGGAACCCCGAATCATCCACGATTTCCGAGCGGGGATCACATTCTGAGTCATTGCAAAGTATTACAACATTTATTCAAATATCTACACCAGAGTAAATCGGTGGAAGTCTTACAATAACTTAGTTTACAAAACATTTATTTCAAACCTTACAAACTAAGTTCGATTAATAATACAAACCAAGGTAGTGGAGTGGCATTATAATATATTACAAAACACACAAATACCGCTGCCCTGCCCAAGGGCCACACATTACTTATCGTCATCGCACTGAACAACAGTCATGCAGCACGATCCAAAACAGATCTGCTCATGAGCCTCACCTGCAACAAGGGTCAAGCGAACCACGAGTACGAAAGTACTCAACAAGACTTAACCGAAATAAAAAGCGAGAAAAAAACTCAGAATGCAGGCTCATGGGATTCAAGGTATGGCTTTAGCAATAATCAAGGTTCTTTTGCGTAAAAGCTCTTTTAACAAAATTCTTTATTTCAACATTTAAAACTTCATAAGATCATATACAAAGCTGACACGATCCGTATTGAGATCATGAAACTTCATATCCAACACTTTCTCAAACCATACTCAAGTTCCGATTATTAATACTACGATGATGAGCAGAGAAGTGAGTCTCCATAACCGAGGAGCAACGACGATTCGAACCGATTATAAACCCAATTGGGAATTCCAGACCACACGACATATGCAGTCCCCGACCTACATATATCAACCTACCCTCGGATCCTCTAAACAAGAACGGGTCCGCGCCACCCGAGAATACAGTTACTCCACACTCCAGCCCATTGCCACGTGGGTACACGCTATTCCCGCCATCTCTCCACTCCCGTGCGCGAGTAGCCATTCTCGTAATAGAATAGCCAAGTTAAGGCTTACCGGAGTATGCGGTTAGTACTACAAAGTCTCACCTCGAGCGGTTCAACAACGGTACGGACCTTAATCGACACAGGCGGAAAGAACCCGCTCACAAGACCTCCATGTCTTGTGGCTCACACACACCAAAGTCCGCCTTTGGTCTAGATTTATTACTTCACATGCTCATATTTCATGATAACATAAGTAACCAAAGTTCCATATAAAACTCGCGGTGACGGGTAATCACCCGACTTTTATTATCTAAGCATGACTAAGCATAACTAGCCATATCTCTAATTAAAAGCGGTTAACAAGGTAGATAAGGAAAACAAGGTTGGTAATGCATCAATTAGGTTTCCACTTGACTTCTAATCACTTAATGCAGTATTGAAAAGCAAAAGCGAAATCAATTTGTAAAACACAAGGTAGGTTTAAATGCATCCGGGGCTTGCCTTCGTTGACGGAAAAGTCCGATTCAGGAGTCGGTCCACAGATATCAACACCAACCTCCACAGATGGCTCAACCTCCTCAACTACTTGATTAACTACCACGGGTTCACCTTCGTTCACTACACGTAGTAACAATGCCATGTTTAACATGATGCGGAATACAAAACATGATGCTCGATGATGGATACAAAATTAAACAACTTTCCTTCGCGGTACAGTTACAAGTCAAACTAACTAAATCTATTTCGTAAAACATACTTCAATTGCCAAAGATCATTATCCACTAATGACCCAAGGACATCACTCAATCAAAAGTTCAATCAAAACCTAAATCATTAAAGGTTACAATTCACTTTTATGAATTAATTATTTAATTAAAAATTATGAAATAAATCAACTTATTCCAATTGAGCTCAAAATTTTTGTAAATGTTCATTACATGATAACTAAGTGACAAAACAATTTTCATAATTTTTGGATACATAAATAAGCCTAGAAAAATCATGGAAAATCATTTATTAATTAATTGAGCAATTTTTATCATACCCCAAAAATACTGAAAATCAAGATTTCAAATTTTGTTATATAACATACATCATAGAGAAGTCACACAAAAAATTTTCATAATTTTTGGAGCTCTAAATAAATCTACACAAAAATAACAAAAAGCAGACACTATTCATTCATTCGAGAAAATAGAAAAATCCATTTTTGAATTTGAGTCATCGACAACCCGACCCCACATGTCATCCCTAACCTCCGACCTTTGACTACGACAACGACGGCGCTGACCGGCGCAAACTCGCCGACGGTGAGATCACAGGAGACAGCAAGGGTACTAACATGATCACTACGTCACAACGTATCGATCTATGGCACTAACGCGACCAATTACGGACCGAACCGAGCACTACGCCGACCATGGCGGACGCGGTGGCACGGCAGCGCTACGCCGGCGGCAGGAGACTGGCAACGATCAAATAAACGGCACAGGAAGCACCAGCAGCTCACCACAAACACGACGGAGCAGAGAGCAAGGCTGGAGAAGCAGCGTAGACGTGGGTCGACGTACACAGCAACGGCGGCGGAGCAAGGATCGTCGGTGATGGTGTGCCGGCGACTGTGGTGATCAAAATGAGCAAGCAACAACGGATTAAGCATCACAGCATCGAGACGAAGCCGGAGCTACGCTAATCAGAAGCAACGGCTCACCGGAGAGCCCTGACCACGGTGAAACGGAATCACCGAAGTTGTTGCCGGCCGCGAAGAAGAAGTACGTTGCGCGGCGTCTCCCGGTGAAATCAGACTAAATTGAGGGGATAGCTAGACGCGCAAGGAGTAGGCGGAGCTGGAGCTAGCTTATCAGCGATGGCGGAGCACGACAGCGACGGCACGGGCTCGCCGGAGATGAGCAAGGTGACGGGAAGAAAACAGAGCAACGGAAAATGAAGAACGGCGACGACTCCAGAGCTATAAAGGATGGCCAGGAAACTCAAAGAAGCTGCGCTGTGGCCTTCACCGCGCCAGCGCGACGCCAAAACGGCCACGACCGCGCCTGGAACGCCGAAGAAAGAAACGCCGGCAATGTAGCAAGAGCGGTGAACACTGTTCACACAATTTACAGAAATGCCATTCGCCCAAAATTCACAAATTACTCTCAAATTTTCATAACAACTCAAAAATCTCCAAAAACAAAAGTTGTTCAAAATCAAAAGTTCTACAACTTTGCTTTTGAAACCATATCCAAATTCATTCTACATTTTGAAATTCAAATTTAAATTCAAAAGGGAACACTTTTAAAGAATTATGCCTTTTCAAATTACTTCAAATTTTACTAAACAACTTTGAAAACTCCAAAAACCAACTTTGTACAACTTGACAAGATCTACACTTTTGCTTTTAAGCTCAACCCCAAAATATGCTTAGATTTTTAAATGAGTTTTCAGGGTAGAATTTAAATCTTTTGAAATTAGGGTTTTTGAATTTCAAATCAATACAGTATTTCAAACTTGATTCAAACACTACAATTCAACACTTGTACATGAATGTAAACTTGTTTTAGTGAATGCATATCAAAGTTTGCAATATGACCAAATGCTTTGCAATGCATATGATGACATGACGCTTTTAGTATTTAAAACACCGGGGTGTTACAATCCTTCCCCTAAAAGAAATCTCATTCCGAGATTCAAAGCCATAGGTTAAGTAATGGAAAAGGAAATGTGTCAACCCAAAAATATCCAAAACTTCATCATAAAACAACTGAGGTCCCTTTACAATCATGATTCACAATCACATAGCAAACTACCATCATACTAAATCGATGCAAGAAACTCGGAAACTTTTCTAACAAATAATCTTGATTCCCATGTAGCTTCTTCTTCTCGAATGTTGATTCCATTGTATCTTGTAGAACTTTATTGTTCTCCTTCGAGTAACACGATCTTTCTGTTCCAACACTCTAATAGGATATTCTCGAATAGGTTAGGTTAGATCCGGTTCGAGTTCCACCCCTTCAACTTCAACATTTCGCTTCGGGCACTTGGAGACACTTCTTTAATTGAGAAACATGGAATACAAGCATGCCTTTGGCGATAGATGTTCTGGTAATTTCAAGCGATATGCTACCTTTCCATACCTCTCTAAGATTTGAAATGGTCCAATATATCGAGGTGCCAATTTGCCTTTAACACCAAAACGGTTAACTCCCTTCATTGGTGATACTTTTAGATATACAAAATCTCCTTTGTTAAACATCAATGGTCTACGCCGTTTATCTGCATAACTCTTTTGCCTGGACTGAGCTATCTTCAAATTACCTTGTATCTGTCTAACCTTGTCTTCTGTTTCTTTTACCAGGTCAACTCCAAAGAATCTTCTTTCTCCGGGCTCAGACCAACTCAACGATGTCCTGCATCTACGACCATATAGTGCTTCAAATGGAGCCATTCTAATGCTTTCTTGATAACTATTATTGTATGAAAAACTCAGCCAAAGGCAAACACTCATCCCACTTCTTGGAATAGTTAAGGACACAACACCTTAACATATCTTCAAGTACTTGATTGACTCTTTCAGTTTGTCCATCAGTCTGTGGGTGATAGGCTGTACTAAACAGAAGCTTGGTTCCCAACGAAGAATGCAATTGTTTCCAAAAGCTAGAGACAAACTGTGTACCCCTATCTGACACTATAGTCTTTGGTACTCCATGTAGGCTCATAATTCTTGCTAAATATATCCTGGCATATTGACAAGAGAATATGTATTCGGACCGGAAGAAAATGTCTTGACTTGGTTAGTCGATCCACAATAACCCATATTGAGTCAAATCCCTTTCTTTGTCTTGGGTAGACCAACAATAAAGTCCATACTTATATCCTCCCACTTCCAATTTGGAATAGGTAATGGTTGTAATTTCCAAGCAGGCCTCAAATGTATAGCTTTCACTTTTCGACAAGTATCACACTTTGCTATATATCTTGCAATTTCTATCTTCATTTTGGTCCACCAAAATCTTTGTTTTAAGTCATGGTACATCTTATTACTCCCCGGATGGATAGATAACCTAGTAGCATGTGCTTCTTCAAGAATTGTTGTCTCAACTCAGAACTTTTGGTACTACTAGACGATTCTTGAACCATAACACATCTTTCATCATCTATCTTTGAAGCATTCCGCTTTTCCATTCTCGACTCTATCCTTGATATGGGCTATACCCTTGTTTTCTTTCCGAAAAGCAATAATCGATCACGAATAGTGGCTTCAACAATAATGTTGGTCAAATTGCCTGTTGAATTACATCTACATTCAACTTCTCCATTTCTTGACATAAAGTCAAACCCATTGTTCTTCTTGCCGGACAATTGCAATAACTTTTGCGACTTAAAGCATCTCTGCAACCACATTTGCTTTTTTTCCAGGATGATAATGCACTTCCAAGTCATAATCCTTAATCAGTTCTAACCATCTTCTTTGTCGCGCATGTTCAATTACGATCGAGTGAAGATATATTTTAAGCTCTTGTGGTGCATGTAAACATGACACGTATTACCAAGCGGTAATGCCGCCAAATCTTTGAGCATGTACCACATTTGCTAACTCCAAATCATGAGTGGGATAGTGTTCTTCATGTTGCCTAAGTTGCTCGGACGATAGGCAATGACTCGGCCTTCTTGCATCAATACACATCCAATACCAACTCCTGAAGCATCACAATAAACATCAAATGGCTTCTCGATATCAAGGTTGGGCTAACACCGTGCAAAGTGGTCAACAATCTTTTCAAATTCGGAAAGCCTCTTCACAATCCGATGACCATACAAACTTGACTTGGTTTTTCAACAACTCGGTGATGGACTTTGACACCTAGAAAATGGGATAAACCGACGGTAATACCCCGCCAATCCCGTAAAACTCCGAACCTCATGAGCTGTAGTTGGCGGTTTCCAATCAAGCACATCCTTAACTTTGCTTGGGTCAACTGCAACTCCTTTGGCTGACAAAACATGACCAAGAAACTGTACTTCCTTAAGCCAAAACTCACACTTGCTAAACTTGGCATAAAGCTTATGTTCTCTCAAGCGGTTCAGAACAATTCCGAGATGTTCGCATGTTCACTCTTGTTCTTGGAGTATACTAAAATATCATCAATAAATACCACTACAAATTTGTCTAGCTAGGGCATGAATCTTGAATTCATCAAATACATGAAATGAGTGGAGCATTGGTCAAACCAAAAGACATTACCAAGTATTCATATAATCCATATCTTGTGGTAAATGCCGTTTTGGGAATATCTTGAGCTTGATCTTGATTTGGTGATATCCACGACCTCAAATCTATCTTGAGAAAACTTTGGCTCGCCGATTGATCAAAAAAGTAAATCTATCCGAGGTAATGGATACTTATTCTTGATGGTCACTTCATTCAGCAGACGGTAGTCGACACATAACCTCGTGGTCTCATCTTTCTTTTCACAAAATTTGCGGACATCCCCAAGGTGATGAACTAGGTTGGATAAATCCCTTATCAATCAATTCTTGCAATCGAGTCTTCAACTCGGCTAACTCCTTAGGTGGCATCCTATAAGCTCTCCGAGAAATCGGAGAGCTGTTCGAGTTTCAATTCTATGTTAAAATGGACATCCCTATCCGGTGGTAGTAGGGTAAATCTTCAGAAACACATCGGAAATTCACATACTACCGGGATATCTCTAATCTCTTTGACGGTAGTTGCACAAACTTTGCCCTTGATCTTCTTAAGGTTAGAAGTTGGATGAGAAGTTGAGAATTACTATACGGCAAACTCACCCTTATAGTTCTATTCAAAGCATCTATAATAGCCTTATCTTTGATACATCCAATTCATTCCCAAAATTACATCTATATCCCGATCCTTTAGGATAATCATGGTAGTGGGAAAAATATGCCCACACCAGGTTTACTGGTATTTTGGTATACCATTTCCTTAGAACACGACGTCCCCAGGCATTTGTATAAAGAAATTTTCCTTTGTTGCCCCAATTGGAATTTCATACTTCACAACAAATGCTCTATTGATGAATGAATGTGATGCGCCGTAATCAAAAGTATAAGCTGCAGGGTGATCGGTGGATGTGAAGCGTACCCATCATCATTGGCTCTCCCTCTGGAATCTCTCGGCTTGAATGTAGAACACTCTCTTGATCTTCTTTTTCACCATTACCCTTCCGAGCACTCGATTGTTGTTCTTGTTTTGTGTGACCACGTTGTTGATTGGCGGGGTTCTTCGGAAATGGGATTGTCTTTGTTTGGGATACGGGCATTCCCTTGAGAAATGACCGGGCTTACCACGGTTGAAACAGGGGATACTTATGACCTTGTGATGTTGGAGTATTGACACGTAAGTATTCTCGAGGTAAATTACGATAAGTTGTAGCAGGACGAACATTTGATTGTTGCCCAGATTGAAAGCTGCGGTGGGCGATAAGGAGGACGATAATGGTTGTTGGATGATAGATCACCCTCTGCCTCTTTTGATTTCCTCCAAAAGGTCCGAGACGGCACATTCTTTTTTCTTTTGATCTCCCTATGTTGTCGATACTTTTCTTACAAGCAATTGCAATATTCACCGCCTCATGATAAGTAATATTGGTACAAGTTGTCATCATAGTCTCGTAATTTGGTATTCAGACCTCTCATGAACCATTTCTTCTTTTTAGCATCGGTGTTGACATGTTGGTGCATATTGTGACAGTGATTGAATCTTCCCACATCTTGCATAGCAAATCTCGATCCCCTTGCTTCAAAGCAAGGAATTCATCCATTTCATAGCCATCACTCCCTCGGGGATATAATGAGCTCGAAAAGCGAAGACGAAACTCCATCCAAGTTAATGGAACACCTACGGGCTGCATGGCCATAAGATTTGCATACCAAGCTTTGCTGCTCCCCTAAGTTGTTGGGCGGCAAAACACGGTTTCTCGAACCTCTGTGCATGGAATAGATCAAATTTCGCTCCATGGTCCTAAGCAGGTCATCGGCCTCCCGGTGGGTCATCGGCCTTGGTGAACCTTTGGGGTTTTGTATCTGTAAAAGTCCACATATGTAGCCTCATGCCTATTATGATTACGTCCACGGTGTCCATGCATCGATTCGGTTACTTTGAGCCATCTCATGAAGCAAACGAGAATTTTCAACATCACATTGACAAAGCAGCTATAGCATCAACAAAATTGGTTTGGGCGGTGGCGGATTGGGGATATCATCCTCATCTTGTGAAGTACCCGGAATCTGCGAACCTCGCGTACGACGCATCTGTTCATAACAAACCAAACTTTATTCGCAAGTCTTTATTGAATTGCAACTAAAGTTTACTACAACGCATTACATCGGTTTCTTATTTAAACACAAACCGCATCTAAACAAGACTGCTTCACTTAAACTAGAACTAACTATTACACAACTCTACTTCTTTCCTTTATCACTTCAAACTTCGGGCTCGGTATCCATTCCAGAAATATTACCGCCCTCATTATCACTTTCATCAATCATTACTAACTCTTCCGGATCTTCTTCTTCTTCCTCTTCCGATTCACTATCATCGGCAAGGATCACACCTGGGTCCATTGCATCAGCTTGGGGTTCATGATTAGGATTCAGGAGATTGCTTAGCCTATGAACTTCCTCATGTAGAGTGGTATTATGCTCCTCTAAATCCTCTACATAAAATTCTAGCTCATGAGTTCTAGCTCTAGCTTCATTTCTCCCATCCACCATATGAATTAACAGATTTTCGCAGTTCCTGTGAGCGGTGGTGAGACGTCTTAACTGCTCCTGTAATCTGCCCACCTGGATGACATCCATAGCCCTATCTCTAGTAGCTTGGGCTAACTCTACAGAAATCCTCTGTATCTCTGCCTGAGGATCAGACCTAGATCTGCTACTGCTAGCACCGTCATTCCTAGGGGCAAGTTGATGGCGAGGAACTCCCTTAGGTCCGGTGGACTTACGGGGCGTCTTCTTGGTACGAGCCATACTGTACGAACAGGGTTAATCCAATTAAAACAATCTGACAACAGTCTCAAGAGCAGTTGGGATGGACTACACAACTCAACCCCTACACACTACTCACCCAGGCTCAGAGATGAAGGAAGTAACAAGTGAATTAATCATGATGCATGAATCGTTTTTCTTAAACCAAAACATCAAACTTATAAAGCACACAAACAACATTGTTATTATATAGGGCATAATAGAATTACTACTCCACCACACAAAGCCTTTTTCTCAAATCGGGAAGGGTGAGAATGAAATAAGATAAGTCGAAGCAATTTGGACCAAATTATCAAGTTATACTTATTTGTCCCAAATCATTTTGAAGTTTTTGTAAAACAACACAACAAAGACTTGTAACGATCGCTTCGATACCATTCTCGTGGCAGAACCTCCTAAATTATTGGGCCCACATGCACATCAACGTCCAACGACCTTTTGACATCTATGCATATGTTACCGATAACCTAAGAAGATCTGTCGGGTGTCCTCGGGAACCCCGAATCATCCACGATTTCCGAAAGCAGGATCACATTACTGAGTCATTGGTGAAGATTACAACATTTATTCAAATATCTACACCAGAGTAAATCAGCGGAAGTCTTACAATAACTTAGTTTACAAAACATTTATTTCAAACCTTACAAACTAAGTTCGATTAATAATACAAACCAAGGTAGTGGAGTGGCATTATAATATATTACAAAACACACAAATACATTGCCCTGCTTAAGGGCCACACATTACTTATCGTCATCATGATGAACAGCGGTCATGCAAAGACGATCCAAAACAGATCGCTCATGAGCCTCACACGCAACAAGGGTCAGCGAACCCCGAGTGCGAAAGTACTCAACAAGACTTAACGAAATAAAAAGCGAGAAAACTCAGAATGCGGGCTCATGGGATTCAAGGTATGGCTTTAGCAATAATCAAGGTTCTTTTTGCGTAAAAGCTCTTTTAACAAAATTCTTTATTTCAACATTTAAAACTTCATAAGATCATATATAAAGGCGACACGATCCGTATTGAGATCATGAAACTTCATATCCAACACTTTCTCAAACCATACTCAAGTTCCGATTATTAATACTACGATGATGAACAGAGAAGTGAGTCTCCATAACCGAGGAGCAACGACGATTCGAACCGATTATAAACCCCGCTGGGAATTCCAGACCACCACGACATATGCAGGTCCCCGACCTACATATATCAACCTACCCTCGGATCCTCTAAACAAGAACGGGTCCAGCGCCACCCGAGAATCTGATACTCCACACTCCGGCCCATTGCCACGTGGGTACACGCTATTCCGCCATCTCTCCACTCCCAGTGCGCGAGTAGCCATTCTCGTAATAGAATAGCCAAGTTAAGGCTTACCGGAGTATGCGGTTAGTACTACAAAGTCTCACCTCGAGCGGTTCAACAACGGTACGGACCTTAATCGACACGGGCGGAAAGAACCCGCTCACAAGACCTCCATGTCTTGTGGCTCACACACACCGAGTCCGCCCGGTCTAGATTTATTACTTCACATGCTCATATTTCATGATAACATAAGTAACCAAAGTTCCATATAAAACTCGCGGTGACAGTAATCACCCGACTTTTTATTATCTAAGCATGACTAAGCATAACTAGCCATATACTTAATTAAAAGCGGTTAACAAGGTAGATAAGGAAAACAAGGTTGGTAATGCATCAATTAGGTTTCCACTTGACTTCTAATCACTTAATGCAGTATTGAAAAGCAAAAGCGAAATCAATTTGTAAAACACAAGGTAGGTTTAAATGCATCCGGGGCTTGCCTTCGTTGACGGAAAAGTCCGATTCAGGAGTCGGTCCACAGATATCAACACCAACCTCCACAGATGGCTCAACCTCCTCAACTACTTGATTAACTACCACGGGTTCACCTTCGTTCACTACACGTAGTAACAATGCCATGTTTAACATGATGCGGAATACAAAACATGATGCTCGATGA
Source organism: Miscanthus lutarioriparius (assembly GCA_904845875.1). Taxonomy (NCBI): domain Eukaryota; kingdom Viridiplantae; phylum Streptophyta; class Magnoliopsida; order Poales; family Poaceae; genus Miscanthus; species Miscanthus lutarioriparius. The sequence continues at coordinate 23,733,364 of CAJGYO010000018.1, forward strand.
TGGATACAAAATTAAACAACTTTCCTTCGCGGTACAGTTACAAGTCAAACTAACTAAATCTATTTCAGTAAAACATACTTCAATTGCCAAAGATCATTATCCACTAATGACCCAAGGACATCACTCAATCAAAAGTTCAATCAAAACCTAAATCATTAAAGGTTACAATTCACTTTTATGAATTAATTATTTAATTAAAATTATGAAATAAATCAACTTATTCCAATTGAGCTCAAAATTTTTGTAAATGTTCATTACATGATAACTAAGTGACAAAACAATTTTCATAATTTTTGGATACATAAATAAGCCTAGAAAAATCATGGAAAATCATTTATTAATTAATTGAGCAATTTTTTATCATACCCCAAAAATACTGAAAATCAAGATTTCAAATTTTTGTTATATAACATACATCATAGAGAAGTCACACAAAAATTTTCATAATTTTGGAGCTCTAAATAAATCTACACAAAATAACAAAAAGCAGACACTATTCATTCATTCGAGAAAATAGAAAAATCCATTTGAACGCCGAGTCGCGACAACCCGACCCCACATGTCATCCCTAACCTCCGACCTTTGACTACGACAACGACGGGCGCTGACCGGCGCAAACTCGCCGACGGTGAGATCACAGGAGACGACAAGGGTACTAACATGATCACTACGTCTGGCGTATCGATCTATGGCACTAACGCGACCAATTACGGACCGAACCGAGCACTACCGACCATGGCGGACGCGGTGGCTTGCGGCAGCGCTTACGCCGGCGGCAGGAGGCGGCACGATCAAATAAGCGGCACAGAAGCACCAGCAGCTCACCACAAACACGGCGGAGCAGAGAGCAAAATTTGGAGAAGCAAAGAGGCGTGGGTCGGCGTACAACGAACGGCGGCGGAGCAAGGATCGTCGGTGATGGTGTGCGGCGCAATCGTGGTGATCAAAATGAGCAAGCAACAACGGATTAAGCATCACAAGATCGAGACGAAGCCGGAGCTACGCTAATCGAAGCAACGGCTCACCGGAGAGCCACGACCACGGTGAAACGGAATCACCGAAGTTGTTGCCCGCCGAAGAAGAAATACGTTGCGCGCGGCGTCTCCGGTGAAATCAGACTAAATTGAGGGGATAGCTAGACGCGCAAGGAGTAGGCGGAGCTGGAGCTAGCTTATCGGCGATGGCGAGCACGACAATGACGGCAACGCAGGCTCGCCGGAGATGAGCAAGGTGACGGAAGAAAAGCGAGCAACGGAAAATGAAGAGCGGCGACGACTCAGAGCTATAAAGGATGGCCAGAAACTCAAAGAAGCTCTTATTTGTGGCCTTCACCCGCGCCAGCGACGCCTTAAAACGGCCACGACCGCGCCTGGAACGCCAAGAAAGAAAACGCAAGCAATGTAGCAAGAGCGGTGAACACTTTATTCACACAATTCTGAGAAATGCCATTCGCCCAAAATTCACAAATTACTCTCAAATTTTCATAACAACTCAAAAATCTCCAAAAACAAAAGTTGTTCAAAATCAAAAGTTCTACAACTTTGCTTTTGAAACCATATCCAAATTCATTCTACATTTTGAAATTCAAATTTAAATTCAAAAGGGAACACTTTTAAAGAATTATGCCTTTTCAAATTACTTCAAATTTTACTAAACAACTTTGAAAACTCCAAAAACCAACTTTGTACAACTTGACAAGATCTACACTTTTGCTTTTAAGCTCAACCCCAAAATATGCTTAGATTTTTAAATGAGTTTTCAGGGTAGAATTTAAAATCTTGAAATTAGGGTTTTTGAATTTCAAATCAATACTGTGTATTTCAAACTTGATTCAAACACTACAATTCAACACTTGTACATGAATGTAAACTTGTTTTAGTGAATGCATATCAAAGTTTGCAATATGACCAAATGCTTTGCAATGCATATGATGACATGACAGTTTTAGTATTTAAAACACCCGGGGTGTTACATATTAGCTCTTTCTACTGCTCCATTTGACTCTAGATGGTAGACTGATGCGAAGGCTATTTTTGTTCCTATGCTTTTGCAGAAGTCTTTGAATTTGTCTGAGTGGAACTGCTTCCCATTGTCCACTGTTAAAGTTCTTGGTACCCTAAACCTGTAGATTATGTTCTGCCAAAAGATTTTTTTTAGTCTCTGAGGTAATTGTTGCTAGTGGCTTGGCTTCAATCCATCTTGTGAAGTGCTCTATTCCTACTACTGCGAATTTGTTCCCCCTGCGAAGGTGGTAGTGGGCCGACCAGGTCCATACCCCATCTTTGTAGTGGCTAAGTGGGTGGGATGAGTTGTACTACTGCCGAAGGCTTTGACTGATGTGGGGATGTAGTCCGGCATGCTTCACATTTCTTTACAATTTGCTCTGCATCTTTGATGTACGTGGGCCAATAGAATCCCTGCCTGATTGCCTTCGCAGACAAGGCCCTTGGACCAATGTGAGAGCCACATATCCCTGAATGAATTTCTTGGAGGAGCTCTTTGCCTTTGCTTTGAGTTATGCACTTGATCAATGGTTGGACTACACCTTTTTTGTACAAGATTCCATGTATTAGAGTGTAACTCCTTGCTCTGGCTGCTATTCTTAATGTGCTTGCTTCATCTTCTGAATGGTGGACATTGTTTAAGTAATCTGTAATTAACTGCCTCCAATCTTTAGATTTAGTAATTAGAATTGTTTTGAATGCCTTTCGTGGTTGCTTGGGTTGTTGGTGCCTGTAATATTTGGTAGAAAGCTCCCTATGGAATGGGCAAGTTTTTTGCTGCCACCTTCGCTAGTTCGTCTGCTTTTGTGTTTTCTGCTCTTGGTATATGCTTCAGTGTCAATCCCTAGAACCTCCGCTTGAGTGCCCTTATTATGGCCAGGTATTTGACCAGTTGTATTTCTCTTGCCACATATTCCTTTTCAACTTGTCCAGCCACGATTTGGGGGTCTATTTTTGCTTGTACTGTTTTTGCGACGAGTGCCTTTGCCTTGTTGAGGCCCAGTATGAGGCCTTCATATTCTGCTATATTATTTGTTGCTTTGAATTCCAGCCTTGCTGCATACTTCATGTGGAGGCCTGATGGTGCTACCAAAACAATAGAGGCCCTAGCTCCTAGGTGTCCCTAGGCTCCGTCTGTGTAGAGTGTCCAGATTTGAGGTTGAGGCTGCGGGGTTTGATTCATCAAAGGTGTCTAGTCTGCCATAAAGTCTGCTAACGCTTATGATTTGATTGCTGTTCTTGACACATAGCTGATTTCAAATTGGGATAGTTCCATTGCCCATTTTCCTATTCTTCTGGAGGCCTCTTTATTACTAAATATGTCCCTGAGCGGTTGCAAAGAAGGTACTTTGATCTCATGTGCTTGGAAGTAATGCTTCAACTTCCTTGATGAGATAAGTATAGCGTACGCTATTTTTTGATTTCTGTGTAGTTCAAGTTTGCTCCTAACAAAGCTTATGAGATGTAGTAGATAGGCTTTTGAATGGCCTTTGACTCTTCTTCTTTCTCTTGAACAAGTACTCCACTGACTGCATGGTCGGAGGCTGCCACATATAGCAGTAGTCGTGCCTCCGGATCTAGCACTATTACCAGGAGTTTGTTGGCCTTGTAGTTTTTGAGTTGCTGGAAGGCTTTCGACTGTTCTGGCCCCCATTCAACTTTGTCTCCGCATCTTAGAGTTTTGAAAAATGGGAGGCTACGTTTGGCTGACTTTGAGATAAATTTGTTCAATGCTGCTATCCTTCTAGTGAGTTTTTGGACTTCTTTTTTGGTTGATGGTCCCACCATCGAGATTATGGCCTTCGTCTTCTCTAGGTTAGTCCGAATGCCTTCGGTCCTATGATGTACCCAAGCATCTTCCCTCTGCTAACGCCGAAAATGCACTTTTCTGGGTTTAGTTTTAGGCCTGCTTCCTTGAGGTTGGCAAAGGTTTCCTTTAAATCTGATATGTGATATTCTTCATTCTTGCTCATTACCACAATATCATCAACATAAGATATAATGTTTTTCTGCAGTTGTGGGCCGAGGACTGCCTTCGTCATTCTAGCGAAGGTTGAGCCTGCATTCTTTAGTCCTTCGGGCATTCTAGGGTAGCAATAAGTTCCAAAGAGGGTAGTGAAACTTGTCTTCTCCTCATCTTCTTTGTTGAGCCAGATCTGGTGATATCCTAAAAAACAGTCCAAGAGGGAGAAGCGCTTGCATCCTGCCACCTTATCGACAGAGGCATCTATTCTTGGTAGTGGAAACAGGTCTTTCTTGCATGCTTTGTTCAGATCTGTGAAGTCTATGCACATTCTCATCTTTCCATTTTTCTTTGGTACTAGTACCACATTTGCAAGCCATTCTAAGTACATGACTTCTTTGATGACGTTTGCGTCTAACAGCTTCTGAACTTTGGCGTTCGCTGCTAAGATTCTATCCTCTGACATTTTCCTTTATCGCTGCTTCCTTGGCTTCATTCTGGAGTTGATGTGAAGGGAGTGTTGTATAATATCCCTGCTGACTCCTTTTAGGTCAGAGGCTGACCAGGCAAAGACATCTTTATTCTTGGCTAAAGTTTCTATGAGTTCTGCTTCTTCTTCTTTTGATAGGTTGCCTCCGATAGTGACCCTTCTGTCTGGGACTGCATCTTCCAAAGGGACTGACTTTGTTTCTTCTTGATCTTTGAGATCTATTTTGCCCTTCGGCATGTCCAGAGGCTCGGTGAGTTGCTTCTAGCTGCTTTGACAGAATTGATGTTGTGTTGCGATTTGTAGATGGCTCTTTCTATGTTTCTCACCTCCTTCTAACTTCCTTGCATTGTCATGGTGCTGTGCAAAGCTAACATTTTCATACATAAGTAGCCCATATGAATGGCTATATTGAACTTGTTTGTAAACCCCCTGCCGAAGATGGCATTATAGGGGTAGTAGAGGTCAACTAAGTCGAAGTTCATGTATTCTGTCCTGGCATTTTCCTAGCCTTCGAAAGAAACTGGCAAGGTTATTTTTCCCAATGCATTGATCCTTTTCCCTCTGAAACCTATCAGTGGTAAATCCAAAGGCTACAGCTGGCTTCTACTTAGTTTCATCTAATCGAAGGCATTAACAAAGATGATGTCTGTGGAGCTTTTGGAGTCTATAAGAACCCTATTGATTTCCTACCCTGCTATATTGGCTTTGATCACCATGGTATCAGCATGGGGGTAGCTCTCCAACTAGAGGTCTTGTTCTGAGAACGTGATGGGTGTCTTCGACCAATCTATGTAGCACACTAGACCTTGCACTACTATGTTGTTAATGAGCCTAAGGTGGTCTTTCTTCTGCTTCTTTGTCTGAAATTTCATTAAAGAGCCTTTGGCTATTGGGAGTATCATGCCAATGGTGGGTAGTGGTGTATGTGGATTGAGCTGGTTTTCTGGGTTGGGCACGCGTTTTTGGGGGCGGCTAGCTATGGTGTAGGTGGTGGCGGAGGCAGTGCTTCAAGTTGTCTATTGTTTACTTGAGCTGGTTGGCTTGTCTCTATGAATGTTATGTGCAGAGGCCTTGGGTTTATGTAGGTAAGGTTGGCATCTGCCCGCTGATTACCTGCCTACCCTTGCTGCTGGGTGCTTGGTCACCATGCAGGTAGAAAGTTGGGGGAGTATGCGGCTGCTAAGGTGGATGGGTGAATTTGACTGGAGTTAAGGCTTGGGTAGATCGGGCAATATGGCTGCTATGAAGGCACAACTAAGGTGTGGTTGACCTCCCTAGCAGGCTATTGTGGCAGAGGTTGAGGATTTGCCCTATTTTTCATTCTCTCTTGGGTTTCCTTTGCATCTAGGCAATCTCTGGTGATGTGCCCTTTGTTTTCTCCATGAAAGAAGCAATACTGCCTTCGCTACCTTGGTTCCTAGTTTTTGTTCCAGCTCTTCCTTTGATTGTATTTCTTGCCTTCATACTGCTTCTGCGATGCTTTGTTTGGTTCTGCCTCCGGCATCTGCTGCCGTTGCTGGCTACTCCCTTGCTGCTCTATGTTGAAAACTTATTGATCAAGCGCTTGCTGAGGCTGTAACTGGCCTTGGCTTTTGTTGCCCCTCTAAGCATTCCTACTACTTCTTTGGTACTATTTGTTCTGATTTTGTTCTTCTAGCCTTCTTCGGATGTCGTTATCTGACCTGTAGTACTTCTCAAACTCTCTGTATAATTCTTCGGTGGTGCTTGGCTTCTCTCAAGCTAGATGAGCTGTGAAGGCTCGATGCGGAGACCTTTAATTCCGGCCTCGATTGCCACATACTCTGGGACATTAGGTGCCTTCGCTTTAAGCTGCACAAATCTCTAAAAATAATCCCTTAGTGCTTCACCTTGATTCTGTTTGCACTGAAATAAGTCCATTGACGTTAAAGATTCGATGGTGAACCCTTTGAAGTTAGTGATGATTTTGTCTCGGGGATCCTCCCATGAATATACTAAACTTGGCCTCAACATTGAGCACCATGCCAATGCATCTCCTTCGGCTGCAATAACAAATGACTTGGCCAAGATAGTGTCATTCCCGCCCGCAGAGGCTACAGCTGCTTCGAAACTCATGATAAACTAGCATGGGTCTGACCTTCCATTGAATTTGGGTAGGGTAATAGGCTTGTAAGATGGTGGCCAAGGTGAGGTTTGGATTCCTTCGGATAGTAGGGATCTTGAATCTATGATTCTATGAACTGATGGTGAGTTGAAAGGTGTGCCGAATGTTGGTTGGGCGACCATACCTAGGCAAGGGTTAGGCTGACTTTGATTTACTGAGTGGAGCTGATTAGATGTGTTGGATTGAGGCTAGCTTTGCTGCATGCTTTGAATCTCCGCTTGCAGGATGGCTAACTGTTGTATGATTTTTGCTGCCCGCAATGATGTCTGGGCTGCCCTTTGGTTGGCAGCGAAGGTTGCAGCCAACCTATCTCTTTCTTGTTGTGTACTATGCAACTATGCTTGCAATTGTTGGAGAACCTACTCTGGGGTGGGATCAGGGGCTTGTTAATCTTCGACCGTCGGAGGCTGATCTTCGACTGCGGGCTCTTCTACATCTTGGTCTTCTGGGGCACTAGCATAAGTGCTACGGGCACTACGCCTGGGTCGTCCCCTGGTCGAGGGCTCCACGGGTGTCCTAGCGAATGCTGCTCTTTTTTCTTGCCATCGTGGGTTTTGCTTGGCCAACACGCGGTGGGAGCCAATGTTGGAAAATGGGGGTTTCTAGCAGGTAGGACATGGGAGGCCTTCGCCCAGCTAGATGCCCTGGGTGAAGGTATGAGAAGTGAAAGGTGGGCCCAAGATTAGTTAGGGTTTCATAAATGTATTCACCAACCTCCTCTTTATAGGATTTGTCCCCCCTTTTATAGGGCACTGTTTGCTATCGCTCTGTATTACAACTTTACCCTTCGACAGCCGTAGTACATTGCTAGAATATTCCTATGCTAATACAAGTTGCACGGGGCAGTTTGGGTATCTTCTTTTTCAATCGCCTATGCTAGTTGGGCCGTTGCCGTGAGCCCGTCAGCGGCCCATGGCCCAACGCCGCCACCCCATGGGAGCTCCTCTGGTTCCCGAGACCTCCGCCCAGGGTGCCCTCACTAGGACCATGGCATTGACTCCTAGACCGTGGTCTCCGCCTATACCATGTCCCAACAGATATTCTATAAGAAATTCTCATGGGTGAACGAGGAGCAGTGCCAAGAGTACTACCTCAGCGACTGCTTCTGCGTGGTCGCGCTGTTCATTGGCGACAGCGTCTCCTACTACAGGGAGGTCGCGGTGCTCACCAACGGATGGTGGGAAAATGATGTCACGATGAAGGCGTTCATTAAGGTGCGCACCGGGAGTTCCCCATCGGCAAGGACAAGAACCGTACTATGCCCCAACAAAATCATCACCATCTACTTGGCCTTGATCATAGTGGTCACCATCGATGGCCTCCTGGCACAGCATTACCTCGGTAGGAACAATAGACAGAGCAAACAACTGCTGAGCACAAGTGTGAGAGCGTTCAGCTAGAAGGAGCTTTACCAAGCCACCAATGGCTTTGAGAAGCTGCTAGGTAAAGGGAGCTTCGGCGAGGTCTACCAAGGAACAATGCAGTCGCCACAGCCACACGCCATCGCAGTGAAGAAGCTCATTGACTCGAATGAGTACGGTGAGCAGGAGTTCACCAATGAGGTGCAGTCCATCGGGCAGATCCACCACCAGAACCTCATCCACATGATCAGCTACTGCAAAGAAGGCAAGCACCGGATGCTGGTGTTCGAGATCATGCCAAGCGGGTCGCTCCGCAGCTTCCTCTTCAACCCTGAGATGTAGCAGCCTCCGTGGCGGTGGTGCGCGGTGGCCATCGGCAAGGGGCTCGAGTACCTTCACGATGGCTACAACGCCCCCATCATCCACTATGAAATCAAGCCCGAGAACATCCTGATCGACGGCCATGGCATCCCAAGGATCAACGATTTTGGGATCTCCAAGCTGCTGGGAACCTAGCAGGTGCACACCATGGTCACACATGTCAGAGGCACCAGGGGATACATCGCGCCCGAGTGGCTTCTCAGTGATGGGCACGTGGACACCAAGGCGGACGTGTACAACTTCGGCGTCGTGCTGCTGGAGATGATCTGCTACCGGAGAAGCCACGAGCCGGTGGTGTCCGACAATGATGTGTCGGTGCCGCAGGGCGACAATGACAAAAAGGTCATGCTCAAGCTAGTTGGGTGGGGTGTTACACTATAAATCTTTTGCTAAAACACTGCATAGCATCATGTTTATGTGATAGTGTATGTAAAATAGTGTGTAAATCAATTTCTGTAACTCAAAACGATCAACCGAAACGCGAAACGAAAGTTACATGACATAGTCAAGTTATATTACTTAGGGTTTTAAATCAATTTTTATTAAGAGAAAATGCTATAGAACGCATATATGGAACTTTAATAAAGTTTGTGGTACAAACTTCGTAGGTGACAATGAAATACCTACGATCGAGAAATGAATTCACTAGCTAGCATGATTAATAGCTTGGAAATCGAATTTGACGTGAATTCGATCAAGACTTAGTTGAATTTCCTAAGTCAGAAAATGGTTTGACGAGGCCAAGTTTGGCAATTTTTGTAGGCAAATTATATTAATTAGTGGTGTGGTTTCATGGCTGGTCTTGATTGCCTAACTTGCCCTCTTGACTATAGAATAGGTGGTTCGACGTTTGGACTAATGGATTTGATTTTTGGGGCTCTTTAAAAATCGTGCATGGCACATTTCCGGTCGGTGTCAGCGTCTGGGTGCGGTCACCATGCCTCGGCTCTGCATTGCAGCGCTGGCTTGCTCGACGCGTGCGTACACCGCCGCGTAGGCCCCGTATCACCGGTGCCGCGCCCAAGCAAGTGACTCAAGCATGCAAGCACGCACTCACTCACACGCATCGCCACGCTAGGCGGGACAATGGGGCCGGTGGGTCTGGTCGCTCTGCTCTGCCGCTGTCATCGCTACGCCGACGTCCCATCACCGTGCTACCCCGCATTGTCACCGTCGTGCCACTGCACGTAGCCGTTGCGTCCGCCTACGCCTCTGCGTCACTGTCGTTTTGATTTAGTGCATGTGGTCTTGCTGTGGCATAGCTTGTCGTTCGCCATTAATGGTGCCACGACCGCGCCACTGCATTGCCACCACGTGCACACAGGTGTGCACCCTCTCCTGGCTACACTGGCCCTCAATGATTGCTCGGGTGCGGTCATCACGTCCCGCCAAGGCTCAGGCCAACAGCCGGCCCCATTCCTTCCTTTTCCCCTCCCTCCTCTGCTGCCAGTCAGGCCAGGCCGCGCCTTCAATCCAACACGGTGAGGTCATGTCCTTTCAATTCAACGCACGTCCAGCTCCATCTTCTAGCCAGCTAGCCAACCAGCCCCACACCATGCTGCATCGTACCTTGGCAAGCTCCAATTTGGAGCCGGCGCCCGTCGTCGCGCCATTAAAGTCATAGATGCTGTTGCCGTGGGCATTACCCGCTTGGTTCTTCTGAGCCCAATTGGTTGTGGCCCCAACCTTGCCTCATAGTCCTCCACCCCGTGCGCACCCCTAGTTGCACTGCTACTACCTACTAGCACCATTGATGTGGTAGCACCACCGCGACCGTCGCTGTGTTTGCTGTGCGCACGTGGTCGGACTCACTCGGCCTGTCCCTGGTCAAGCCATCATGTCTGGTAGGTTCTGGGTGAGTTGCTGATGCCCATCCTCTAGTCCTTTAGTCTCGGTTGTGCCTGAGCTCATGGGAACATGGTCGCCATTGCTGCAGGAGGCCTGCTGCCGTGGAGGGAGCTTAGGACCACGCATCTCTGTTCACCGCTTCACCACCCATTGCCTCGCGTTCGCATCAAGGTGAGCATCGGCTCGCTATCGGGGGCAGGGAGGGGCTAGGCTGGCAGCGTGACCGCCCTGTGCCAGCATTGCCGCGCCGGTGCACGTGCGGGTGCCCGAGGGCCAGGCCGTGGTAAAGACAGTTTGTTCCGAGGGCTTATCTGCAAAACATCTGACAATAGGAATAGTGTCATGGGTCTCAGGGTGATTCATCGGTAGGTCAAGGACGTTTTCACAAAATAGCCGTTGTGCGTGGGCCTTTCCGTCGTGGGCCACTGTTGCTATCTTGTCGTGGGTTCTGGCTCTTTCTAGACCGACTGATTGGAGATGGGGATGGTGGAGGTCTAAGCACCGCACTGAGTCTGGGACTCAGGAGTGGGGGCTTAGAGTCCAAGTTTGGACAGGGACCTAGACCCCATGATAGGAGAGTGATGGGTTGGTCCTACTTGTGCTTGGGGTATAAGCAAGGCATGTGTTTTGGGGTACCTAGCTGGGCACATTGATTCGCGAATTGCTGGCGTTCCAGTATGGCTTGTCTACAGTCTAGCACTGTAGTAAGAACTGAAAGATGAAAGGTGATGAAATTGAACTATTTGCTCAACTTTTGCTTGAAAGTAGAATATATGCTTACATAGAATGGCTAGATAATGAATTAATCATGACTGCTAATAATAACATAAATAAGGATTCACTATTAGCATTGCTTTCTGCAAAAAGGAACGTAACAAACCATAAAGCTTATCATATTCCTTAGAGTCGGGAAATTATTCCTATTAGTCGGATAAGTCTTGCAAGTACATTGTGTACTCAGGGTTTATTTACCCCTATTGCAGGTACTACTTGAGGAGTAGCCGTTGTGTGAAGGATTCTTCTGGTGGGCTCAGACGGATCCTTGTATATTATTGATAGATGTTTCGTTTCATTCCACTGTTAAATTTCCGCACTCTGAATTTGGTACTAGAATAATAATTTTCTAAGAACTCTGGATGCATGAAATGGACTAAGTATTGTAACTCGTTCTTATTATTGGATCCTTGGGAGAAAATGTGTATCATTTGGGCTCTCCCTTGGGGTGTTCTCGATGGAACCCGCCCGATGTAGCTTACTTTTAGGGTGCTTAGTGTCTAGTGGAAGACAAGCGCCTATGTAAGTGCGTTAATTTGGGCGGTTCTGCCACAGTTGGTACCAGAGCCAATAATGAGTTTATGAGTTTCATCACTCTTTTCTAAAACCTAAAATTTGACCAACAAAAGTTTTGCGAAAAGTAGGATGCGATAAAATTATCTAAACAAGTATAAGCCCTAGCAATATGGTCTATCTAGGATAGCGGCACTGGTTTTATCTAATCAGTTTTCTATAGGTACACTGACTTACATTCCGTAAGAAATCATTTAGCATACGGAAAGTGAGTGTGCGATGTGCCAAAAATTTGCGAATGCCTCTATATTCCGGCTTGAGTGAGCGTATAGGCCGATGCATGCATCATGATAAGGGAACCTTACTTAAAAACTAAATCCCCCATACACGTATAATTTGGATTAGTAAATTGATAGGATAACTAAAAGAATATTTCAATAGATGTCTTATCATTTCTCTAATCTCTTATTCCTGATCTGGAGGGTTGTCCTAAATGGTTGGTTCCTATCTGTTTTTAGATGAACTTGAGGTCTGGTCATGGGAGCACCAGTGCAGCGGGAGCGGGCCACGGTCTTGGCGAAGGCAAAGGTGAAAGTGGCCAGGGCAATGGGAATGGCAACGGGGAGAGCCATGAGGCTCCACTTCTGGCTCCTCCTCCTCTGCCACCACCACCTCCGATGACTCATGCGGAGATGATGGTGAAGATGTTGGCTGCTCGTCGCGAGTCAGCACATGCCATGGAGCTACTGGCACAGGCTATCGGTGGCTTTGCCCGTGGAGGCCATGGAGGCAATGGTGGGAACAGGGGTGGTGCCCATGGTCCTAAGGGACTATGCTCTTATCATGATTTCTTAAATACGCACCCACCCACATTCACGCTGATGGCTGAGCCTCTAGATGCGGAGCATTGGCTTCGTGTCCTAGAGCAAAAGTTTCTACTTCTCACCGTAACTGAGGAGCAGAAGGTGCGCTTTGCAGCGCAACAGCTATTGGGATCTGCTAGTGCATGGTGGGACACCTTTAATGCCATGCAGCTGGCAGATCATCGGGTGACCTGGCAGGAGTTCATTGTGGCCTTCAGAGAGTATTATATTCCTACTAGTGTTCTAAATAGAAAGTTGACAGAATTTCTGGACTTGAGGCAAGGAAGCATGTCCGTGATGGACTATGTCAACAAGTTCAACCATTTGTTGCAGTATGCTAGGACTCATGTTGATATAGATGAGAAGAAGAGAGACCGTTTTTATCATGGCCTCTCTTGCATCTTGAAGGAGTTATATAAGGAAACTATCAGACCTTTGGGGCAATGATGAACGCTGCTATTGCCATGGAGGGATTGCATGGCAACATGACTCTCAGGCAGAATGGAAGCACAAGTGGGTGGCTAGTAGGTCTTCTAGCCACCCCTAGGCACAAAAGGTATAGGTTGTCAAGCGGGTGCCCTATCAGTCTTCGAGTGGGCATTCGTTTTGATAGCCTCAGCAGACATTTTAGGCACCTTCCACTCAGTACTATGCACCTACCCAGCAGGTGCAACATCAGCAGCCTCAGGGACAGTAGGTCCCACTTCATCAAGGACTGGGGAATAAGCCTTGTGCTTGTTTCAAGTGTGGCAAGGAAGGCCACTATGCTTGAGAGTGTCCGCAAAATCAGTCAGGCCAGTCTGCTCAGCCTCAGCTAACTCTCGTCTGATCAAGCGGACAGTTATAAAGAAGAAAGTGCCAGTGAGCCGCTCTGGATAGGTTAATTTCACGGAGGCTGAGGAAATATTGCAAAATGAACCGGTGATGGCTGGTATGTTCACCATTGATTTCCATCCAGCTTATGTGTTGTTTGATTGTGGTGCATCACATTCATTCATGAGCATGGGATTTACACACCGGCACAATATACCTCTTATGGCTATACCTTTTGCCTATAGAATCAGTACTCTGGGTGCGTAGTTGTGCGTTAATACTTAGACGGACACAGTGGGCATAGTATTAGCCACTCACACTTACCGTCTCTAGTACATGGTGCTGCCTGGGCAAGGCATCGATGCAATTCTTGAAATGAACTGGTTGCGGGAATATGGGGTAGTCTTGGATCTGAAGCAGAGAGTTGTGGAGTTACGGCTTCTTTCTTCGGAGGATAGCATGTCTCTTCTTATGCCCTCAGATCCAGCCTTACCTGTTGCTACTCATGCTGAAGCTTCTCCTGATCTTGCCTCTATTCCTGTGGTCTATGAGTTTTCGAATGTCTTTCCTGAAGATCTACCTGGGTTGCCACCGGATAGAGATGTGGAGTTCTCCATTGAGTTAGAGCCTGGCACTGCCCCTATCTCCCGACGCCCGTACCGTATGGCCTCGAAGGAATTGGCTGAAATAAAGAAGCTGATAGAAGAGTTGTTGGAAAAGGGTTTCATCCATTCTAGCTCTTCACCATGGGGTTGTCCAGCCATTTTTGTGAAGAAGAAGGATGGCACTCTGCGGATGTATGTGGATTATCACCCTCTTAATGCAGTAACCATTAAGAACAAGTATCCTTTACCTCGTATTGATACTTTGTTCGATCAACTAGCTGGTGCCAAAGTGTTCTCCAAGATTGATCTCCATTCAGGCTATCATCAAATCAAGATTAGACCACAAGATATACCAAAGACAACTTTTTCTACTAGGTATAGACTGTATGAATACCTAGTCATGTCTTTTGGTCTCATCAACGCTCCTGCATTCTTCATGTATCTCATGAACTCAGTCTTTATGCCGGAGTTGGACAAGTTTGTGGTGGTATTCATTAATGATATCTTGATATATTCCAAGAACAAGGAAGAGCATGCCCAACACCTTCGGATAGTACTGACTCGATTAAGAGAACACCAACTGTATGCCAAATTCAGCAAGTGTGAATTTTGGTTAGATCGAGTACAGTTTCTGGGACATGTTCTGACACCGAAAGGTATATCTATAGACCCAAGCAAGGTGCAAGATGTGCTGAATTGAAAGTCTCCCAAGTCCATGCACCAGATTCGTCAATTCCTTGGTCTTGCTGGGTATTATCGGCGATTCATTCCTGACTTCTCCAAGATAGCTCAGCCAATGACTAAGCTGCTCCAAAAAGAAGCCCAATTTGTTTGGAGCCCGGCTTGTGAAGAAGTCTTCCAAGCTTTGAAGAAATTTCTTACCACTGCTCCTGTTTTGGCCAAACCAGATATTGATAAACCTTTTGATGTATATTGTGATGCCTCGAAGATGGGGATTGGGATGTGTGCTTATGCAGGAGGGTGTGTGATAGCTTATGCTTCACGCCAACTAAAAAAGCACGAAGTGAATTACCCCACCCATGATTTAGAGCTGGCTGTTGTGGTTCACGCTCTAAAAATTTGGAGGCATTATTTGTTGGGCAACAAAGTACACATTTTTATAGATCACAAGAGCCTCAAATATATTTTCACTCAGTCTGAGCTAAATATGAGGCAAAGGAGATAGTTGGAATTGGTCAAGAATTATAACTTGAAGGTACATTACCACCCTGGAAAAGCTAATGTGGTAGCTGATGCCCTGAGCCGGAAGTCATATTAGGTTGAAGAAGCACATTTGTCTCTCAACCATGCTGAGGTGCTAGCTCATATTGCCTTAGTCTCAAACTTACTTGAGCAGATTATTATGGAGCAAAGTCAAGATACTTTAGAAATTCCTCACATCAAGAAATTAATTGCCGAAGGGCGTGGTCCCCAGTTTAGTATTGATGAGCAAGGTGTAGTGAGGTATAAGGACAGATTGGTGGTTCCATCAAATGAGGAGCTAAGAAGGAAGATTTTGAATGAAGCTCATCATTCCAAATTGTCTATCCATCCTGGAAGTAACAAGATGTACCATGATTTACGCCAATTATATTGGTGGTCCAACATGAAGCAGGACATCACCAAGTATGTCACGGAGTGCGACACTTGGGGGAGAGTTAAGGCAGATCATATGCATACCCCGGGATCGTTGACACCAAAATTTGGTAAGCTTACCCTGGAGAGGAAGAGATCGGCCGATCCTGTCAAAAATAAGAAAATCTCTTAATTAGTGGATATTTGGGAGCCGGCCAGGAAATATTATTCAATTCTAGAGATGCCCGACAACCAAGATCTCCTTATGTGAAATAAGGAAAAAGTCAAAAGGATCGAGGAAAGTGCACGTGTCATGACTTGAGAGAATTATTAGAGACATTCTCACGCGCGGCTGATTATTATATTCGTCCAAGTTCGAAAGATTTGCTAATATATGGAATATTTGAGAAAATCGGTGACAGCATACAGTATCTTAAAGTCGGCCTGATAGAGATATCATGTAAAGCAACAAAAGAAATATCATTGGCAGGATGATATGTTTGGAAAGCTCTAGATGCATCATGTATGTGCAACAAAGAAAAGGGAATATTATTCTATTTAGGATATGGCGTCCAGATGCACATCGATAATGCAAGAAGCAAGGACATGTATCATATACGTGTATTTACATAGCCAATTAGATGTTGTGTCCATATACGGCTCGGCAAGGTGGCATGTCTACGTACTGAATCTGTGCCGGTTGAGCCGAACGGGATAAAGACACGAATCAAACAAGGAAGCTTCATCAGCGAGGACTCTGCATAAGGGAAATTAGAGTCTATATATTTTAATAATTCCTTTCATTTAGATATTATTGTTAGGTAACTTATGTACGTAGCTCATCAGGATCATTACTACAGGGTATAAATATGTAACCCTGCTCCTTGTAAAGACAGACAATCAATCAAATACAAGTTACTTACTTTTTCGGCTCCAGCCACCCCTTAGGAGTAGGAGTAGAGTTGATCTCGACGAGATCTTCAGCGAGCAGGGCTGTATCGATCCGGCCGACCTCCGGCTTGTCTAAAAGTATCGTCATGGCTTATATTTCTGTTCATAGGGCTGCATCGATCTGGTCGACCTTCACTGCGACTCTGGTATATGTTAGTTATCGACTCTTGTCTAGTTCAAGTACGGCTGCATCAATCCGATCGACCTCCACTAATCGAACTAGATTAAGGTCAAGTTATCGGCTCTATTTAAGGGTGGCATCCTTCGGATAGATTCATTAAGTTACCGATATTGCTTATTGCTTTTATTATTTATTTAATTACAGCAATATCACGTTGCCCGATTGGGATTGATCTAGATCGACCTTATATCATGTTTAACCTATCGTTTATTAATCTAAACTAATCTAATTTGCACCTCAAATGATGAGTTATATTTTATCGGCTCATTTATATCAATCTTGATCGTGCATAGTGTGCGGTTAAAGCATGCTGGGTCCTGAAAAGATCTATCGGCTAACAAAAACCGTTCCATGGCCCGTTATTACGGCCTGTGTGATTCTGCCTCACACCCTACTGTTAGCATCCGTGGAGCGGGGATCGTTATTTGGTAGATCTATTTCTGATAGGGCACGACCTTAATTGTGTGCTATGCCTAAATCGGCTGTTTTAGCCGATATCAAATGTTTTCACATATACAGTTCATGCCACGAGACCGTTGAAGTAAGGGTAGGTTGAAAGACATGTTAGCCCCTATATTCTTATTATTGTATTACGGTCTGCATGATTCTTTCTCATGCCCCACTGATATTAGTAATAAGTTAGAGTCGTCGAATTTATTGTTGTTTCTACGGCCTGCATGATTCTACCTCATGCCCCACTGGTCATAGCGATAGATGAAATCTAATATGTTCATTAGATTTATCTCTATTAAATGGTTAAATGATGATGAGTTGTTTTGAAATCTTTTATATAAAAAGGGATTCGGTTACTTGCAGTTATTGGCTTAGCATAAACCAATTAGTGTTGATATCCTATTGCCATTGACTAATATTCGTCTAAATAACGATATTCATCCTAAATGATAACTGATTTTTCTTCCGTAATTCCATGAGATTTAACTAATTTATTCTTATGAGCATGCTGGAATCGGCTATTTAGTCGATCTCCTTCCACATTGGCTCTCAGAGCCGCATACTCGGAACTATCTGGGCACAGACCGGCATGTTTCACCTTAAATTACTGATAAACTTTCTTCTCTTGTCAATTGTAAGGTCAAATTAACTGACACGTCTCGAGAGGAGTACGCAGGATCGATCATCTCTTCGTTGAAGCTAGGTGGATCTCCAGCTTCATCGAATAGACCCTTCCGGCTTGCTCATGTGCCCGGCATGAGACGAATTTCCGTGCCAACACACATTCTGGCACGCCCGGTAAAACCACAATCCTTTTATTAGAAGTCAAATGCCTTCTCGATATTTTATTAACCTCCTAATCACAGCATGTTCTATCGGCTAAGTATTCAAGGTGCCAACTAGGTTGGATGAATTCATCGGCTACTTGGAAGTCAAATGACAACAAGGCAAAATAAGAGTCGATGCATTGGATATGTCAGAGCCGACCTACTAGTATTGGTGTTCACAATGATCGTCGACAAATAGCTTATCCCGAGGCAATATCAGATCAAATCAAAGGATGCACACAGGAAGCTACCAGAAGTTGTCACGTGAGCAAATAACAAGAATATTTACATCAGCTCAAGTATTCGAAGGTATTTCCAATACCAAAAGGAGAAGAATCGGCTCTTTGAAGGTCAAGGCCTCACATACATGGTACAAGAAGCTTTGACCTGTGATAACCAATTTCAGGAAGCCGGCAAAGAAAATATCAGAGCAAGATGCTGATAGTCATACTCATTGCATCCAGGAAGCAGATTCTAGAAAAAAGGGACATCGGCACTTAAATTAAAAACAAGGATATTTGGCCGATGGATGGGTTTTTGCTTCGTTAATTAAGCATATTCTATCGAGCCCGTTCGTGGCCAGGCCGTGATTGCCTGTTGAGAAAAGCAAACATTGGCATTTTGAATATCCTGCTAATCGACCATATTAAAATATTTTATATTCTGTGGCCGATTATTTGAGATATGTAGTGTTGTCGACCAGGATCCACATGCACAGGAGAAGTTCAGCAACGAATCAGGCCCCACGGCCGATTACGTTTATTTCCTCGATTTCATATTGAAGATCTGAAGGCTTTGCATCGGACTGTAATTGTCTGGCTGCCACAATTAATTCACGCATCGAGTTGTGGAGTCCGAATCAAAGCCAACTAAATTAAGAATCCGGCACGGTAAATGCTGTATGAAGGAAAGGAAGGAAGGAAGGATCACGTACAGGAAGAAATAGAGTCAGAGTGGATGCAAGCAAACAAAGTTGGAAGCGGTATGTGTCTGCGTCAAATTGTGAAGCATATCAAACATCAGATGGCAGATCGGCAAAGAGCGCTGCAGTGGAACCTCCTCGACTGTTCTGATTCTGATGCTGCCTACAAGACGGAGATTCTGGGATCGACTATGCGCTTGTGATGTGGATTGTGGGGCCGTCACCTTGATAAAGAATTTTGAAATCTTGAGACCGAGGGATATTGTCGGCCGCATGTGCATGCGCGTTGCCAATACCAAGAAGGCATTGAGCTATAGCCGAGAACATGACTGGAGTCAGTAGTTATGAGGCTAATGTCAAAGTTATCGGTTCAAGCGGGATAAGTTTGGAAGAAGGACAATTAATATGGTGCATGCGTGCCCACATCAAATTTACATGGACAAGCTAGCTCGAGGACTTACCATATTTAAATAGTACGGAGTATATGCATGTCATGGATGATGCAAGATAAATCTGGATGTATCTTAAGTCATCAACTTCTCCAACAAGATCTCTACGGAATCCGATCGAGACAGAAACAGACTCTGCGCGCGTTTAGTTCTCCAAAGTTGGATTTTGGAGCTACTGTAGCACGTTTGTTTTTATTTGGCAAATAGTGTTCAATCATGGACTAATTAGGCTCAAAACAGAATTTCTCTACATTTAATGAACCGCAAACATTCGATGTAATAGGTACTGTAGCAACTTTTTGAAATTTAGGGTCCAACTAAACAAGGGCTCTATTGACATAGGTCATACAAGCACAAAGGATTTTCCATCAGAGCCAGGTGTACCTGCGTGGTCCTCGTGTCTACCAACCGCCGCCGATGACGTTGTCAGTCTGACCCAAAATACTCCGTCGCCATATCCATTGGTTCGGATCCCTCCTGCTGCTGCTACCAAGCCGATCGTAACTGCTCATGGAATCCAGACAAGCATCATTGGAAATTGGTTAATGAAACGAGCCGCGATCGGATACATGATATTTATTTTTCAATGTCTAGTTTTCTCATTGGAAGAGATAGCAGCAGCAGATGCAAGCAAGCTTCGGCCAGTATATGATCTTTGCCACTTCAAATTCGTACACTGGATGATGCACACCAATAAACATTCAGATGAGCTCATCTGCTGATGTTCTGTACAACTCATCGGTGGATTTTCTGCACAGCACATCGGCTCAGTTATGTACAGCTCGGTTTTGTGTTTTTACATTCAGCAAAGAACAAGATCAGCAACAAGCGAATAAGCATGGAGGCTGTACAGGCATCAAACTGTGAATTAAATCAACCATTGGCTTAGAAAAAACCAAGTGCATTACTGTCCTAGTAGTTACCTGATGGCTACGTGATGAAGGGGAAGCGCTTGTGCTCCCCCACCTCCATCAGCTGCTCCTTCATCGGCTCAGTTCTATATTTCCACATCCAGTAGGGAGCAAAAAGCAGAGTATCTGACAATCACGGAAGAGGAGGAAGATCGGTATGGTGGTAGTGCAGCCGGTTCTGCGTTAGCGGCTTGCTGAGACCGCATTTTTTCCCAAATGTCCCACCGGTGTCCGTCACTCAGCTGCTCCTTGAATGGGCGCACGAGGCGTACTGGTCCATCCGTCCATGAACAGCTTTGACATAAAGCACCTTCGCCTGCAAGGCCGCGTTGAAGACTCCATCTACGAGGAAGTGGCCGATGTTCATGATTATCGCCTCTGGATAGCCGATTATAATTAAAGACTCGGGGGGCCAGCTTCTAATTGGCTAGCGTAGATGAACGGTTAGGATACTGAATCCAAAAAAGTAATCAAAGATATTGACTCATGAACGTTGGTTGTGAGTTGTAAGGATTAATTTTGGAGCTATCAAGATAAAAAAAGAAGATAGTTGGTATGGGGCCGATGCAGCTTTCACATAAGTTTATCAAATGGAATCGGTTAAAAGAAATAGGACAGAAGTTGGTCGGCAAGAGCTGCTCAAAACCCGATGGAATCCTAGCCAGACTATAGAAGTTGATGAAGTCTGCAGCCAATTGGCTAGACCATAAAACCGATCAAAACTGACACAGCCGGTTTCCTGATTGACGTAGGATAAAAGCCACAAGCTCATGGAGAAACACACGGCTTTGAAGAAAGAAAGGTCAATTACTGCTTTTGTTGGTAACATGGGTCCAACAAATTACAGCCAAAAATATAAGTGGTTCGGCCTTGATGAACAGTAGCAAACATAAGAGTAAAGCTGATGATTTCAGAAGTATGAAGCAAAGATGATAGAAAGCGAAGATGATATCCTTACTTCTATCATCGGCTGGAAGCACTGTCATTTTACCAGGACACTCCTCTAGTAAAGCACTCTTGGCCGAGAACCTCCATCGACTGTATTTTTCTCGCAGGAGGCGTTGAACCTGAAGTAAATGAATGTTGAACTTTTTCATCGGCTCCTGGTTCATCGGCTCTTGTTTTTTCTGAATATGATGTATAGCCGATGAACGAGTAGAAAAAAGGAGAAATTGATCGTGTTTTGGGTTCTCAAGAATCTGCCATTTGCTCCACCTGTGGCTACAGACAGCACCGGCCGATCAGGCGAAAAGTAGTAGTTGCATGGAGACGACATCGATTTGTGAATGCTTGGCTAGGAGCTTATCAGGATTCTTCTTCACATCATAAGAGGCACTCATCAGTGCAGAGTGGAGGAGCGTACATACAAATATAAGGTATATGATTTTCTATGGTCAGCTCGCAAGTTCTTTATTCCTTGTTTTTTCTATCACTTGTGAATAATTTATCATAGAAAAAGCATGTCGTCTAAGTAGTTGATGAATGAGATACGATGTGATAAAGGGAACCTTGCTTCTTTTTACAAAGTACTTGGGAAATTTTCTTACAAAAATTCAAAATCAATAGCTTGTCTCCTCGATGATATTGAATTTCTTACCAAGGCCATATATTATAATCAAAAAACCTTCCACATAGGCTACTTGGGTTTTGTCAAGTCTTGTTAACCTTTGTTAAGAGATTTATCATGCTCCCAAGATCAAGATCACGTACAAGCTACATATGTGTGCTACTTCTACACTGGAAGTATGAAAAACATGCTTTTCATCCACCTCAAAATGTTCTGCTCCTACACTAGGAGAAGACAAAAAATATGTTTACTAGGTTTTATCAGAATAAATGCTCTAAGTTCTTGATAATATTTCTCTCAAAAGTTATTGTAAAAAGAGACATAGATTATGCAAAAATATAAAAAGATGGACATAAAAGAGGTCCAAAGTAAAAAAAAAGGAGAATATAAAGAAAAAGAAATGAAGATAACCCATATTCTCGTAAAAATATTCCATAAGGGAGAAATATATTTTGAGAGAGTAAAGTAGAATTAGGTTAGCCACTAAATATTCCACGCACATGCATATTTTGAACTAAGAGTATAACACTTCTCTCCTTGGATCTGGGATTTGGCTTTACAATATATATAAGGCAAGTGCGCTACATATTTTATTCCTACCTAAACTCCACATAAACTTTTTTGAAGTAGGATAAAGAGAGGTGAAATGACGCTTTGATGAGAAACTATGCACATTGAGCGATCTGAGAGAATCATTTGGGGAGCAAAGCTATATTTTAGTTTAAAAATCTTTCAAAAACCTAAGTTTTCTGAGCAAGAGAAGTGAGGATGACTGGATTCTAATCCGTTCCATTCGTCAACCACCCAAGATGACGTGATAGACACTTCAAAGTTCACATGTATAGGTGGGGCTTAAAATAAGGTAATATTGTTGCTAGTGAATTCTTCAGCTTCTTACCGGTGATTTGATAGCCGATTATAGTTATAAACTCAGGGACCAGCTCTTAATCGGCTAAAGCAGATGAATAGTCAATCCAAGTAAGTCATCAAAACCAAGTATTGCAATCAGATATCGTTGATTCAGGAAGGAAGACCATCGGACCGAAATAGTTCGAAGCATGAAAATTCATACTCCAAACTAGGGGGGCATGTGTTGACACCAAAATTTGGTAAGCTTACCCTGGAGAGGAAGAAATCGGTCGATCATGTCAAAAATAAGAAAATCTCTTAATTAGTGGATATTTGGGAGCTGGCCAGGAAATATTATTCAATTCTGGAGAAGCCCGACGTACAAGATCTCGTCATGTGAAATAAGGAAAAAGTGAAAAGGATCGAGGAAAGTGCACGTGTCATGACTTGAGAGAATTATTAGAGATATTCTCACGCGCGACTAATTATTATATTTAGCCAAGTTTGAAAAATTAGCTAATACATGGAATATTTGAGAAAATTGGTGACGGCGTACAGTATCTTGAAGTCGGCCTGATAGAGGTATCACGTAAAGCAACAAAAGAAATATCATTGGCAGGATGATGTGTTTGGAAAGCTCTAAATGCATCACGTATGTGCAACAAAGGAAAGGGAATATTATTCTATTCAAGATATGGCGTCTAGATGCACATCGACAATGCAAGAAGCAAGGACATGTATCATATATGTGTATATACATAGCCGATTAAATGTTGTGTCCATATATGGCTCGGGAAGGTGGCATGTCTACGTACTGAATCTGTGCCGGTTGAGCCAAACAAGATAAAGACATGAATCAAACAAGGAAGCTTCATCAGCGAGGATTTTGCATAAGGGAAATTAGAATCTATGTATTTTAATAATTCCTTTCATTTAGATATTATTGTTAGGTAAGTTATGTACGTAGCTCATCAGGATCATTACTGCAGGGTATAAATATGTAACCCTGCTCCTTATAAAGATAGACAATCAATCAAATACAAGTTACTTACTTTTTTGGTTCCGGCCACCCCTTAGGAGTAGGAGTATAGTAGATCTCGGCGAGTTCTTTAGTGAGCAGGGCTACATCGGTCCAGCCGACCTCCGGCTTGTCTGTAAGTACCGTCATGGCTTATACTTCTGTTCGTACGGCTGCATCGATCCGGTCGACCTCCACTGCGACTCTGGTATATGTTAGTTATCGACTCTTGTCTAGTTCAAGTACGGCTGCATCGATCCGATCGACCTCCACTACTCGAACAAGATTAAGGTTAAGTTATCGGCTCTATCTAAGGATGGCATCCTTCGGATAGATTTATTAAGTTACCGATGTTGCTTATTGCTTTTATTATTTATTTAATTATAGCAATATCACTTTGTCCGATTGGGATTGATCTAGATTAGCCTTATATCCTATTTAACCCATCGTTTATTAATCTAAACTGATCTAATCTGCACCTCAAATGAGGAGTTAAGTTTTATCGGCTGATTTATGTCAATCTTGATCGTGCATAGTGTATGGTTAAGGCATGTCGGGTCCTGAATAGATCTATCGGCTAACTAAAACTATTCCATAGCCTGTTATCAAGGCCTGTGTGATTCTACCTCACACTCCACTGTTAGCATCATGGAGTGGGGATCGTTATTTGGTAGATCTATTCCTAATAGGGCACGACCTTAATTGTGCGCTATACCTGAATCGACTCTTTTAGCCGATATCGAGTGTTTTCACATATACAGTTCATGCCACGAGACCGTTGAAGTAAGGGTAGGTTGAAAGATATGTTAGCCCCATGATCTTATTATTGTATTATGGCCTACATGATTCTGCCTCATGCCCCACTGATGTTAGTAAGAAGTTAGAGTTGTCGAATTTATTGTTGTTTCTACGGCCTACATGATTCTGCCTCATGCCCCACTGGTCATAGCGATATATGAGATCTAATATATTCATTATATTTATCTCTATTAAATGGTTAAATGATGATGAGTTGTTTCGAAATCTTTTATATATAAAGGGATTCGGTTACTTGCAGTCATTGGCTTAGCATAAACCGATTAGTGTTGATATCCTATTGTCATTGACTAATATTCGTCTAAATAATGATATTCATCCTGAATGATAACCGATTTTTCTTCCACAATTCCATGAGCTTTAACTGATTTATTCTTATGAGCATGCTGGAATCGGTTATTTAATCAATCTCCTTTCACATCGGCTCTCAGAGCCGTATACTCGGAACTGTCTGGGCACAGACCGACATGTTCCACCTTAAATTACTGATAAACTTTCTTTTCTTGTCAATTTTAGGTTCAAATTGACTGGCATGTCTTGGAAGGAGTATGCAGAATCGATCATCCCTATGTTAAAACCAGGCGGATCTCCAGCTCCATCGAGCAAACCCTTCCTGCTTGCTCGTGTGCCCGACACAAGACGAATTTCCGTGCCGACAAGGATATTTGCAACCTTTGCCAATCCCTATGTGGAAATGGGAAGACATTTCCATGGACTTTGTTGTGGGTTTGCCCTACACATTCAAGGGTGACTCTATTTGGATCATTGTGGACCGTCTGACTAAGTCTGCTTATTTTCTTCGATGGACACCAGATATTTAACCAGGAAGTATGCCCAGATATATTTTGACCGGGTTGTGATCCTACACGGAGTTCCCCTTACTATCATATTTGATAGAGGGTCAGTTTTTATCTCTTGTTTCTAGGAGCAACTGCAGCAATGTCTTGGTACTTGTCTCCTCAGAAGCTCAACTTATCATCCACAAACTGATGGCCAAACTAAAAGGGTGAACTAGGTACTCGTGGACATGTTAAGAGCTTGTGCCATTTCTTTTCCTGAGAAGTGGGACGAATGCCTAAAGTTAGCTGAGTTTTCTTATAATAATAGCTATCAAGAAAGCATTCGTATGGCACCATTTGAAGCTTTACATGGAAAGAAATATAGGACACCACTTAATTGGGTTGAAGTGGGAGACCATGGATATTTTGGGCCTGATTTCATCAAAGAAGCTCGAGAGCAAGTCAGCATTGTTTAGAGTCATTTGAAGGCAGCTCAGAGCCGATAGAAAACTTATGCGGATAAGCGAAGAAGGCCTTTGCAGTTTACAGTTGGGGATCATGTGTACCTCAAGGTGTCTCCTATGAGAGGGGTGCATCAGTTTGGTGTCCGCGGCATCGATATGTGGGTCCTTATAAGGTTTTGGAACAATGTGGCCTAGTTGCTTATCGTCTCTAGCTTCCTGATATTTTATCGATGGTACATAATGTGTTTCATGTATCCCAGTTGAAGAAATGTTTACGGGTCCCTGATGAAGCTGTGGAAATTGAAGGACTTCCTCTCTAGCCTGACTTGACGTATATTGAGCATCCTGTCAAGATCTTGGATGAAAAGGAAAGAGTGACAAGGAATAATGTGGTGAAATTCTACAAGGTTCAGTGGCAAAACCACTCAGAGGATGAAGCCACGTGGAAACAAGAGAGCTATATCTTGAAGCATTATCCCCATCTTCTTTCTGGTTCACCGAGGTAGTTGTCTACATTAAAATGTAATTCTTATCTCTTTTCCCACACTAGACACATGAAATCTCGGGTTGAGATTTTGTTTTAGGGGGTAGATTTGTAACACCCTCGGTGTTACACTGTAAATCTTTTGCTAAAACACTACATGGGCATCATGTTTATGTGATAGTGTATGTAAAATAGTGTGTAAATCAATTTCTGTAACTCGAAACGATCAACGGAAACGCGAAACGAAAGTTACATTTCATAGTCAAGTTATATTACTTAGGGTTTTAAATCAATTTTTATTAAGCAAAAATGCTATAGAACGCATATACGGAACTTTAATAAAGTTTGTGGTACAAACTTCGTAGGTGACAATGAAATACCTGCGATCGAGAAATGAATTCACTACCTAGCATGATTAATAGCTTGGAAATCGAATTTGACGCGAATTCGATCAAGACTTAGTCGAATTTCCTAAGTCGGAAAACGGTTTGACGAGGCCAAGTTTGGTAATTTTTGTAGACGAATTAGATTAATTAGTGGTGTGGTTTCATGGCTGGTCTTGATAGCCTAACATGCCCTCTTGACTATAGAATAGGTGGTTCGGCGTTTGAAGTAATGGATTTGATTTTTGGGGCACTTTAAAATTGTGCATGGCATGTTTCTGGTCGATGTCAACGTCTAGGAACGGTCACCATGCCTCAGCTCGGCGTTGCAGTGCTGGCTTGCTCGACGCACACGCAGGCCCCGCATCACCGCTGCCGCGCCCAAGCAAGTGACTCACGCGCATCAAGCACGCACGCACTCACACGCATCGCCGCACTCGGTGGGACACTGGGGCCGGTGGGCCTGGCTGCTCTGCTCCACCGCTATCATCGTCTGCGCCACCGTCCCATCACTATGTTGCCCTGCATTCTCACCATTACGTCACTACATGCAGTCGTCGCGTCCGCCTGCGCCTCTATGTCGCTGTCGTTTCGATTTAGTGCACGTGGTCTTGTTGTGGCATAGCTTGTCATTCACCATTAATGGCGCCACGATCATGCCACTACGTTGCCACCGCCCGCACGTGGGTGTGCCCCCTCTCTTGGCTGTGCTAGCCCACAATGATTGCTCGGGTGCGGTCGTCATGTCCTGCTAAGGCTCGGGCCAGCAGCCGGCCCCATTTCTTCCTTTTCCCCTCCCTCCTCTGCTGCCGGTCTGGCCAGGCCGCGCCTTCAATCCGGCATGGTGAGGTCATGTCCTTTCAATTCAATGTGCATCTGGCTCGTCTTCTAGCCAGCTAGCCAACCGGCCCCGCACCGTGCCGCATCGTACCTTGGCAAGCTCCAATTTGGAGACGGCACCCGCTGTCGCACCATTAAAGACGTAGACGCCGTTGCCGTGGGCATTACCCGCCTGGTTCTTTCGAGTCCAATTGGTTGTGCCCCCAGCCTCACCTCGCAATCCTCCACCCCATGCGCACCCCTAGTTGCACTGCTACTACCTGCCAGCGCCGCTGACGCGGTCACGCCACCGCGGCCATCGCCGTGTTTGCCATGCGCGCGTGGCTGGACTCACTCGGCCCGTCCCCGGTCAAGCCATCATGTCTGTTAGATTCTGGGTGAGTTGCTGATGCCCATCCTCAAGTCCTTTAGTCTCGATTGTGCCTGAGCTCACGAGAACATGGTCGCCGCCGCTGCAGGAGGCCCGCCGCCATGGAGGGAGCTCGGGACTGCGTCTCTGTTCACCGCTTCACCGCCCATTGCCTCGCGTTCGCATCAAGGTGAGCATTGGCTCGCTATCGGGGGTCGGGAGAGGCTAGGCTGGCCAGTGTGACCGCCCTGTGCCAGCGCCGCCGCGCCGGTGCACGCGCGGGTGCCCGAGGGCCCGGTCGTGGTAAAGACAGTTTGTTCCGAGGGCTTATCTGCAAAATATCTGATTGTACGAATAGTGTTGTGGGTCTCAGGGTGATTCACCGGTAGGTCAAGGACGTTTTCGCAAAATAGCCATAGCGCGCGGGCCTTCCCGTCGCTGGCCGCTGTCGCTCGGATGGGCCACCCCCGCGTGGGCCGTGCTGGTGGGTCACGTGCAATCATGCGATGACCGGGAGTGGGCCGCGCGGTGGATTTTAGTTTTCCTTTTTCCAGTAAATGAGCAAAGGTTTATTCAATTTAGTTTTGAACCGATCTTTGTAAAATTATAGTAAATTTTGTAGGTGTCCAAAAATAGTGAAACAAAATTTGTTAGGTTCACAAAAATGCTATCTATCTGTTGGTATAGTTAGTTTACAATTATCTATGAAAATGATAGATTTATTAATTCATTTAGAAAAGCTTAGTATTATTTAGCTTAATGTTTGTAGGAATTTTTATGGCAAATTTGTGATAGCTTTAGCCATGAAATTTTTACAGTAGGTTCATTAGATTATTATGTGCTCACTGTAATTTTTGTAGCCCTAGAGTAGGTTGATAAATAGAGTAGCTAGTACTCCTTGTTTTATCATATATAGAGTAAATCGATATTAAGAATAGGGATTCCTTTAGTTGCTAAGTTAATACATGAAATGTTCATACCTATTTACTGCGAATGATAGGTAACGTAGCGTCTTAGTCGGTAGAGCTAGTTTAGTAGCTTGACAGATGTATTTTATTTTAAGAGTTGTTGTTGTCGTATTATTAAGTGTTGCATCATCATTTCATATATGTAGATAACGAGTTGGTAGAGTTCATGCCTACGGACGAATAGGACTACGAGGAGATCATTGAGGAGTACGAGGAGGAGATTCTCATACAGGAGGGAGCCCCGGAGCCATCAGTTGCTGACTTTGTTGACACCCCGCCTGCCCAAGGCAAGCCCCGGTGCATAACCCATATTTTTAAATGATCATGGAATCTATATATGTGATATGCATTTACGTTATATGAATTTTATGGAAACTACATGCATAGATATACTTACCTATGAGTTCTACTAGTATAGGTCGAATAGCTGCTATGCTCAGGTTTTCGGTAGTGTGGGTAACCTGTCGTTACTCACAATAGATGATTATTAGGATCACTGATGATAAAATGGTGGAAAGGAAACAAAATGGAGATCGGGCAGGGATATGGTATGGGTATTGGTGTGTGTAAGAGGCTATGTCATGCGGCCAATAGGGCATAGCTTGGTTACACTTTTTCCCTGTCTGTGTCGGTTAAGGACCGATCGTTGCATTGGGTTCTAGGCAAGTCACAGACTTATTATCCCGAGCACATATTTGGGCATGGGCGCAAGGAAGGCTTGTTGCTCTCTTGTCGTGGGTTCCGGCTCTTTCTGGATCGACTGATTGGAGGCGGGGATGGTGGAGGTCTAAGCACCGCACTGAGTCCGGGATTCAGAAGCGGGGGCTTGGAGTCCAAGTTTGGACGGGGACCTGAACCCCGTGACAGGAGAGTGATGGGTTGGTCCTGCTTGTGCTTGGGGTACAAGTGGGGCATATGTTTCGGGGTACCCAGTTGGGCACATTAATTCGTGAATCGCTGGCGTTCCAGTACGACTTGTCTGCAGTCTAGCACCGTAGTAAGAACTGAAAGATGAAAGATAATGAAATGGAACTGTTGGCTCAACTCTTGCTTGAAAGTAGAACAGGTGCTTACATAGAATGGCTAGATAATGAATTAATCATGACTGCTAATAATAACATAAATAAGGATTCACTATTAACATTGCTTTCTGTAAAAAGGAATCCAGCAAACCATAAAGCTTATCATATTCCTTGTAGTCTAGAAATTATTTCCACTAGTCGGATAAGTCTTGCGAGTACATTGTGTGCTTTGGATTTATTTACCCCTATTGCAGGTACTGCTTGAGGAGTAGCCGTTGTCTGAAGGATTCTTCTGGTGGGCTCAGACGAATCCTTATATATTATCGATAGCTGTTTCATTTCATTCCGCTGTTAAATTTTCGCACTCTAAATTTGGTACTGTAATAATAATTTTCTAAGAACTCTGGATGTATGAAATGGACTAAGTATTGTAACTCGTTCTCATTATTGGATCCTTGGGGAAAAATGTGGATC
Organism: Miscanthus lutarioriparius; assembly: GCA_904845875.1. Classification (NCBI taxonomy): domain Eukaryota; kingdom Viridiplantae; phylum Streptophyta; class Magnoliopsida; order Poales; family Poaceae; genus Miscanthus; species Miscanthus lutarioriparius. Next base: position 23,763,403 of record CAJGYO010000018.1, read on the forward strand.
ATTCGAGCTCTCCCTTGGGGTGTGCTCGACGGAACCCGCCCGATGTTGCTTGCTTTCGGAGTGCTTAGTGCCTAGTGGAAAACAAGAGTCTCCGTAAATGCGTTATTTCGGATGATTCTGCCACAACCATTATACTAAATTATACCCGCAAATTAAAAGGATACATATGGAAACTTGTAAGAGTAATTACATCCTCTGCTAGAAAGTGCTATCAGAGACTGCTAGAAAGTACTATGAGTTGCATGTGTTCTGGTTAACCGTCTTAGAAAATACTCCTTACCTCCTAAAATAAAACAACTTCTAAAGTTCTTATAAATCAAACTATTTTAAATTTAACCAACTTTATATAGAAAAGTACCAACACTTATGACATCAAATAAGTACACTATAAAGATAGATTTCCTAATATATCTAATAACACTATTTTAGTCTCTTAAATATTGGTGCTCTTTTCTATCAATCTGTTAAAACTTAAACTAGTTTGAATTTGGATAACTCTAGAAGTCAGACTTATTTTGAGTCTGAGTAACTAATAAGTATTTGTTTCATAAATAACTAATAAGTATCAAAGTTCAAGCACGAAAATAAGCTATCCCTAAGCATCCAGTTTAGCTTTACGCTGAGTACTCACAATTTTTGCCAAAGCATATATATAGTCTAAATCCAAAAAAAAATGAATCTCATAATGACCAGATCAAATGCATAATTCGTTGAGTTTTTCATTCAGTGAACATATTCACATAGTCAACTGAGCTATTTGAGAATCTCTAAGTAACATCCTTTTTCACGGATGATCTCTATTCTTCTCTAAGAAACATTTGTACAAACTCGAAAACAAAATCAAATAAACAATGGCAAAAGCACAAGTGCAAAACTACTACAACCACATCATCCAACTTTCCAAAGACCTATTCCAAGCACCCGGCATGATGAGAAAATTCCACATATATGTAACCTGATCTAAATTAAATGAAATACTCCGTATTACATACAAACCCCAAAAAGTTGACGGTGTCAATGGCGCTCTATGTTTTCTCCCTGTACATGCAGGCCGGCCTCACCCGCAGAAAGTCGTCGCCACACCGCATGCGAATGCATAGTGCCTACCAGTCGGTGGTCCATTGCATCATGTCAGCAATCCTTACCTGCTAATCCAGATCAAAGTAATAAATGATGATCTGTCATATGACGGGCACGGAGCAGTGGAGCACCCCGTTCTGGTGCTACTCTTTCTTTTTCTTGCAGCTGCGTCCTATTATCCTACGGAAGACCGGTAGTTGGACTAGGACTTCGGAAATGAAGTTTGAATGCACCACACCATGTAAAATAGCCTGTCAGTGACTAGGTCACAGTACCGTCTCTTGCCTTTATTTTTTCCACATCATGTGAATGAACAAGAGGCTAATTCTCAATTGATTTGATGATGGTAAGTGCCCCTATTGAAATAGTTTCAAGTCAAGGATCCCAAAGAAGTTGAATTAGTCGAGATCAAACTTAAAACAAACCGAAAAACAACGTTAGAGCATTCACCGGACGATAAGATTGATCCTGACAGATCGTCCTACGGTGTTGCTTCTCGGGCAGAAGTGACTTCCAGTGACCATGTGAACGCCATATGATCAATTGGGGACTTACATGGCACGCTGAGGAATCGCTACCGGACAGCGCACGTCGCTGACTAGTTTGCCTGGAATTGGAATGGAAGTGCAAAACACTAATGTCGCGTCACTTAGAGTTCCCTAGTCATCCATACACACCTTTCCGACGAGAATTGCCCCGGCGTCGTGTTGAAACCCGCGCCACACACGTACTATCTGCACTGACGCGTATCCTCGACGACGGCGAGCAATTAATCGTGATATTCGTCCACACTCCACGCGTAGTGGCCAAGTCTCTCGAGAGCTTGTAGAGGGCCAGACATAACAGCCACACCATCACTTGTTCGATCAGGCGCCGCCCGGCAGGCACCAAGCTGCGATCATGGCGGTGGCGGCGCTCTGCTTTGTTTCCCTCACCCGCGTTAACGTTCGCCCCTTTGCTGCTCTGCTACTGCTGATGCTACTGCAACAAGCTCGTTTCCTGGCGTTGGCCGTGGCACGGACCACCAACCTGACAGCGGGGGCCACCTTGACGCCGCCCGACTACCTCACCAGCCCCTCCGGCACCTTCAGCTTCGGCTTCCTCGCCCTCGACTCCGACGATCCGACCAAGTTCCTCGTCGCCACGTGGTTTCGCTTCGCTGCTGACGGCAACGCCTCCACCCAGTCGCAGCCGCAGCCGCAGTCCGTGGTGTGGTTCGCGAAACAGTCGCCGTCCGGGACCACGCCCAACGCCACCGCGCAGTCCGCCCTGAGCATCACGGCCGATGGGCAGCTCATGCTCACCGACGGCAACAAGGTGCTGTGGACGCCGCCTACCACAGATCGTGGATCCGTGCTCGCGCTCCGCGACTCCGGTAACCTCCAGTTCCTGAGCGACACCGGCAACCAGGTGTTGTGGGAGAGCTTCTCGTACCCGACGGACACGCTCCTGCCGGGCCAGTCCCTGGCCTACGAGTCAACCGGGTCCCAAGGGAAGCTCTTCGCCAAGCGCGCGGACGCGGAGTTCACCACCGGCCGGTTCAGCATGGGCATCCAGAGCGACGGCAACGTCGTCCTCTACGTCGATCTCCTCGAGGGCAACAACCACGAGAACGCCTACTGGCAGGAGCACACCAACAGCCCCGACGGCAACACGACGGTCACCTTCGACGACCAGGGCCGCCTTAACTACACCCTCCACAACGGCACGGTCCACAGTTTGGTTAAACCGGTGGCGAGCTTCACCGCCGGCGAGTACTTCAAGTTCGCCCGCATGGACCCCGACGGCATCGTCCGTACCTACATCCGTCCCAAGAACGGCGGCGGCGGCAACGACACGTCTTGGACTGTGTCCGGTGCGTACCCCGACGATGACGGCTGCAACAAGAGGACGTCTGGGTTGCAGGGCATGTGCGGGCCGGGGTCCTACTGTGTGTCTGCGCCCACGCCGAGCTCAAGGGACAGGCTCAACTGCGTGTGCCCGAGTGGGTACAATTACACCGACGAGCAGCACAGGGACAGCGGCTGCACGCCGGGGTTCGAGCCACAGAGCTGCGACGGCGAGAACAGCTCCGACGAGTTCACCCTTGTGGAGCTGCTCAACACCACCTGGGAGACCTCGATATACTACAAGAAGTTCTCATCAGTCACGGAGGAGCAGTGCCGGGACTACTGCCTCAGCGACTGCTTCTGCGCGGCCGCATTGATGATCGGCGGATCCGACTGCGCGGAGATGGCGGCGCTCACCAACGGTCGGCAAGCAAACGGTATCACGACGAAGGCGTTCATCAAGGTGCGGACAAGGAAGTCTCCGGTGATCGCGTCCGCAAGGATGAGAAACGCATTGGCCTACAAGGTTGTCGCCATCTGCTTGGCCTTTCTTTTGTTCATTGCCGTCGGCGTCCTCGTGGCACAGCATTGCCTTGGCAGGTACAGAGAGAGGCAGCAGCAGCCGTTGAGCTCGAGCGTGAGAGCGTTCAGCTGGAAGGAGCTTTACCAAGCCACCAACGGCTTCGAGAAACTTCTGGGTAAAGGGAGCTTCGGCGAGGTGTACAGAGGAACGATGAGGTCGCCGCAGCCGCATCTCATCGCGGTGAAGAAGCTCATCGCCTCGAACGAGTACAGCGAGCAGGAGTTCATCAACGAGGTGCAGTCCATCGGGCAGATCCACCACCGGAACCTGGTCCGCATGATCGGCTACTGCAAAGAAGGCAACCACCGGATGCTGGTGTTCGAGTTCATGCCGGGCGGGTCGCTCCGCAGCTTCCTCTTCAACCCCGAGAGGCCGCGACCTCCGTGGCGCTGGCGCGCCGAGGCCGCACTCGCTATCGCCCGGGGGCTCGAGTACCTTCACGACGGCTGCAGCGCACCGATCATCCACTGCGACATCAAGCCCGACAACATCCTGCTGGACGACCACGGCGTCCCGAGGATCACCGACTTCGGGATCTCCAAGCTGCTGGGGAGCCAGCAGGTGCACACCACGGTGACCCACGTCAGGGGCACCAGAGGCTACATCGCGCCCGAGTGGCTCCGCGGCGACGGACGCGTGGACACCAAGGCGGACGTGTACAGCTTCGGCGTCGTGCTGCTGGAGATGATCTGCTGCCGGAGGTGCCAGGAGCCGGTGGTGGTTGATCCGCCGCGTGGCGTGGAGGACGACGACGAGACGGTCACCTTGTTCGGTTGGGCGGCGCAGCTGGTGGGTGCGCGGAGGACGGAGCTGATGCTGCACGGCGACGACGCTGGCGTCGACAGCGCGGAGGACATGGAGAGGGTGGACCGGTTCGCGCGCGTGGCGCTCTGGTGCGTCGAGCCGAACCCGCTGCTGCGACCGACCATGCACCAGGTGGTGCAGATGCTGGAGACCAGTGATCGGGCTCAGGCTCAGGCACTACGTATACCTGACCCTCCAGACTGTTACATGGAATCCTCGCCTTTAATTTCTCAGCTCAGAGACTGAATAATATTCCCTCCATCATAAAATAAATTAAATTGAATTCTTCTGAGTCAAATTATTTTAAGTATGACATCAAGCAAGTGCATTATAAATTCACGATATAAAATTTAGTGCCATAAACATCTGTGCACCTTTTAATAAATTGGACCAAAACTAAAAATGTTTGACTCCAAATATCTTTACAGGTTGATTTATTTTAAGACGGAGGCAGTACACCGATCATAGTTCTTTGGTTATTTTGATTAGTCAGACTAATTCATCAAACCATGCTTGTAACGACCTAAGTTCGCTACAACCTAGGCTATCAATTGCCACCGACAAAGCTCCTAGATGAGCCCTACAGGCATTTGGATACAGCGGAAATCGCGAATACATCGCTTTCCACCCAACAAGGCAACCCGCAATCCAAAAGAGTGAAGCGTCCGCAACGGTCAAACTTAGTCACTAAGAGATGCACGACATTGGCTTAGATTGTTAGAGGCAATGATTTTATGGCGTCGCCAAGGCGTCGCCTAGGCGTCCTGGCGATTTCCCAAGCGAGGCGCCCCGCCCGCCACGCCTTCCCCGCGTATGGCGTCGCCTGGGGCGGTATGGCGTCGCCTTGCGGTGTTCACGCGGGTAAAAAGGGCGCGGCCTGATGCGCGCGCGCGGGAAGGGAGATGCGGGAAAGGAGATGCGCGCGCCTATACCCCCCATGAGGGCACGCCCCATCCCTGCAGCGCGCCAATTGAGAGAGAGGAGGAAAGAGAGGAGAGAGGGGGAAGAGAAGAGGGCGGCACCTGGAGTCCGTCCGCCGGCAGCCCGACACCTGGAGTCCGCCCGCACCTGGAGTCCGCCCGCCGGCACCTGGAGTCCGCCTGCTGCCTGGAATCCGCCGAGGAGGAAGTCCTCCTCTGCTCTACTCCTCTGCGCCTCCTCTGCTCTGCTGTCTGCTCCTCTATGACACCCTCAGCCCCTCAGGTATATGCATATCTCCTCTCCTCTGGTCCTCCTCTTCTTTGCTCTTCCTTCCACCTCCTTTGTGCTATATAGCCATAAGCCATGTGCTCAGTCAGTGACCTGTGTAGTGCCTAGTGACCTAGTGCCTAGTCATAAGCCATCTGCTAATAATTTTTTGCTACTTGCATGTGCCTACTTGATAGTTGATATTGTTGATCTTTGCATGCGTACCACCAACAGAAAGAATGGCTAGTCCGCTTTCTATCAACAATGGCAACTATGACCCAAAGACCGATAAAGCAAGGAAGGCCAAGTCAAATGATCCAGTGGAAGTATGGTTATTGGGCAAACCTTCAAAACCGAGATCAGGTGACATGTACCCTTTGTGACGTTGAGGTTTGTGGAGGGATAAAAAGGTTGAAGCAACATCTGGCAGGTGGCTATGGAGATGTCAAAATGTGTCTGAAGATGACTACTACTATTAGAAAGGAGATGAGAGATTATTTGGAATCCAACAGGAGGAGAAGGCCATTGTTCTTAGAGGAGGGTGATGAACAACAAGAGGAAGCAGATGTAGCTGAATTGACTAAAGTTGGAGAAAGTGCACCTGAAGGATCCCAAACCTCCAGGGTGTAGCCAAGTTCAGGGACTGCAGCCAAACAAAGGCGTGTGGCCTAATTGTTCAAGGCTCCTGCAGCAAAGAAGACCAAGGAAGTGCCAAAGGAAAATAAGTCAATTATTCAAATGCTTCGCCCAACACCTGAAGAAATAGTTGATCAAAGGCATCAAGGCTGTTCTCAACCCACAATTCTAGCTAAGACTAAGTCCAAAGAGGAGAAGCATTACATGGATATGCAGTGGGCATTGTGGTTTTATGAATGTGGCATACCCTTTAATTCAGCAGCAGCACGACAGTTTTAGATTGCAATTGAGGCAACTGCACAGTTTGGTTCTGGGTATGTGCCACCTTCTCCCCACCTGCTTGGAGAACCATTGCTTAATGATGCTGTGAAATTGACTAGCAATGTGAGGGAGGAACATGAACAGGTATGGAAGCAATATGGCTGCACTATTATATCTGATGGATGGACGGATAGTAGGGGCCGACATCTGATCAATTTTCTTGTGAACAGCCCTGAAGACACATACTTCATAGAGTCTATTGATGCATCAGCTGAAGTACATGATGCTTTTATGCTTGCTGATCTATTAGGGAAGAAGATTGATGAGATTGGGAAGGAGAAGGTGATCCAAGTCATCACTAACTATGGGGCTAACTACAAGGCTGCGGGTAGGATTCTAATGGAGAGGATTCCTACACTGTTTTGGAGCCCATGTGATGCACACTGTTTGGACCTGATGCTAGAAGAAATAGGGAAATTGCAAGCATTCAAGAAGACCATTGCACGAGCAAGACGTATCACAACTTTCATCTATAGGCATCGGAGGATTCTTAGTTTAATGAGAGAGAATACAGGTGGGGCTGATCTTGTGAGACCTGCAGCAACTCGATTTGACACTTCTTTTCTCACTTTGAAAAGTTTGCACAAGCACAAGGACGCTCTGAAGGCTTTATTTCATAGTGAAGAATGGTCTGAAAACAAATTGGCAAAAACTAATGCTGGTGATAATGTGCATTCCATTGTCTTCTCTGTTGAGTTTTGGAATTCAGTTGAAGATTGCCTTAGAGCTTTAGCTCCACTCCTTATTGTTCTCAAGGTGGTTGATGGTGATGAGAAGCCTACAATGCTGGAGGTCACAGCACTAATGAATCATGCAAAAGAGAAGATAAAGCTAAGCTTTGTTGTTGATAGCAAGAAGCTCCTGCTAAAGAAAATCTTGGAAATCATTGATAAACGTTGGGTGAAACAAATGGACCATCTTTTGTATGGGGCTGCACTGTACTTGAATCCAGGAAAATTATATCCTCTTATACGGGATAATGAAGATCCAGTTGTTGGGAAGCTAAGAGGTTCTTTTCATGATGTGCTTGCAAGAATGGTGGAGGATGAAGAACTTAGAGACAAGATTGATGCTCAGTCCTTGGACTATGAAGCCCTTAGGGGAGATGCATTCTCAAACAAAAATAGCCAAGCAAAACCTTAAGAAACTAAGCCCTTGTGAGTGTTGTACTGTACTGTTGTTTACATTTTCCCAATTTAATTCCAGCAAGTCTATTTCATTCCTAATTTCTATTATATGTTTGTATTTGGCAATCTAGTGGATTGGTGGCGCTCGTATGGTGGTCGTGCTATTGAGCTTCAAAGGTTTGCTAGATGCATTGTGAGTCTTTGCGCTTCATCATTAGGCTGCGAAAGAAACTAGATCACATTTGAGTTTGTGAGTATTGCCATATGCCATCTCGTCTTATTTACTTATTTTCTTTGCTATTCACAATTTCAGCCAGATAATTACTCTTTGTTTGTTGTTTTCCCATTCTTTTTTTGTAGATCCATACAAAGAAAAGGAACATGTTACTGCATAAGAGGTTGAATGCCATTGTCTTTGTTTCCTACAACCGGAAGATGAAGACTAGGTTTCAAATAAGGCGTGAGAAAAAAGGAAAAAGTTTTGACCCTTTGGTCATTGATCAATTGATTGGGACAATGAGTGGGTTGACTGCTGCTATGTTCATCCTCAAGGTGCGCATGGATGTGAGGTTGTTGAGAATGAGAATGGTCTTACATGGGAACTTGTTGATGAAGCTCTTGGTGCATCAAGCTCGCTGCGAGGCCGCAATCTTCAAAGGAAAGCCAGCAACAACAAGCGTGCAAGAAATGCACCTTCAGGGCTGGTTGAAGAAGACTCAGGTTCAGCCAATGAAGAAGAGGAAGATGACCATGATTCACATGATGATGCGGATGTGAGCGATTGTGAGGATGCTCCAAGTGGCACCAATGGTGATGGAGAGAATGTGGATGCTACAAATGTCCATGATGAGTTTGATGATGGGTATTAGGAGTTGATTGCTTAGTTGGAATGTTTGTGTTAAGACTCTAGTTTATGTTTGTGGCTGTTATTTTGTTAAGACTCTAGTTTAATGTGGATGTTATTCTATTAAGACTCTAGTTTATGTTTGTGGAATGTTTGTAAATTGTAATGTGATTGTGGAGTGTGGACTGCTATTATTTTGGGCTTGTGTCCTAGTGTTGCTGAATTTCTTATTGCATTTGTAGCTTGCTGCTTGGGAAAAGAAAAGAGACTTTAGATCATCAAAAGGTATTTCACTTGAATGTTTGATCCTCATTTCATTTCATTGATGATTACAAAGTATTTCTATTACAGTATTACATTCATCACATGTTGAAACCTGCAAGGGAATGCATGCTACTTGGAACAAGCCAACAAGGGCAACTGGAAAGAGGAGGATCAATGGTACATGTGCTCCAGAATTGGCAGCAAAAAAGGTATGTATCAATGTATGTTTGTGCTACCCTATTGTAGGTTAGGCTATGTGTATGGCGTCGCCTCATCGCACGCCTTATTCGCCTAGGCGTCTCAAAGGGGGTGGGTCACCGCGTGTTGCCTTACCGCCATAAGAACATTGGTTAGAGGTCAGGTTATTGACCTTTGGAATAAAGATGATTGACCCCAATGCCAAATCTTAAGTGTTTGGATCCATCTCTCAACCAACAGAGAATATCGGACGGTCCGATGTCATAACGGACCATCTATCAGTACCTGAACTGCATGCAGTGAGTGGGGAGTGAGCTATCCTCCATTCAACCCTGGACCCCACCTATCATATGCACGAAATGGAAGATGGGATCATCAGCTGAAGCAATTCCCAACTCAACCCATTCTCCCATTTCTCACCTTCCTCTCTCTCTAAAGGAGCAAGAACAAGGAAGAACTAGAGAGAGAAAATGGAGATTGGAGATGAAGGTGGAAGGTGGAGTGAAGACATGCAATCCAAGATCATCACCTCATCAAGCTCAACTTATCCTTATCTCATGGTCATGGTTAGCTCATGAGCTCTCATCTCAATTAGTTGGAAATTTCTCTCAAACCCTAATCTCAAGCTTGCATGCATGTATAGATCATGGAGGGTGGTGACATCTCACTCATCACAAAGGTAAGATCAAGGCCCTATGCATGACCAATCCCAAGAAATCCCTCTCAATGTCATTCTCAAGCATTTCTGTGGATTCTTGCAAGGATGTTGATATCTCTCTTCAAGGATGGAAAGCAAGGTGTGCTCAATCTCTTATCATGGGTCCTAGCCTCTTATGATTATCAACCTTGGAGTTAAGTTCCTTTTTGCTCCATCTCAAGTCTTAATCTCAAGTGGTTCATGGGAAGAGATAGAACCCAAATCACTAGATGCACTAGTTAGCCAAAACCCAAACCCTATCTAGCTCTAGCCTAGCATATCCCTACAGTCATCCTAGGAGTTTGGTGCACATGCATAATGTCTACTACCCCAAATTAGGAATCCAACCAACCCAAAACCTAGAACATAGGTTCTGTTGCCCGACTCGTAGAGTGTCCGCCAAGTGCGGCAGAGCGTCCGATAAACCTTCCCAATTTAGTAAACTTCCCTATAGGAACACCCATACCCTTGCTGAGTGGGAATAGCAGAGTGTCTGACAATTCGTCGGAGTGTCCGTTGAATTATAAAGAATAGTCACCCAGTAACCCGAGAGTACCTAGTTCCTACCTGAGTGTCCGCCAGCCGGTCGGACAATCCGATGTTGGCAGCAAACTCTAGAAATGACTAAGCCCTAAGCTTACTGGAGCACCTAAGACCTCCACAGAAGGTCCATCAGCCTGAACAGAGCTAACCCAGGGTCAACCCACCTTGGCACCCAGCACAGCGAAGTTTTCGTCATTTAGGACGGAGTGTCCGCCAGACTACAGAGAGTGTGAGATTGTTTAGAAAGCTTACCCAAGAGGTCAACAATACTAGTTTGTATCCTATAGCAAATAGCGTAACAGTGGAGCCATAGTTAGATGCCTTTTCTCAAGTTCCAATTGTAATCTATTCCTATCTATTCATATCCTTTCTCGTCATTCCAAGCGTCGGCTTATCTCTCCAATCAGATCTCTCTTGATCCTTTCAGGAATCGACTCGAGTAAGGAACGTGTATAGATCATCATCGTCGGCTTCGATGAGTCAGAATGGTAGCACAATCAGGCAGGCACCCCACTACTATGAATCCTATTTTGGATACTTATCGAGTTTCATTATGAGTTATGCATTACATGTAGTTTTGGTTACTAATCTTGATCACCTCACACTTTGAGTCACCCATTAATCTAGTAGAAGCCTCTCATCTAGACAATGGGATTGGAAATGCTTAATTGCTTATTGCTTAGTTTCTTAGCAACTGTAGAAGTCGAGCATGAGAATTGAACTCATTCTCACGTGTGTAGGATGCTACACTTAGATAATTAATCACTAAAAACAATGAGGGCTACAACTTGATTTACTTTCCTAATCTAGATAGGATTCACTTCACTTAAGGCTATAAACTTGGATACCACTTTGGTAACTTCACTCATGCGAGGGGTAGTTCGTTGTGAGTGTGGGATCTCAAGCGACGTAGCTCGTGGAGCAGTTAAGGACCATTTATTGGGATATGTGAGTCCGAGTAACCACCCATATAGACCACATGTCGTGGATGGGGTCGACAAGCCAAGTAGCTAATTGCGACCGGTTTATCCGTGAAACTGGCAAGGGGGTTGTGCCGATCAGGAATGTCTGGGACATTGACCGGGCACCAGTCGAACCTTTCATAGGATACTCGGGCTAGATTAGGGAAAGGTTGGAGGACGTGAGGAAACCCTTACTACCGGACCCGGTGTATGGTGGTTAGTCCCGTTTTTCGTGTGGGTACAGTTGTACACCTCTACAGAGATTGAAAGCCTGAAGTCCCTCAGGACGAACCCTTATAGTTGTTCCTACTTTCTATACCCATGGTAGAGTAATGATGGAACATGATGATGTTGCTGCTTATATGTGTTAATCACTCTTTTGAATATCATACCTAGAAAATGTTAATATCCTAGAATGAACCATGAGCATGCCATTTAAGAAACACCATGTACTCTTCCAAATATACAAATACCTAATAATATTCTTTGCATCCACCAAATATCTATGTGTTGGAATTAAGTTATGTGAGTACGTAATGTACTCACAGTGTAGCCGTTAAGTTGTTTTGTAGGTAGCAAGACATTCTTCCAAGACTAGCTCCGATGAGTGCAACAGTTAGCAGACCTTGGAACTGGTGTTCTCCAGGATGAGCTGCGTGTAATCCGATGAGTAAAAGAGTGAAATGAGATGTAACCTAGACTGAAGGCAGTAGTTAAATAGAGAGTTAGTGATAATAGTATTTTCTTGTCTAAGAATATATTTTATGGTCAATGATATTTCAGCTATGTGCTGGAAACTTAAGTGTGTAACCGATCGAGTTGTTTGGTATGTGTCGACGAAATACGGCCGGTAGTCTACCAAGGGGTATGTCCACGGTAGTAGATGAATCTGTGGAGGTGCGCGTGATAGGAACTAGATGGTGACACAGAACACAAGAGATAGTGATTAGGCAGGTTCAGGCCGTCAGCTTGATGTAATACCCTACGTCCTGTGTCTTCGGTGGATTGTATTATGAGATGGGTCCCTACCCGCCTTATATAGCTCAGGTGGTAGGGTTACATGACGATTGAATCTAATCCTGATCGGTTACAAGATATCTATTTATAAGGAATACAACATCTTAGCATTTCCGATTAGATCATCCTTGATCGCTAAGGATCTTCACGTAGCCTTGCGGGGCACGCCGACCTGTGCCGTGCTTGACATGGCGTAGTCTTGTGGGCTGGGCCTCACCTGATGGCTCAGCCCATATACAACCCTATGGATATCGGGGGTCATACCCCCACATCTAGTCCCCGAGCGTCTTGTATCCGCTGAGCAACACCATCTTGAGCTTGTCCGAGCTGTCCAATTTACTACTGGTCACCAGGATGTAACACCTCGGGTGTTTAAATACTAAAACAGGACATGTCATTATATGCATTGCAAGGCATTTGTCATATTGCAAACTTTGATATGCATTCAATAAAACAAGTTTACATTTATGTTATGAGTGTTGCCTTGTATGGTTTGAATTGAGTTCAAAGTTTGGTTTGGATTTGAAGTTTCGAAAACTCTTATTTCCAGCGATTAGTTTTGACCCGAAAAACCCATTTCAAAATCAAAGTACATTTTTGGGGTTGAGCCTTAAAGAAAAAATGTAGAGCTTGTTGAGTTGTACAAAGTTTGTTTTTGGAGTTTTCAAAGTTGTTTAGAAAAATTTGAAGTAATTTGAAAAGGCAAAATTCTTTAAATGTCCCATTTTGAATTCAAATTTGCATTTCAAAAAGTAGACCAAATTAGGGGGTGGGTATAAAAGCAAAGTTGTATAACTTTGAATTTTGAACAACTTTTGTTTTTGGAGATTTTTGAGTTGTTACACAAATTTGGGAGTAATTTGGGATTTAAAACGAAGGGCAATTTTGTAAATAAGGTGCATAGTAGCCGCGGAAGACACTTCATCGCCGGCGAGCTTCTATTTCGTTCTGGTCGTCGCCGTGGCCCTTTTCGGCATCGTGCTGGCGTGGTGAAGGCCGTGGCGTGGCTTCCTTGTGCTTCCTGGCTGACCTTTATAGCCAGAGCATTGCCGCCGTTCTTCTTTTCTCTTCCTCTACTTTTCCCGACGTCGCCGATCATCTCCGTTGAGCCCTCGCCGTCGAACCAGCGCCTGTGCCATCGCAGCAAAGCACTCAACAATTTCGACTACTCCTTGCGCACCTAGCCAACCAACTGTGGTCTCTTGATTTCGCCGGGAACTCGCGGTGCATCGCTTTCTTCTCCGCGGCCGGTAACCTCACCGTCGTGCTTGCGCCGTTGTGGCCAGCGCTCTCCGGTGAGCCATTGATCTTGCTCAGTGTACATCCAACTCCGCCTTGTTCCTATGATGCTCTATGACCGGTTGTTTGATCGTTTTGTCCACCGCAGTCACCGGAACTCCGTCACCGACGACGTTTTGCTCTGCCGTGTTTGCTCAGATCGTCGAACCACCTTGTTGTTGCTCCTTCGGCTCGGTCTTTGGCTCCAACGTGTTCGGGGTGAGCTTCTGGTGCTTCCTGTGTAGTTTATTTAATCGCTACTGGACTCCTGTCGCCGGCGTAGTGCCGCCGTGCAGTCGCGTCCGCCAAGGCCAACGTCGGGCTTGAATCGTGTAGTAATTGAGTTAGCTAGTGTCTCCAATCGATGCGCCGTGGTGATGTGAACGTTTTGGTACCTTGGCCGTCGCCGTTGGTCTCGCCATCGGCGAGATATCATCGGTCAGCGCCGTCGCTGTCATGGTCAAAGCCGAAGGTTGAAGATGACAGGTGGGACCCGAGTGTTAGTGACTGTGTAGTTCAAAATAGAATTTTTCTATTTTCATAAATGAATGAATAGTGTCTGTTTTTGTTATTTTTGTGTAGATTTATTTAGAACTCCAAAAATTATGAAAATTTTTGTGTGACTTCTCTGTGATATATATTATTTAGGAAAAATATGAAATATTGTTTTTCAGTACCTGTAGAATGTGATAAAAATTGCTCAATTAATTAATAAATGAGTTTCCATGATTTTTCTAGACTTATTTATTTATCCAAAAATTATGAAAATTGTTTTTCCACTTAGTTAACATGTGATGAACATTTACAAAAATTTTGAGGTCAATTGGAGCAAGTTGATTTATTTCATAATTCTTAATTAAATAATTAATTCATATAAGCAAATAGTAACCTTTAATGATTTAGGTTTTGATTAAATTTTTTATTGAATGATGTCCTTGGGTCATTAGTTGGTAATGATCCTTGGCAATTGATGTGAGTGTTATGAAAAATGTTTAGTTAGTTTGACTTGTAACTGTACCGCGAAGGAAAGTTGTATTCAAGTTATTACTTTTGTATCCATCGTCGAGCATCATATTTTATATCTCGCATCATGTTAAACATGGCATTGTTACTACGTGTAGTGAACGAAGGGGAGCACGTGGTAGTTAATCAAGTAGTTGAGGAGGTTGATCTGTCTGTGGAGGTTGGATTTGATATCGGTGAAACGACTCTGGAACCGGACTTTTCCGTCAACGAAGGCAAGCCTCGGATACATTTAAACCTACCTTGTGTTTTACAAATTGATTTCGCTTTTGCTTTTCTTTACTACATTAAGTGATTAAGAGTTAAGTGAAAACCTAATTGATGCATTACCAACCCTGTTTTTCCATATCTACCTTGTTACCAGTCTTAATTCGTATATGCCTAGTTTTGCTTAGCTATACTTAGAACGATGAAAGTCAGGTGATTACCTGTCATCTGCAAGTTTTAGATGAAACTTTGGTTACTTATGTTATCATGTGATATGGGAATGTGAAGTAATAAATCTAGACCGGGCGAACTCGGTGTAGGGGAGCCACAAGACATGGAGGTCTTGTGAGCGGGTTCTTTTCACCTGTGTCGATTAAGGCCCGTACCATTGTTGAACCGCATGAGGTGAGACTTTGTAGTACTAACCACATACTCTGGTAAGCCTTAACTTGGCTATTCTATCATGAGAATGGCTACTCGAGACTGGTAGTGGAGAGATGGCGGGAATAGCGTGTACCCACGTGACAATGGGCTAGATTGGTGGAGTACTGTATTCTCGGGTGGCGCGGACCCATTCTTGTTTTAGAGGATCCGATGGTAGGTTGATATATGTATGTCGGGGACCTATATATGTCGTGTGGTCTGGAATTCCCAGCTGGGTTTTTAATCGGTTCGAATCGTCGTTGCTCCTCGGTTATGGAGACTCGCTTCTCTGTTCATCATCGTAGTTTAAATAACTGAAACTTGAAGATGGTTTGTGAAGGTGCTGGTTATGAAGTTTTATGATCTCAATACGGATCATGTCAGCTTTGTTTATGATCTTATGAAGTTTTAAATGTTGATGTAAAGAATTTTATTAAAAAGCTTTTACGCAAAAGAACTTTGATTATTGCTAAAGCCATACCTTGAATTCCCTGAGCCTGCATTCCTGCGTTCTATTAATTCTTATTTCAGTTAAGTCTTGTTGAGTACTTTTGTACTCAGGGTTTGTTGACCCTTGTTGCAGGTGAGGCTCATGAGCAGATCTATTTTGGATCATGCTGCTTGACTATTGTTCAGTACGATGACGATAAGTAAATGTGTGGCCCTTGGGCAGGGCATCTTATTTGTGTGTTCTGTAATATGTTATAATGCCACTCCACTACTTTGGTTTGTATTATTTACCGAACTTAGTTGTATGGTTTGAAGCAAATGGTTTGTAAACTATGTTATTGTAAGTCTTCCGCTATATTACTCTGATGTATCTATTTGAATAAACTGTTGTAATACTGCAATGACTCTGTAATAGAATCCTGCTCGGAAATCATGGATGATTCGGGGTTCTCCGAGGACACCCGACAGTCTTCTTAAGTTACCGGGAATATATGCATAGGTGTCAAAGGTCGTTGGACAGAGACAGGTGCATGTGGGCCCTATAATTTAGGAGGTTCTGCCACACAGGAGCACGCTTCCGACCAGTTTAACTAGGAGCTAAGCTGCTGAAAGAAGCATCCGAGCAGTCAGAGCCGGTGTTTGAGCAGTCAAAACCGATGTCCAAGCAGTTTAACTAAGAGCCATATCGGTACTTGCTCAAAGTTGAGGTTTGTCGGGAGGATGTAAGGAGCTCAAGTAAAAAAATTGAAACATTTACCTTAGGTTAAGTGTGCCCACTTAGGTTCTGGGCGACGAAGTTGGACGCTTAGCATCCCTGACTTAGTCAGCGAGGAGGAACTTAGTCCCTCAAGGGCGAAGACAGATGCTTAGCATCCATGCCTGAGGCAGAATTGACTCTAAGAGCCAAACAGAGAGCAGTGATGATGACCATCCATGACTTGGTCATTTCGAAGAGGACTAGGTTCTAGAAATAAGCACACTCACCACAAGGTGAAGTGTGCCCACTTAGTCCCCGAGCCTGACAGTAGGTGAAATATTCACGTGGTGCCAGGGTTGAAAATAGTAGTCTATAGGTGCCAACCTAGTCCCCAGCTTAGCTGGAAACCAGTCCCCAGCTCAGCTGAGAGGAAGCAATGTAGAAAAAAGTACACCCATCGCCAGATGATGTGTACACACGTAGTCTCCGAGACTGCTAGAAGATTGAGAAGAAATCTTATAGCAGATCTGAAGAAAAAAACTTGCTCCTAAATCCTCATGTAAATCGGTGAAATAGTGCTTAGCACTTAAGTCCGTTTGGCGGCCCGCGTGCAATGCGGCTTCAATTGTGGATCCACTAGGCCCAGTTAACAGCCTAGGATAGCGGGCTGAGGTTTTGGGAGTGAAAACGGCACGGCGGGCATAGTTTCCCAAAAACCCAGGAAGCCGAAGAGCTGGGGTCAAACCATTATAAAGGCGTTGCAGCCCAAGCGCACACTCCCCACCATTTCGCCATCGCATCATCTTCCACCTTGCACTCGCACACATGCACACGTCTCCCAATCTACAACCGCTCCGTTGCTAGGGTAGATCTAGACACCAAGCAACTTCTGCTCCCAGATCTGTTCAATGGCGCCAAAGAGAAACCGTGGGAGTTCGAAGAAGACGTCCCACGGGGTCCGCCGGGATGATGAATGGGTGTGGTCCATCAGCACTGAGGCGGCGCTGAATAGCCTGGTGGTGCATGATGTGCTGCCTGATAGGGTGATGGCGGAGTGGCGCCCGGTGGTCGGTGAGGGCTTCCCTACACCTGCACCGACGATTTGGTCGTGTTCGAAGATTACTTCTTCCATGGATTTGGTGTTCTAATTCATCCCTTTTTCCATGAACTGATTGCCTACTATGGCTTCAGCCTTTGCAATCTAGGTCCCAATTCCATCTTACATGTGGCTATTTTCATCAATCTTTGCGAATCATACCTTGGGATCCATCCCCATTTTGATCTATTCTACCATTTTTTCTATCTCAAAATCAAGGGAGGGACTGGGTCCCGAGTGGTTGGGAGGGCTTATCTGCAGCTGCAGGATGGGATGATGAGTGTTGGCGGTCCTTATCGACCAAATTTGACCACCAATTATAGTCCAAAAAGGGAGAAATAAACAATCTTTTTGACACATATACCTTTACTATTGACATAGTTCCACTTGTATTGGAGAAAACAGTTTTTGCACAAGTCATACTTGAATCCAAGGGAATTATAGTCAAATACACCATCAAACAAAGCACAAAGCAAAGGAATAAAAGTAGAAAGCCGCCTACATGCCAAATCTGGGCCGAGCACCACCAAGGAAGCAACCTAGGCCGAGCTAGCTGCCCACCGGAGCAATGCGGTGGCAAGCGGAGCAGGCCAGGGTGCGGCCGCACCAGCCCTAGCCTGGCTTGGCCCCACCTCTCTCCGGCGGTTGCATGGCGGCATGCATAGGCGGTTTTCGGTGGTTTCCTAATTTACTAGCGCCGAAACCGACCTCTCTCATGTATAAATAGATGGGTGGTGCTCTCCTCCAAACACACACCATATTTGAGCCTCTCTCCCTCCACTTGTATCTCTTTATTTTAGTAGTGTTTGGAGCAAGGCAAGCTTCATTGGAGAGCTTGAACCTCTAAGGGAAAGACTTGGTATGAATAATAAGAAGACCTCCCTTATGTTCTTGTTCTTATCCTATCAATATAGTTATGTTATGAAATTAGAGCAAAGTACTTATGTTATTCATTTAGCATATGAAACTTTATGCTTAATCTTTCATACATACATGTTTAGACCAAGACCTAAATTGAGGTAGTAGGTTCTACTTTAACATTAGTTTTGGTCATTATTTTCTTGCGGGTTCGTCGTCCGTCCCCGAGGCGGATGCTCTAGTAAGAGGACTCCTGCTAAACACAGACGTTCCTGGCCACCGCTAGAGTAGTAACTGATAGCGTAGACGTGGTGTCTATGTTAGAAGTTACCTTCGTTTGCCTCGTTCCCCACGGTTGAGGGGTAGGCGGCAGGTGGTGACAGCCCTGTCTGTCCCTTGTAATCCCCCACATTCGGGTTCGGCATAGAGCTGGAAGCCGGAGGTACTTGGCAAACCAAGTATAAGCCGGTGCCCGAAGTAAGTTTATAGTGACCAAAGCTATCTTAACTTAGAATCTCTAACCTTAGAAACTCATGTATTTGTATGAGCATCTGCTTAGCATAGCTATATAAGATAAGCTTGCTCCAATCTAGGTTTATTCTTTTATTCTTTATTCTTTCTTTTATCTTTATCCTTGAGATTGGCTTGAGTGTGTGTGTCACACTATCCAATATTTATCCTGGCTTACCCCTATTATGAACTTTGGTCTATTATACAGTCATGGTATCTTGACCATGTCCCTACTAGAGACTTTTACACTATGCCTTCCTTTGGGAAAATATAAATGAACGATACCCGAATACTTTCGGATAAAATGCTACAACGATATATCTGTGCGCTTGCGGAAGATTTCTACATGTGTTCAGAAATATCGTCAAGGCATTTCTGGTGCCATTGCTAGGAAACACCAATCTTAGTTATTGCACTAAGAAATGCCAATAAGCATTTCTAGCGCCATTGCCGGGAATGGACTTAAAACCTCCATACTTGGTAATTGCATTAAGAAATGCCAACAAGCATTTCTAGCACTGTTGCCGAGAAAGGCACAAGTTAAAAGAATCTATTAGGACATGTTCATGATGATATGCATGTGTAGTAGCCATTGCTCATAACAGGATAACTTTGCTTGTTTTCTCCTATTGTGGATGAAAACAGGATAGTGTAAGATAGTTTCAACTTGCCGACAAACTTCACCAAGAATCCAGAGTCATTCTTGAAGAAGGCCTGACCTCATGACAATCCTCCTTCTGCTACTCTGTCGGCAATCAAACCTGTCATCCAAAGCACCATTCGTACCAAACACCATGGCCGACAAGACGCTGCACGAGTACTCCGTCCCCATTGTTGCCAACTTGCCCATTGGGCCCATTATCAACATGGGTGATGCGAACTTTGGGTTCAAGACTGGCCTAATCATGATGGTTCAGGCAAATCTATTCTGTGGCCAGGAACGTCTGTGCCCTTGTTGTAGCATGGAGTCATCTGAGGACCTACAGCCATCAGTTGTTGATGACAGGCAGCTCGTGATGGAATTGGGGGCTCCTAACACCAAGCAGGGTCAAGCAGGAGCGAACTCGGTCGCCCTCGTCGTGAAGCAGTCGGCTGCCACAGATCCCGTTGGGCTCACCGTGGAGGAGCCACTGGTAGTCGGGCCAACATCGCATGGAGGCTGGGCGCACGACGAAGGTAACCCGATAGACATGCCAGGCTATGAAGAAGCATGGACAACGGCGTAGGCGTCAGCTGATCC
Organism: Miscanthus lutarioriparius; assembly: GCA_904845875.1. NCBI lineage: Eukaryota > Viridiplantae > Streptophyta > Magnoliopsida > Poales > Poaceae > Miscanthus > Miscanthus lutarioriparius. Next base: position 23,783,278 of record CAJGYO010000018.1, read on the forward strand.
TGCCAGAGCAAGGACCAAGACTGTGGGGAACGTGACAAGTAGCGCTGCGCAGGATCCACCCGCGGTTGTCGAACAAGCGACACCCACGGTGACACCGATGACAGGGATGGGACTTGGATGTCCCGTCCGAGCATAATAGCGACCGAGGAGATCACCTCCGAGGGCAGCTGCTGTAGAAGTCAAAGAAATTGTTTGGGAGCCTACTCAGCCACCTTAGGTCCTCGGCACGATTATCCGATGTGGCGATGAGTTCGACATGCAGGAGGAGGGGGAGGCAAGCACAGAGACGATGAGGCTAAGAGCCAACCTATCAGTAATGATCGGTCGGATTGAGGTAAGCCCAAAGCAATCTTGTCTTGTGGTCTTTGCATAATGTAGTCTTTAACCCTTTACTTTTGTAGAATGTGATGAAAGTGTCCGAGCAGCACCAGCGGCAATTGGAAGAGATGGCCCCGGTGCTGGAGGAGAATAAGAAGCTACACACATCGGTGACCGACCTCTAGGCACACCTAATCCAAGAATGCCACCATAAGGAGGATTTGGAAGTGAAGGTCCTGGCATTGGAGAAGGATCGCTAGCTGATGGAGGTGGAGAACCAATCGTTGGTCGAGCAGCTTAGCCACAGTACCGACCAGTAGAAAGGTATGACCTTGGATCTTGCTCTATGGACGCTCAGCATTTGTAAAGCGTCTACCCGTGGTGTGTAGCCCTAGAGATGGAGCTCAACCTTTCCCATGAGACCATCGGCCAACTCCTTAAGGGAAAGGAGGAAGCAGAGAAGAAAGCCAACAAGGTCACCGTGGATCTTGAACGTAAGTACATCATTTATCATATCCATTGTTGCAGCATTAGGAGCGTGCTTAGCATGCTGCTGTTGCCGTGTTGTAGAATACCATTATCAGGTGCAGGCGTAGTTCAAGGTCTTTGGAGACCAGGTGAGAGCCCGGGATGACAAGCTGGAGGCAGTAATAGCAGGGATCAAACCCGTGCTCAACTGCATTAGTTTCGCGCCACCGAAAGGGGCAACGCGGCTGCCTGGCGACCAGCCACCTTGAATGATCATGGATCAATGTCGGACGGTGTGGATGGACTTCAAGGAGTTCACTCGAAGCACTGTCCATGGAGCCAATGTCCATGCGCTCGTGGTGTTGCGGTCGCATTGTCCTTCGGTTAAACCCGAAGTGATAATGATAGGCTTCGCCCGAGGGACGAACGCGCAGAAGATGGTGAAGCAGGAGAATGAGGCGGAAGAAGCAGTGGCGAAGCTTGCCGAAGACGTCGACCTATTCGGTGAGGGATAAGACAGTGTCCAGTAGATTAGGAACAAACTTCTGTTGTAATGCTATGTAAAAGTGCTTAGCAACTTTTGGGAAGACTTAGTGTTATTGTGGAGTTCGTGTTTATATTTAATATAAATCATCCGACCAGTTAGTTTGTAGCTGAGTCTCCAGCCCTGGCTATCCCATTAACCATGACGCAGAGCGCGAAGCTCGTGTGCGTGTAGGAAGAACAAAGCATAGCCATGGAGCCACTACCGACCACCCGTAACGCAGAGGGCAGACGCTCGTGCACGTGTGGGGAGAAACTAGGGACAGGGCCGTCTCCAGGGACATCCGAGCGTCAATGTAGCTATTCGGGGATTTGCCTTAGGCTTAGTCATATGCCATCTTTAAGATGTTATACATGAAGAAAGATCGCTTAGCGAGAAATCGTTGAGAAAACAACATGATGAAAACATCAGAGCGGAAATTTTATTGAGTATTTGAATATGAAAAGGTACATATCTTTGTATGGAACGTTTCAAGGATAGAAATGCCTAAGGAGATCAATGTGTTATGAGTTTGGGACATCTACTTTGTCCATGTCCCATAATCTATAAGACCCTGGTCGGGTGACCGCCTTGACAATGTAGGGGCCCTCCCAAGGTGATGAGAGATTATGCATGCCTTTGGTCTTCTGTTTCCTGCGGAGTACTAAGTCTCCAACCACGAAGAATATGTTGTTGACATTGTGGTTGTAGTATCTACGCAAGCCGTTGAGGTACTTTGCCATCCAAACACATGTGACCAGGCGCTCTTCTTCTAGGCGGTTGATTTCATTGGCCCAAGCTCGATCAGAATTCTCCTCGTCATAGTGCTCCACCCTAGGTGCTCGGAAGGCGATGTCGGTGGGTAAAATGGCCTCGGAGCCGAAGACCATGAAGTATGGGGAGACACTAGTGTTGCGACTGGGTTGGGTCCTTAGTCCCCAGACCACAGCCGGTAGTTCCTTGAGCCATTTGCCCAGGTGCTTCTACTCCTTCTCGTAGAGCCTCTTCTTCAATGCATCCAGAATCATGCCATTGGCGTGTTTGACCTGGCCGTTTGCCTTGGGGTGTGCCACCGAGGCATACTTGACTGAGATGCACCTTTCGTCTCAGAAATGCTAGAAGTCGCTACCGGTGAACGTGGACCCCAGGTCGGTAATGATACTGTTCGGGAGGCCAAACCTGTGTATGATGTCATCGAGCAGCTCAGCTGCCTTCTTCGTTGTAGCCTGGACGAGGGGTTTGTATTCAATCCACTTGGAGAATTTGTCGATGCAGACGTAAACCCACAAAATCCTCTTAGCGTGGGCTTGAATGGCCCCATCATATCCAGTCCCCAGCATACAAAGTGCCAAGAAGCAGGAATCGTCTGTAGGGCCTAGGCTAGGACGTGGATTTGCTTAGTGAAAAATTGGCAATTCTCGCATCGGCGAACGAGTGCTTCTACGTTGATGACTACTGAAGGCCAATAGAAACCGGCACAGAAGGCTTTGCCGACCAGTGTTCTAGAGGCCACATGGTTGCCGTAGGTGTCGACGTGGATCTCTTTGAGTATCTTCTCTGCTTCTTCCTTGGAGATGCACTTCTGGAGTAGCTCCTCCTTGGTATTTTGCACATCAGCTTGCCATCGACTAGGACACAGTGCTTGCTGTGGCGGGTAAGGCGCTCTCTCTCTCTCTCTGTGGTGTAGCTAGGACGTCCGTAGTGGTTAGGTATTTGATGAAAGGCACCCTCCAATCACTGCTCGACGTAGGGACCACTGTGATTATCTGCTCGGCAGGTGGCTTTTCTTCAACACTTTCTTGCCCCTGTTTGATGGAAGGGTTCACAAGGTCTTGGACAAACACTTTGGCTGGAACTTTTGCTTGGGTTGACCCTAACTTCGACAGCTCATCGGCTGCTTGATTATCAGCCCAAACCACATGATGGTACTCGATTCCATAGAACTTGTCTTCGAGTTTCCTTATCACCGCACAGTAGGCGTCCATCTTCTCATTGGTATAGCTCCAGTCTTTGTTGAGTTGGTTGATTATGAGTGCAAAGTCATCGTACACCATGAGGCGCTTGACGCTGAGCTCTATAGCTATATGGAGACCATGCAGTGCCGCCTTGTATTCAGTGGCAATGTTGGATGCCCGAAAGTGGATGCGGAGGACGTAGCAGAGTTTGTCCCCTGATGGAGAGATGAAGTATACGCCTGCCCCGGCGCCATCGAGGTTGAGGGATCCATCAAAGTACATGGTCCAGTGCTCGGGGTGATTGACCAGGATAGGAGTCTACATGTCCGTCCACTCAGCGATGAAATCGGTGAGCGCCTATGACTTGATCATCTAGCATGACCTAAAGTCGATGGTATAAGTGCCGAGCTCCACCACCCATTTAATGATGCGGCCACTGGCTTCCTTGTTGCGGAAGATATCACCGAGTGGGTACTCGGTAACCACTGCTATAGGGTAGGTCTTGAAGTAGTGGTAGAGCTTGTGGAATCTGATCAGGATGGCGTAGAGCAGCTTCTGGACCTAAGGATAGCAAGTCTTGGACTCGTTTAGTACCTCGCTGATGAAGTACACTGGGCGTTGGACTTTGTATGCATGTCCAACCTCTTCGCGCTTGATAATAATGGCCGTGCTGACCACCCGGTTGGTCGCCGTGATGTAGACTAGCAAGGTTTCACCAGCTTGGGGCGCGATCATGATCGAAGATGAGGTGAAGAACCGCTTGAGCTCGATGAATGCCTTGTTAGTGTCCTCTGACCAGATGAATTTTTCTTGAGCCTTGAGTAGCTTGAAGAAGGGGAATCCCTTTTTGCCTAGACGGGATATGAAACGACTCAAGGCCACCATGCACCATGTTAGCTTTTGGACTTCCTTGATGTAGGTCAGTGGTTTCATCTTGGTTATCGCCTCTATCTTCTTAGGATTAGCTTTGATGCCACAGCGGCTAACGATGTTGCCTAGTAGGATACCGGATGGGACGCCAAAAATACACTTAGTGGGATTCAGCTTCCATCGGTACACCTTCAGGGCTTTGAAGGTCTCGGTGAGGTTGGCGATGAGGGTATCGGCCGTCTTAGACTTAACCACCACATCATCAACGTAAGCCTCAATGTTCTTTGTAATCTGGTCCTTGAGGCAACGCTGGATGGCTCTTTGATAAGTAGCACCCACATTATTGAGCCTAAAGGACATGGTAGTGTAGCAGTAGGCGCCGAAGGACATGATGAACGATGTCTTGATTTGATCTTCTTCCTTTAGAGCGATCTGGTGATAACCAGAGTAGCAATCTAAAAAGCATAGGAGCTCACAACCAGATGTGGAATCTATGACCTCGTCAATGCGAGGTAAGCTAAAGGGGTCATTAGGGCAGTGTTTGTTGAGATCGGTGTAATCAATACATATTCTCCATTCTTTATTCTTCTTTCTTACAAGAACCGAGTTGGCTAACCACTCCGGATGATACACCTCTTTAATAAAAACCGGTAGCTAAGAGTCATGTTATTTCTACCCTAATAGCCACCTTTTTGTCCTACGTGAATTGTCGAAGCTTCTGCTTGATTGGCTTGGCAGTCGCCAAGATGTTTAAGGAGTGCTCGATCAGCTCCTGAGGTATGTCGGGCATGTCTGTAGGTTTCCATGCGAAGACGTCGATGTGCTCCCTTAGGAAGCTGATGAGCATGTCTTCCTATTTAGGATCAAGGTCGTCCCCGATCCGAGTAGTCTTGCTTTGGTCACCGGGGATGAGGACCACCTCCTTCACTTCCTTTGACTTGGTTGACACTCGGGCGGCCTCCATTGTGGGGATCTCCAGCTCCTCCGGTGGTACCTGCCACGAGGAAGCGAGGCAGTCCTACATGTGGATGGAGATGTTAGTAGCCTCAACGAGCGTGAAGCTTTCTTCCTCACAGGCATAGGCGATGTCGAGGTTGGCGTGCAGGGAGAGGATCCCTTGCTCCATTGGAATCTTTAACACTAGGTACATGTAGTGCGGCATAGCCATGAACTTGGCAAGGGCTGGTCGGCCGAGAATGGTGTGGTACGCTGTGTTGAAGTCGGCAACCAGGAAGTTGATGTAGTCGGTGTGGAAGTGCTTGGCGGTGCCGAACTGTACCGGTAGAGTGATCTACCCGAGAGGTTGGGATGCCTTCCTAGGAATGATCCTCTAGAATGAAGAGTCCATGGGGGTGAGGTCTTCCTTCTTGAGCCCTAGCTCAGCTAGGGAGCTGGCGAACAGGATGTTGAGGGCACTCCCTCCATCGATGAGGACCTTCTGGAAATGCACGCCATTGATGATAGGATCTAGGACGTCGGGGAAATGCCCAGTGTATGGGATATCTGCCCACTGGTCGAACCTGGAGAAGGTGATCAGGTGCTCCGACCAGTTCATGTACTTTGGATCTGTGACTTTGCCATTGTAGGTGGTGACCGACATGATCTGCCAGGTGGTGAGATTTTGTTCCCGCCTGTTCTTGGAGGCGGCTCTCCCACCAAAGATGGAGGCGACGGTCTTGGTGGCATCCTGGTAGGGAGGGCCTACATCCTTCTCCTGTCCTCTGCCTTTGTAGTCATCTATTTCGTCGCTGCTACGCCATGGCCTCTTTGCATCCTCTACACGAAAAGCATTATTCAGGCCCTTGCACTCCCCATGGTGTGCTTGCGCCTTTGTAGATAGGGCATGGACCATCTAGGAGCTTGGCGTAGTTGGCTTCATAGGTGCGCTTAGCATGAGGAGCGTTGACGACATTGACTGAATTGTTAGGCCTGCGACGGTGGTTCTATCTACCTCTGGAGCTCTCCGGCCGGTCATCGCGCCGGTGCTCACAATCATCAGGGCAATGGTCGCTCTCATCATGGCAGCAGTCGCTGTTGTCATAGCATCTTTCTTCGCGATGGTCGTCATGACGGCACTAGGGGCGATCGGAGTGGGTGGCCCGTTCAGCTTCCTCGGCGTCGGCGTAGCCGTTTGCTATCTGTGTCAGCTCACCGATGGTTGTAGGCCTCTTGTGGTATAATTTTCCATGGAGTTGCTCGTGGTAGAGGAGCCCCTTGGTGAACGTGGCAATGGCTTCGCTGTCGCTGATGTTGGGGATGGAGTTCCTTGTCTCTGAGAAGCGCCTGATGAAGCTACGCAGGAGCTCCCCGGAGGTTTGATGAAGCTTTTCCAAGTCATACTTCATCCCTGGCTGCTTGCAGGTGGCCATGTAGCTCTCGATGAAAACCTTCTTGAGGTTGTCCCAAGATTGGATGGAGTCCTCCCACAAGCTAAGGAGCCAGTTGTTCGTAGATTGGTTAAGCATGACGGGCAGATAATTTGCCATCACATCTTCTCTTCTGCCTACGGCCCTCACGGCAATTTCGTAGAGCATTAACCACTGCACGGGGTTGGCCTTGCTGTTGTAGGTGTCCACCCTAAAGATCTTGAAGCCCGTGGGCCCCCGGACAGGTCGAAGTCTTGCTGTGAAGGGGTGAAGTCTGGGGGCACCGGGGGCAGGTGGTGCTCGGGTGGCACCGGGTGCTCCGTGCTCAGCGTCAAACTGGCGCCGATGTTCCATCTCTGCATCGTAGCGCATGGCCCTGCTGTTCTCGATGCGATCACGGACGTCGATGTTGGCATTGATGTGTTCACGAACATCATACGATAGGGGTTGATTCACCTCCTAGTTGGCGTTGTGGTTGCGGCCTCGACCGCCTAGTGGACAAAGAGGGCGTCTGCCCTGGTCTAGATGTCCTTTGTAGTTGCCCCTGGATCCTTGATAAAGGTAGGGGCCACTAGCTCGAGGTCGAGGGCGCTCAGAGCCCTGATGTTGACTTCCTCGGTCGTGGCAGGAGCAACGGCTGTGAGCCGACACGATCGAGTAAGATGGAGCAGGATGGCGGATCTCATTGACTTGGACCTGGGCCGCTTTGACATGCACCTGGATTTTCTCGAGTTTGGGAGTCTATGGGAGCTTCTCCAGCTCATTGAAAACGACGGCGAGATTGGCGCTTGTCGTCTTCTGGACCGGCTGGTTGCCCACCATGTTGAATTCATCCTCCAGATTGCGGCGCACGTGGTGCGGGGCATTAGGGTCCCCGTCGACTCTATGGGCGGCTTCTTCGTCTCGGTGATGTTGACAATCGACATTCCTCACCAGGCGAGCATCACGCTCTTCGGCATTTTCGCCATCCCTAGTGACGTTGTCGTGGCTGATATGAAAGATCCCGTCCCCGAATCTAGGCGGAAAAGGGGGGCAGGTGTAGACAGTCTCGGTGGAGCCCTCAGAGTAAGTGTCGGGGCTCTCATCCAGGATGTTGTGGAGAGAATCATCCGATACTTGACGAATGGCCACCATGTTGACCACGGGCGCGGGTTGATCGGCCTTAGGCAGATCAATCTTGTAGAGGTTGTCGACACAATCACGCTCGGCGTGGTCGATGAAAAGGTGGTGGATGGTGTTTTGGTATGCAGATCCCGCACCCACCAGCCCAAAAGGATAGAGCCTCGACATATTCTCCATTGGGGCTTCGTAGTTGGCCAAGCATAGGCTGGTCACGGGGAGTCATCGGCATCGCACCGTACGCCCTTCTAGAGTCACCGTGATCACCAGATCTGAATCTTGCCACCTCGAATGACGTGGCCGAGCAAATTGCTCGGTTGTAGTGGCTCGGTGACCTTAGAGTGTAGGGGTGTCACTGCTCATAGTAGACCGATCTAAGATTGAGTCCACAAGGAGCTGACATTCCGCTAAGCGGTCAGTGACCCGATCGATAGATGCGATCAGATCATCGTTGTTGATGGATCTCCTAACCCAGCGGTAGGGTGCCGGGATCAGAGATGTTGTTGAAGATGTTGGCACGATCAGTGCAGGGTGACTCTGCACCGCATCCACAATTTCCTTGACGCCATTGGCGCTGATGATCCAGGTCATAGATCCGACCATGAAGGTCTGGCCTAGCTCGGGAAGGATCATGAAGCTTAGAAACCGGACCATCTAGTTTGCCATGGAATCAGCAAGCACACCCCCTACCTAGCACGCCACTGTCGACGAAATACGGCCGGCAGTCTACCGAGGGGTATACCCACATTAGTAGATGAATCGGTAGAGGTGCGCATGACAGGAACTAGATGATGACACAAAACGCAAGAGATAGCGATTAGGCAGGTTCATGCCGTTAGCTTGACGTAATACCCTACGTCCTGTGTCTTCGGTGGATTGCATTATGAGATGGGATCAAAACGAGGGGGTCCCTACCCGCCTTATATAGCTCTAGGGGTAGGATTATAGGTTGGTTGAATCTAATCTTGATCAGTTACAAGATATCTATTTACAAGGAATATGGCATCTTAGCATATCCGATCAGATCATCCTAGATCGCCAAGGATCTTCATGTAGCCTTGCGGGGCACGCCAACCTGTGTCGTGCTTCACATGGCGTAGTCTTGTGGGCTGGGCCTCCCCTGGTGGCTCGGCCCATGTACAACCCTATGGGTATCGGGGGTCATACCCCCACAGTATGCCCTGTATCAGGTATGTGTGTGTAACTCAATGCAAAGGTCCTATAGAGGAGTTGCTTAGTGCGCTCCTGGGGGCCTCGCGGTGGAAATGCGATAACCCCCGTCGGCCTCGGCTAGTGCGGCGGCGACAATGCTCCTCCACAAGGTAAAACCTTAGGAGATATAAGGATTACTAAATGAGATAGCACGACTCACTACAAATGGGTTGTCGACCTTGGACTTTAGGAGCAAATATTGGAAGCTATCCAGCACATCAACATCATTGTAACGCTTCGATCTGTTTGGGAGAGCTCTGCTCCTTGAGTCTTTAGCTTTGCTCCTTGTGTCGGAAATATTTACTCCTGCAATACGGATTAGCGTATTCACGCACAGAGAATCAAATGGGCAGCACACAAGACACAAGCATTATAATGGTTCAGGTACGTGGTACCCTACATCCAGATTGAAGTAGATCTCTCTTTGTTGCATACTCGGTTACAGGGGTTCTTGATGATTGGTTAACCTAGGATTCGTGATATAGGGAAATGAAACAAATTACTTGCATTCTCTCTTGTATTACATGTCCAACTACTATGAAATCTCAAATCTCAAATATACTCATGATGCAATTATTCCACTCCCCCATCTACCTCTCTAATTTTATGTTTGTAATCTTCTTTCCAAATGCCACGACAACACGTCGGCAATTTACCTAGTACTACCAATTTATGATATCCTTTTTTCCTCGAATAACGCCTGCTCAATCTTACTCCCTCCGACCTACTATACATTGGTTTGACTTTTCTAAATATATAATTTTTGTTATGCACCTAGATCTATATTATGTCTAGATATATAATAAAGAAATATGTATTTAGAAAAGACAAAACAACATATAATTTGGAACTAGGGAGTACGTGATAACAGAAAGGGATAATGATCCCTCGGGTGAATGAGGTTGATTGTGGGTTGAGGAGTGGCAAAAAAGTCTTACACAAAAAATTCAATATAATAATTTTACTCATGCTTGCATCAAGTAAAAATGATTGGGAAATGAAAATATTTCCTAACAAAACTAAATGTAGGAATTCAAGTTTTTAAGGGTCATTGAATTGGTTTCCAACGTGCAAAAAGAAGAAAAAGAAAATCCCAAGCATGTATGTCATTTCAAATGCAAATATGCATGTCAAATATTCCCTCCTCAATAAAAGTCAAAACATCTTCTAATTTGAAATGGAGACTCTATGTTCATAGCATATGCATTCCTAACATTTTCTTAAGGACAAATCTATTACTTCTTCAAATATGCAAAAAAAAAGTTGCCCTAGGTTGAAGATAGTCAGAAGTCTTACAAAAAATATATATATATATATATATATATATAATGGATTTTTGTCCGATTCTGACTATAACCTCTTCCTAGGGCACGGTTCAACCACGACCGTATTGCGTGCGCTTGCACATCCACATCATGGCCTGATTAGTCTTTGAGCTGGGCTATATTTTTCGGCAACATATCAGGTGCAAACTAACCAACCTGTATAAACTTAAAAACTATCTATCAGGATCACTAGATACTGATCCAATAGATAGGGTGAGGGGCTTAAGCGCAAAAAAAAAGGTCGGCGGATGGGGGGTTTAAGCGTAAAAAAAATCCCACCTCTCACCCCATCTATTGGATCAGTATTTAATGGTTCTGATCGGTAGTTTTCAAATTTACACAGGTTAGTTGATCCTATGTTGCCATATTTCTTTTGCATCCCGTACGGCACTAACCGAACCGAGCAGCTCAAGAATCAGGACCAACGGACCGGCAAGTCACAATCCTTTTCTAACTCGTGGGCCGCATGTATATGTTGGAGTTCGTATGGGCCATGAGCCCAACAGCTCACTCCCCCTCGCCTCGGGCCGCGGCGCCCAACGCCACGACCATGACGCGGCACCTTCTCCACTCTCGCCGCCGCCTCCGCCGCGGCGGCGGCATCCCCACCGGCCACCGCCACCACTTTCCCCTCCTCCGGCCCCTCCCGGGTCTCCTCCGACGCAGAACTCATCAAGTACGAAGGCTACGCGCTGCTGCTCCTTGGCTGCGGCGCCGCGACCTACTACTCCTCTCCGTTCCCAGCCGACGTGCTGCACAAGAAGGCCGTCCCTTTCCGGTACGCGCCGCTGCCGGAGAACCTGCACGCCGTATCCAACTGGAGGTCTGGAACGGCACCACGAGGTCCATGCCCGCGTCCTCCTCAAGGGACATGGATTCAGGCTGCAGAACTTTGCGTCCATTCGGGAGCTGCAGGTCGGAGGATTCATTCATTCAGGTCTGTTGCAGAGAAATATCCACCTTCTAAATTTCTTATTCCAAGCTCCGTGGACATGTTTATCTTTGTGTCTTAGATTAAGAACGCTAACAAATGGAAACTAGAACAAGTAGGCGATTTATCCGATGTTGGATTTACCACTCAGTGAAATGTCTGAAACTGTCTAGAATCAGATGGCCTGATGATGGGTTTGAAATGTGTGTTTCAGAATCTGATGGTCCTTTTACCAGTAGGCAGTAGTTAAGTAGTTTCATAGGATCCTTCTGTACTGATAAAGCTCTTCTCACCATCCCAATTCCTGAGACCTCCAATTGTAGCCGGTCCCAATATTCCTTCACAAATTGTACAATGGTGACTTACTTACCAGAGTTCAGGCCTATTCATGATTCAACACAGGTTGGTCCGCATGGCACTGGTGCAAGCTTGCCTCTGGTTGATGAGCAAGTCATTAGCATGAAACTGGTTACCCCTGCCAAAGGGACAATAGAGTTATCAAGGGAGAAGGATCCTGAGTTGTTTTATCTTGCTCGCTGCGGACTTGGTGGCGTAGGTGTCATTGCAGAAGTTACTCTTCAATGTGTAGAAAGACATCAGCTTGTGGAACATACATTCGTTTCAAATGCATATAAGGTCAAGAAAAACCACAAGTAATGTCTCCTGGTGTCAATCATTACGTAGCTATATAATTTCTCCCTATGCAATTGTAACATCCTCAAATTTCTTCCTTTCTCCCCTTATGCAGGAAGTGGCTCTCTGAAAACAAACATATTAAGTACTTGTGGATTCCATATACTGACACAGCTGTTGTTTTCCAATGCAATCCTCCCTCAAAGTGGAGAATCCCAAAATTGACTTCAAAATATGAAAAGGATGAAGCTTTACAGCATGTTCAGGACCTTTATTGTGAGTCACTGGAAAAATATAGGTACGCACACTTGTTATGGTTTGATACCCCAAATTCGAATGCTTATGGTTCTCTTTGCAAATGTTCAGGGCAATATTTCTCTGTTGAGTTTTGGCGAAAAACACTTCCTCAAAATATTGGCAAAAAAATTGGAAGCTTTTACTAAGAATTAATTTTACAAAACTACAGATATTCATGCCAAGCTATTAGGGAGCCTTAGCATCTGAGAATCACTTTCACAAACCTGTAACATTCTCCATTGACCCACATGTCTGGCACACAAATCAATGTGTGGGTCCACACACATAACTTGTGTGGCTGTCTGGCTGACATGTGGGTCTAGTAAAATGTTGCAGGTCTGTGAAATTGCTATCAGGTAGTTCCTTGGTACTGGGCACAAATACTTGTAGTTTTATGAAATTATTAATTCATTATAGCTTGAGCAGTAGCACATGTATATCAAGCCGATACTATTGTGAGATTTTGATTTTGGTGAGCAGATGCTACTATAGTACCTTTTGAGTCACGAGTACCTCAGTTATGCCATAAAAAACATGAAGACCAAAGGCTTATGTACTATCAAGGATACTTAGGCACAAATATTTATGTTTTTTCCTCTTCATGATGCTAAATTTTTTTAGCAATGTACTATCAAGGATATCTTATATAACGAACATCTTTCCTTAAAGTTAACACTAGTAGAATAGAGAAGGAGAATACCTAGAAGGTTATATTTGCATGGATAGCTAATTTAAGCCAAAGGAAACATCAATCCAGCAGGGCATTTTCCGCAAAGATAATACAAACCAACTACTCAAATTACAACAATGTTTCAGACAAGATTATGATAAGTCATATCTGAAGCCTATCCAAAATTCAAAAAAGTATGTACAATTTGTGACTTAACCTTTTATGCTCATGTCGCCAGGTTTTACAAATCTTCTATAGAGAAGCACCAGATCACTCGTTCCACTAGCCATTACTCCTTTCAGCCGTTTCGCGACACCTATGGACACTAAGACAAGAACAACAATGTATACAGAAACTCCTATCACTAATGCCAGGATGTAAGCAGAGGTCCTCAGTCTCCTGCAGCTTCTGGCAGCATACGCACCCATGAGGCCAAACAAGTTCAGTATCATGGCGGTGTGCAACGCCAAGATGGCCTATATAGGCCTTATATGTTGGTTCAACCCACCCTCACCAAGAAAGTTGGCCTAAACCCACACGATCTCATATCAATACACATATGGGCCATTATGGACCTAATTCAAATTGGACCGAATGCCACGGGATTCCTCACTACCATCACCATGGAGGCTACAACTAATCATGTAGCTTGATGTTCCATTAATTTATACTATCCACACTACATACCTCAACCTAGATTGCTATGGAATTGTCCATGTATAAACACGTCCATTCAAAACATACATAAGTTTCTTGAGAATCACTAGCAAAACTGAAAGGGATCTTACATAACAATGTTTTCTCACGAACACCTTTAACTAAGACATTAAAATTTTAGAACATGAGAAACAAAAGCAACAAGGGAAAGCATGCAGCCATTTCCCTAGTCTATTCAACAATATAATGATGGTCGATTTAGGATAAACATCCATTCCAAGCAAAGGCTTATTTGGTTAATCATATCAGAAATCATGATTCGGAGTCCACATTGAGGCTTGTGATAACGTCAAAAGAATCACTACCAAGTGGAAGTTGCTTGATCTCATGAGATGCAACAAAGACATTATGAGCTTGCTTTGCACGTTTATTTGACATCTCCTCTTCCAAATTCCTCCTAAGCACAGCAATTTCCTTCTTATGTGCGTTCTGGTGCCCGCCACGAGCTTGAGGACTTTTGAAAGTCTTGTTGCAAAATGAACAGATGTAGAGTGTTTCTACACTCTGTGGCTTGGGCTCTACTGCAGCTCCAAGGGAGGTTAAGCCATAGGGATAGAGATCTCTAGGGTTAGCTTTATGAGCCATTGGATTGTGTTGTTATCTCTCCTATCTCTTACGGTGAGGTAGCTCTAAAGAGAGAGAGAATTGTATTTTATAGGCAACTTGAAGAAGCTAAAACAGGATAGAAGTTAATGCTATACGATAAAAGGTTGTTTACTTTTGGCGACATGTATAGCACCAATAGCATAAATACTACCACAGAATGCAATCATCATGGGTCAAAAAAGAGTAGAACGAGATATGTCGATTTTAAAGCACTACCAAACTATATGTGATGATCAACAAAAGATATAAATTGACCAAGGATATCTTTTTGGTAGGATGTTTAAGGTACTATATTATGCTTTGAAATATCTATATATTTATATAACATAAATATATGCTAGCCTTAGCTACTAACATCACACAGACTTCCCCAGGGGAGCATGAATTACTAGCCTTAGAATTAGATATGTAACCATATATAGATGAAGCAGCTTTTGAAGTAGCACAAAGGACATGTAAGATGACAATTGTGTTGGAAGGAATAGAAGCATTGGTGATCTTTAATGCATTGGTACACAGAATAAGTATCATATCATGTGTAGTGACACAGCAAAGGTCCCACTTAGAAAGAGCTCGAGCACTTGTATCGTGAAACGCCACAACTGTCGGCGAACCCGCGATAATTGGCTTAGTCAGTTTTGGGCAGAAGTGCCACAAAGACCTACGAATGCCTCCTGAGAAGACCCATCGTGGAGACAAACCTAGGGGTGTTCTAGGATCGGCAAGAACCTAGAAAGTCCTAAATGTTGTCAAAAACTTGCAGAACAGGAGAACATGAGGGTTGGAAGAAATTCGGGTATGAGATGTATAAAAAGTAGATGTATTTATTTCTTATCATTTATATACCCTCAATCGAATGTGCCCCTTCCTATTTATAGAGTGGATGGTCTTATCACATGAAGAAATGTTTACAACTCTCAAATCCTACTTCTTCTCAGATTGTACCACCGGCAAAGCTAGTTTTGCCAGAGTCAGCCAAAACAATAGGAAAACAGACTTAGCCGATTTTGCCAGACTTGGCCCAATTTGGTTGTCAACACATGCCCCCTGTTTTTAGGTGAAGCTTGTGAATTTGAAAACATATAGCAACCATAAAACATCTAAGGGTGATGATAAACATTTAGTTCATCAACCATTCTTGTTCTAAGGGCGATATATATGAAACTTATTTACTTTTTCAAGCATCTTGCCGTACACTCGGGTAATACTTCTTCAAATATCTACCATTGAGTGCCCTGGGTAGACAATCTCCTTGCGGTGTCTTCACCATGTACGAATTTCTGAAGATGACCTTGATCACCTTATATATGGCCCTTGCCAACTGGGAGACCACTTGTAGAACTTGTTGCTCTTCGTCCTGAGAGGCAAAACAGTCTTCCAAACTATATTACCAACCTGAAGCAAATTATTTTTTACCTTCTTATTCGAAGCTCTGGTAATATGAAATTTGTATCTCTCAATCTCCTTCAAAGCCTTCATTCTTTTGTTGACCACCTCGTCGAATTGTCCATCATCAATTCATGATACATGGTAGCAGATAAATCATTTTTCTTAGCTAATTTGTATGCATCCAAATTCACTTCAATTGTTAACACTGTTGTCCATACACTAGCTCAAAAGGATCGAGTACCTTAGTAGTATCGTGTCTAGAGATATGGTGAGCCCATAAAGCTTCAATCAAAACATCATGCCATCTCCTGGGGTTATATGAATTTTTCTTTTCACAATATTGAGCAACATCTTATCACTAGACTTGGCATGACCATTGTTTTGAGTGTAATATGGAGATGAATTGAGCAATTTTTTTACATTAGTTGGCAAATTCTCACACTTCCTTTGAAATAATAAAGTACCTTGATCTATGGATAAGGTCTGAGGTAAGCTAAATATATTAATAGTATGCTCAATAATAAACTCAATTACCTCTTTATGTGTCATGTTCTTCAAAAGCACAACTTTAGTCCATCTTGTAAAGTAATCTATAGTCACCAACACAAAGTGATATCCCTTAGAGGGAGGATGAATATGCCAAATGAGTCCAAACTCCATCCTCAAAACGACCATGGTTTAATAATGGGATACATCATCGCAGCAGGTAACAACTGCACATTGCCAAACCGCTAGCACTTTTCACACCCTTTGTAATAGCAAAAGCAATCGGCTATCACGTAGCCCAATAGAACCCAGCTCTTTGTAGTAACCAATTCATCTTCAGAACCAATTGATGGTACCATAGATACCTTCAACAATAAGTCTTCGCCACTTCGTCAATATAACTCACATTGGCTGACATATGTTTAAATGATATCTATCGAACACTCCTATCAGTTTGAACACTTAGATCGTGTATATAAGCAACAATTTGAGCTCTCCAATCATCAACCTTGGCCTCAACCTGGGACACCATAAACTTGGATCTTGAAGAGTAAGGAGGTCACAGATGAGACCCAGTAGGAGGATGCATGTTGCAGTCTCGATACACCTGGTCCTTCCTATGAAGTGGTGAGGTTTGAATTGATGCTGGGACGATGAGCCCCTGATACACCTGTTCGCTTGGTTTATAAGCCGTACTTTTTCAGCCAACGAACAATATTTTTCTCTCATAACAAATTAGCCAACAGTACTTTCAGCCATGGCTTATCAGCCAAACGAACAGGGCACTGGTCCTTAGCAGCTCATACTAGGCCATATCTCCTCTCGCGGAAGCTTCATCCAGGGAAAACTCTATGCGCTAAGGGGCGGCATCAGGTGTAGTGTAGGATGGTTGATTTCGGAGTGACAGTGTTTTTTTTTCATGTGTTTTTGGGTGAAGGTTTGGGGCGTTCTTGTATGGGGGTGGGCTAGAGGAACACATTATTTTAACACAAGCGCTACTACGTACCTCCCTCCTTCGATCGCCCCAACACCTCATATACATGGTTCTTCTCATAACAAGCACCTAAAAGTATACAACAGTGATAGCTCAATGTGGCAGAAGCAAGCGACGGCAACACGAGAAGAAGCAAACAATGGCAATGCTACACAAATATAGGCTGCCAAGTTCCATTGCCTCTAGCACAAGTTCATGCTATGCCATTGCCTGCAGACTGCTCCGCAATGTCCTCCGGGTTCCCTCTCACATCCACATAGTGACATTCACTACTAGAGAAATGGGTTTTAGTCCCGGTTGGGAAAGCCCTTTAGTCCCGGTTTTCCCAACCGGGACTAAATTCCCGGTACTAAAGGTCCACACCTTTAGTCCCAGGTCTGGGAACCGGGACTAAAGGTCACCCACGGAAGAAAAAATAAAGGAAATTCTCGAGGCCTCGCTTGCTCTACGTGAGATTTGAACCCAACACCTCTCTTCTCGCGCGTAGGTGCATTACCAACTCAACTGCACACCACTTATGACAGAGTCATGTGCGCTCTTCTTTTGAATAGACTCGTGGGAGACCTTTAGTCCCGGGTAAAAGACCTTTAGTCCCGGTTGAAGACACCAACCGGGACTAAAAGATCACCCTACCAATCGGGACTAAAAGTTGGTGAACTTTTACTTTAGGTTGGTGACATCAACCGGGACTAAAGATGACTTATAGTTCCAGTTGGTATTACGAACCGGGACTAAAAGTCCTTTAGTCCCGAACGCAAAAAATATCGAGACTAAAGGCTAAAATCGAAGTGGGTGAAAGGTCTGTTTTCTAGTAGTAGTGATTCATACCATACCAAATTAAATTGAGCAAGTTGCCGCCCAAACCAAGCTCACTTGATCACTGCTCCCTTCCCAATCTCCCTTGGATTCTTGAGTAAATCTCCAAAATTAAGCCCGTGCCTCACATCTTTTCCATTTTACTCATAATGTAGTACCTCTGCTCTTAACGTTGCATCCACGAATGACTATCCGATGAGTGGTCCATGTTGGCACTAATATAGGTCATTATTAGAGGAATGTTCTTTTTGCCATCCAATATTTTTCTAGTGATCCAAAACCATGTTTTATGTACGCTTAAAGATGGTCTAAGGGCATTGGACGAACCACAAGAGAAGCCACTTAACAGTTAATTGGGCCCATAATCTTAGTTGAACCTTTGTGCAGCCCAAAAAAGTTGCCACTGACCAGCTCAGTAGGCTAATAATTTGGCCCGCAATATCAACCAGGCTTCATCATTTCTTCTCTCTCGAAAACAAATAATTTCTTCCAGTCCACTAAACAAGAAATGGTTTATTGTTTATTCTATTATCTTTTATTATTATTATTATTTTTCAATCACAACATAAGTGTACATGTCCTGTACATGCACGCATATTCACCGTTATGAACCGGCTGGATGAACTGGCATCGTGATGAACGTGCCATGGGCCTGGTTGGCGTGGTGAAGAAGATGGATGTGGATAAAGACGTCAAAGCTAGTGGCCCCTACCTGCGCGCCCAAGTGGCGATTGAGGTGGCAAAACCTATGAGAAGAGGTGTGCTTTCGAAGACGAAAAAAGATGCAGACCCTGTATGGTTTGATTTGCAGTATGAAAAAATGTCGTTCTATTGCTTATCTTGTGGCATCATGGGCCACTCGGAGCTGGAATGTGACAAGCCGGTGGTCCGCAATGCTTCGGGTAAATTGCCCTATAACATCAAGCTTAGGGCACCGGAGGTGAGGAAGAAGAAGACGCAGAGCTTCCATGAAGCTGCTGCGGAATCCTATGGTAGTGGCTCCTCGATCGGTTCGAAGAAATCAAAGGGTTCAATGTCGAGATCCGATGACCTGCGCTCGAAGAATCCTGTCCATGACGACCGAAGAGAGGAAGAAGAGGAGGTTCTTTCACCTCTGAAGAACCAGGGTTCTAAGTCGGATAGTGATACCCGAAAGGCGGCGGACGCAAGCCGTTCGTTATTTCAGAGCAAGAAAGATGAGTCTCAAATTGTGCCGCGGAAGAGGAAAGCAAAAGGTTCTGGAGGTAGCTCATCCTTGACCCCGGACCTCAATCTTCCGGTGATCGATACGTCAGCCCTTGTTCCAGCGGGACTGGTGTCAGAGAGAGTGAATCAACTGGGTAAAACTGGTGGAGAGGTGGTAGCAACTGCTTCGGAGGCATCGCCAAAGAAGCAAAAGAGATCGAAATCTCATACACATGCACTATCGGCGACGACAGCGGGCGGCGGTCCCCGCCGGGCACAATGAAACTGCTAAGTTTGAACTGTCGGGGCTTGGGGCGGCCCGAGGCAGTTCAAGAAGTGCGTAGCTTGGTACAGCTACATCGCCCGGTGGTGGTTTTTCTCTCGGAGACCCGACGCTTCTCCAACGATGTGCAAGGTCTGCGGAGTAGCTTGGCGTGGAGGCCGTGGCGCCGTGCTATGTGGCTCACAGGAGTGGGTCTCTACAAATGGTAAGTTTGGCACTGGGTACTTAGGTTAGCTTAATTTTAAAAGTGAGGTTAGTTTTGATTTTATAACTGAGCGATGAACTACGAGCATGAGTTAATCACGATAAGCTCTTGGGCAAACGGGGTGTATAAAGATAATAAGAAATTGGCACCTTTCATTATTTCCAGATGCTGACTTTGGGCAATGAGAAAGCCCAGCTTGCGGGGAACGTCGAAGTACGCCATAGCATTTGCATTTACCACCATCCTCCACCGATGACGGGGACGGGGACGGGTAGCAGGCAGGAACAGCGGCCCCGCCGGGATCCATCCTGCCGTCGCCGTCGCCGTCGCCTCATGTGATTTTTTTTTTTTTTTTTTGTTTATGATGATGCTGATCAGGGTGTGGAAGAAGAAGATAAGCCAGCCGTAAGCGACGATCGGTGCTGAAGGGTACGCCGTCAAGACGGATTGCTTCTCCGTCGTCAGAACGGTTCCGTTTGATCCGATCTGATGCCACGCCGTCAAGGCGGATTGTTTATGATGATGCTGATCAGGGTGAAGCGCGGCTGACCGGCCGGCGGCTATCCGTCCGTCCATCCATCCCAAACCAAGGCGAACGACCGAGGCGAGGCCACCGACTCTGAACGAATCCGAGGCCCGGGCGCGTGTCACGGAACCTCGGCAGTGAGTACCCCGCGCGCGCTGACGGGAGTAGCTAGGGTGGTCGGCCAGGCAGGCCGTGTGTGCGTGGCCGCGACGTCGATAGATCATAAGAGCAGGGACGCACGTTACGTTACAGCAGCGACCGGGTGGCATTAAAAGTGATAGAGGTGCCGGTCCATGGACGGAGATGCCGATGGGGTGGACTCGGAGACGAGCTACCTGATGCATCCATGAGCAAATTCTCGCGCACGGGGTCGATCCACCTCTCTGGTACTTCGTGGAAATTAATCCTCGCGCGACTTTGAGTTGAGCCTTCTTCCTGCGGGCCTCGGGAGAGCATGTACCGGTGCGCTGTCTCGTTTTCGATTCGTCCGACAGGAGATATTTCCGTACTTCCATAAATATCACCATGAGTCGCCGTAGCGCGTTGTACAATGGTGGACTGGTGGTACTACTGCATGCAAAAGCCGTCGCGTGGAGCAACCGGAACCCGCTTGGCAAATGGCTAAAGGGGCAGCTAAGCATCCCGGATTACAAGGTATTCGATTACAAGGTATTCTAACTTTTTTTAGAGATTCAAAATATCTTAAGTTTAACTAAATTTATAATAAAATTAAATAATAACTTTCTTCGATGGCGGAAACTCATCTGGATTCGCTGCGGGATTTGCAATGCTGGTATCTAAATACATAGCAAAAGTTAAAGATAAAAACGTCAAGTAATTTGAAATAGAGGGAGTAGAGACTTTCTTGTTGGGCAGCACTACCGCCCGGACGCCCGCGGCCGCTCCACACCGTCCGCTCGGATTCGCGCGCCGCCCACGCCAGCTCTGTTTCTCGCGCTCGCATCCGAACCGCCCACTTCAGATCCGCTACCCATGTTGCTCGGATGACTTGCCCCCGCCTCTTCCATAACAGCACCCGGCAGCCTGTGCCTCCTCCCACACAACCGGCGGCGGCATGCGCCTCCTCCACGGGTCGGTGGCCGCGGCTTGGCCCTGCCCGTCCTCATGGACACCAACGCCGGCGATCTGCACTTGCAACATGAAACACTCGAATGCAACATACATTTGAAACAGATGAAATATTTGGGACATACGCTTGCAACATGTGTGTGAAACATATGCAACATCTGGATAAAATAATCGCAACATGAAAAAACACTTACTGCAACATAAGACTGAAAACAGCTGAAACATTTAGAACATACTGTTGCAGCATATATGTGAAAACATATGCAACATCTAGATAAAAAATGAATGCAACATATGTCTGTAAATAGATGAAACACTTTGAACAAACGCTTGCAACATGCTTCTGAAACACTTGCTTCATATACAACATGCGCAACATCCCTCAATCTACTTTTGCAAACATCCATAAGAAACAACTACAACATACCTTTGAAACAACCGAAACATCTGAAACATACATTTGCATCATAGGGAAGGGGAAGCCTGGGCAGTCGATTCCAGCTGTCGGGGTCAGAGCCGGCGGCAAGTGGCGGCGCACGAGCACCACCGCCACTAGCGCCACCGGTACTGGGCTTGGCTCGGTGGATACGGTGGGGGATGGGGGCGAGGGCGAGGAGCGCCATGGCGGCCGGGGTGGGGGGAGCTCGGTCGCCGGGGTAAGAGAGGGAGCCGGGGGTGGGGAGCCGCGCCGGGGTGCAGGAGAGCCGCCCACTCTCCTGCAACACCGTCGCGGGAGCGGAGCAAAGTGAGGTGTGCGGGAGTTGATTTTGTTTTTTTAGGCGAGTGGTGCATACGACAGTGAGTGGAGCGAGGCGTCCAGAATGGTAGCATTACCGTTTCTGAAAATGTGAAGTGTGTCGAACATTCATTCCCCGACATGATGGCTTGTTGGAAAAGGGGATTGTTGCGGGGGTCGGGGTGGGAGGGGGGTTTTATAGCGCTGATTGTCATCCAAAATAAAAAATAGTTCAAGCTGGTGCATACAACACATCTAATTATGTCACATCGATTCTACTCCATCGAAAAGGACCGTCAAAACAGAGCTTGAACAATTGCCCTCGAAAAGAAAGCTTTTTTGAAAACTAAACAATGGCAATGATGACTTGATTAGCTAATCTATAACTCTTATAATCCTAAACCCCACTAGGTATGTACTCCCTCTGTTTCTTGAAAAAGTCATTTTAAGATTGGGAGCAGTACCAAGGAAGAGGCACAGTGACTTGCATGTCCCTACATCTACCACCATTGTTGTGCACAGAGGACATTAAAGCTCCTGCTTTCTGCCATCCAAGTACCGTCAGGACACCATCTCTCTACTGCCATTGGACGAGTGGATGAGGATGACCTAAGGTGAGTGGGGCGACGTGACTAGCCGTGGACCCATGGTGCTCCTGCGACTCTCTTTGGGGGACAAAGATTAAAGGCTAGAACGGCAGTTTTTGTGAGACGGGGGAAGTATCTCAATATGCAAGCTGTCCACGTCAGCAAGACACACAAGTATTTTGTTGTCTATATTAATGTGCCACACAATTTACTAATCCGCGGTTCTGCAGCAACACACGAGGTATGCTTCTAGTAGGCATGATAAAAAAAATCTTCCAACGCAAACTGCAAAGCCCCCATGTCGTATTCAGTGTTACTGGCCAATGTCAACTTCCGCGTGATTAATATTACGTGCCTCGATCGATTTGGCTTCTTTTCACCATGGCGAAGGAGGACAAAGGAAGCTACTCCTCTGGCCTCCCATGCGATCCCTGATGCATTTCATAAATGCCACTACATAGGCCCTGTTCGACTGGTAGAATTTTGGCTGAAACTGGTGGAAAAACACTGTTCTAGCTGAATTGTTGTGAGAGAAAAATATTATTCCGACTGAAAAAAGAAGTCGAACAAACCGAATATGGGGTAAGCCAAACGGGGCCGTAGTGCAGATGCACACGGTGAAGTTAGAACTCAACCATGTACTAGTAGGCTTTCAAAATTAAAATTGTATGAAGTCAACAGGCACTGTGTAAGCTTGATTAATTTGATAGTCAAGGTAGGTAGCAAAAATTGAAGTGAATAGGTTTCCTATTCTTGGCGCTGACTCGATCTTATAGACACAGATTTTTATCCATATTACTATTTGGTTTGATCGGCACATATTACTATTTGATTTGATCGGCACATATTACTATTTGATGCAGGGATATGACGATCGATGCGCAATGATTTACTTGTAGTCTTGGTCACCACAACTCATCAAGGTAGGCGAGGAGAACAGTGACGGACTTTCGATCGACAAATTCAGTGAATGATTTTTTTTTTATCCAAAATTCAGAGTGAATGATTGATTGTTCCCCTCGCCCTCACGTATGGATCGATCAATCGTGCCTCACTTTCACCTCTGCAGACTGCAATAACACCAACTCCGACCCAGTTGAGCAGTGAAGATAGATTCAGCAGAATATACATTTCGTCGCCGTTTTGTCCCGTGGTTCTTGTCTTCTTGGGGACGGGAGCTCTCAGACGCGGACATATGGAATGACCAGCTGGGCGATCCAACGACAGATCGATTGATTTCTATATGTCGACGAATCGGACTCGGACCAAGCAGCAGCGATTGATCATTGATCGATGGGGCATGAGCACGACGCCTACGTATGTCACAACCGCCGGCCACGCACGTCGTGTGCGTGCTTGCGGCTGCACTTGGCACGCTGGCAGTACCGTACCGGCGAGTGGTTGGGCCTGACGCCAGCCGCCCGGCCAGCCCGTCGACCCGAACCGCGTGAGGCGGCCGGCGGCCTTGGCCAGTTGGCCTGGCAGGTCGGCGGCCTCGCACCAAGCAAATGCACATCTCGCCGGTCGTCACCCCAGCGCGCGGCCAGCGTCGCTGTCAGTTCCTCTTTTTCATCCCACATCCGCCGAGAAGCTAGCTAGAGAGTCGCCGCGCGCGCGCACGTGCGGCCCGCCGTGCCTTCGCCGTGGAACCGAACGGCTGATGCCTGATGGGCAGGTGCAGGAGCGACGGACGGAGCCGCGCGCGGGGCGTGATTAGCTGAGAGGCGGCGCAAGTAGCCGGCTGCTGATGCAGATGCGTGTATTTTCTCTCGCGCACTCTTTGGGGAGGCCCCCATGGAAAGGAAAGGAAAAACTAATCCCTGGCCACTTGCGCTTTTCGTGTCGGGGGCGGGCGGGCGGACCTCGGGAGAGCTAGCAACGTACCTGCCCGTACTGCTGCTGCACTGCTGAGTGTTCAATTTGATCAGGAGCAGATATATTTCTTCGTTCCCATGTCAGCACGTAAGTAGGAGTACATAAGTAGTACACCATATTATTTGCAGTGTATTCGTTCGGGTAAATAAGTAGATAATATGCAAGGCAAGAACAGATCAGGCTAGCTACAAGACTTGTGTACAAATATGTGCATCTCCCTACATTTCTCTATCTGGATCTGCGGATAACTTAGTAAGGCAAGGATGGATCGTGCAATAAGATATGTACACTTAGCTTCCTATTATATCTACATAGCATGCATGTGTACAAGTCAATCAACCACCAAAACCAACTAGAATCCACATGCCAACCAGGAGCTATAGGTAGCTAGCGGCTTATATATAGTACAGCAAACCTAAAACAAACCACCACGTACATATCATGTTAAACTATTCACCATTTCGACACTAGAAAAGTGAACCCACATCTGCTGGCTGCTGCCCTTTCTGGACGTACGTGTACGTATTCTAGGACACACATCCGTCCTTTCAAAGTATCTAAAAGGGTGTATGCTTTTGGTATGCATGTAGTCCCCCACGGTGGCGCACTTGTGTTGGTGCTGATCCTTCTTCCTTCCTTCCCATTTCAAAACTTGAAAATTGGTTTTCCACTTGGGGAGCGTTCGGCTGGCTGGCTGGGCTAAGCCCGGCTAGCAAGCTCACTCATAGAAATACTATTCACGTCCAGACGGAACAGTATTTTTCTCTCATAACAATCAGCCGGAACAGTATTTTTCAGTCCCGAACAGGCCCTTGTTGGTCTTTTGCCTTGCGTGTCACATCTCTCCCCTTCTTCTACGATCCCACCTTATATAAACAACAACAACCTATCCCCTCTCATCCTACTCCACCAAAACCACAGCACCATCATCAATTCTTCATCATCGTCTCCGCAGCACTTCCCTCTTGGTTCTAGCTTTAGTCTCTCTCCATCCACACCCGGCCCGCGCACCAATGGGGGAGCACAACGGCGGCGTGAGCACATCATCGACCATGAGGGCGGTGCACCACTGGGGGATGCCACCGCCGCAGACGCGGCCCAAGATAAAGATCATCCACATCATGGCGCCGGAGATCATCAAGACCGACGTCGCCCACTTCCGGGGCCTCGTGCAGCGGCTCACCGGCAAGCCTACCGCCTGTGCCGCCAGCATCAACAGCTCGGCCGACGACACCGCACCGGTAGAGGAGGAGGAGATGGAGACGACGACGACCAAGAAGAGGCCGAGGCCGCCGGCACCGGCTCCTCCGGTGGCTGATGAGATGAGCGATTTCAAGGTGCAGGAAGAGCCGATCATCAAGAAGAGGAAGATCAAGTGCGAGGTGAAGGTGGAGGAAGGAGCCTTCGACGACTATGAGCTCGACCGTAGCGACCTGTGGATGGATCTCAACCCGGGAGGGTTCTTGAGCTTCTTGGAGGAGGAGGGCGTCTTCCAGGGCCTGGCTGCTGACCATGACTTCTTGCAGCCTTTCGGCTCGTCCAGGATGGATTTGGTTGGTGAAATGTACGCATCTTGATGATAATTCGTAGGTCCAGAGCTTGAACTCTTGCGTATTTCTTGCTTTTGTGCCGTGAGTGATTTTTTGCACTTTGGTCGAGAATTCGGCCGATTGGATTATTTTTGCCTTTCTTTTTGTTTTTTGGAGGAGGAACACGGTAGTGTTGGAGGTTCTTGCACCCCTTGGTTGGTGGTCGCAGGCAAATATTGTGAGTTTAAGGGGATCATGTATAGAAGGACTGGTCATTTGGGTGCTTATGTTTCAGATAGTGAAGCAAATGTAAGCACCCAAATGACCAGTCTAAGGGGAAGAAATCAGAATAGTGATGATGCCAATAATCATATGTATGTAAGGGTCACTGGTGAATTGAAATCATAGAAAAGGATTGATCAATTTGGGGTGGTTCAATTTGTCTCCCAATCTGAATGTAAAATATCTGTCTACGTACCGATCGAGTGCTATGTAACTAAGTTGAAAGTGACCTGGAAGGCTGGAAGGATCAGAATAGTGACCCTCAGCAATTGGATGCTATCAAGATGATTAAGCTATTGTTCGCGCAATGCAGCTACACCCTTGATCATCACTCCACCATTCATAATTAAAAGCTGGCCAGCCCTGAGCCCCTGACAAGGCCGACCTCCATGGTTCAACTAATTAGATCGCCAATTCGCACCACGGTGCAGATGCCTTCTCTTTCATGAGCAGCAATCTAGTTAAATGTCATTTTCAGTGGACATGCATCCAGAGAAGACTCTGAGTAAATGTTTGTTTTCAGAAGTCCACCTATTGCAAAGGATATGAACAAACAGGTGGGTATGAATGTGTGCAGAGCTAGCTAGACAATGATTTCTTTGATGGGAATAACCCGGGTTTTTTATGCCATTCCTCTATGTTAAGTCTTTGCTCGTCTGGATGGGTGTTGTACTTGACAATATGCAGTGCTGTGTAAGTTGGCTAGAAGAAAACGACTCTTGCATAAGATAATGGGCCTCTAGGCACGATGTTTTCATATTTAATAGGTATTCGATGTTCTGCTATCCTAAACAAGATCCAGTGGTGTTCTTTTATTGAGTCTGAATTTGGAAACACTTTATATGGTAGTCTAATATGTAGTTAAGAACAGACAGATACATGGGGGCACTGAAGGGCTTCATATGATGAATTCACTAATAAAAGAAAGTTACAGATGAACAGATTTAAGTATCCATTATACTAACATTTATGCCCGGATTGGGAGGGTTTTTCCTCCCAAAACGGCTCCAGCTTCTACAGAAGCTTGTGCATTATACAAGAAACTGTTTTCTCTCTTCCCCAAATGAACTAGAAGCAGGTGGTAAAGGCCCTCCTAAACTGGTCCTTAGTTTCCATTCAGTTCCATGTCAAACAATGAAAAGAAATTCAAAAAATATCTAGGTTCTTTTATGACACATCTTCTCCCTAGAAAAAAGAGCCTAGGGATGTCATCTGCAAGCTTCGACCTCACTTTCTGCCTTTAATTGAAAATTTTGCTTTCAGCATTAACTAAATGAGTGCTCGACTTACCTCTCTGAAAGTCACATCCATCCCCTTTGTCCACATTATGTTACCTCTCATTTATCCCCCTTACAGTGGTTTAATTCAGTAAGTATTGGATTCATGCATCTCCCTCCATTTCTCTGGATTTTTAAGGTTTTAATTGGTTAAGTACTTTGGCATACCCCACTAACCATATCCCTCCAAGAGTAAGATGTTGGATATCCACCAGTCCTACCTTTTAGTAACTCCAAATATCAAATGCATGTATCAACTATGTGTCCAAAAGATTGGCACTTCTTTGTTTTATAGTATAGACAGTTGTCTCCACCCAACCACCAGGCAGAAAGGTTAGCTTTAGAAAATTGTACAAGTGGACTCTTTTTAGTCAATTTCAGAAGTCAAGACACACAGGATGCTAAATAAATCAGTTGTCCTTATTATTCATGAAAGAGACTTTCTGGAAAAATCAGGAGCAGTTGTTTCCTGTGTGAACTATGAGATGTGGTAGTTAATTTAACCATTACATTGCTGCTAACCTATAAAGAAGTCAGACACACATGACATGATGAGGTAAATTTTGCAATTTACATTGCACAGTTCTCTGTTTGTTTTTTGGTATGCAGTACGAGATTCAAAAAAGGTTCGTGGAAACTAGGTAATAGTTGCATGCATCACTAAGGCAAGTTTAGTACTAAAAAATAGAAAAATCACTCAACTACACGGATGATATTTTAAATGCGGTCTATTTAACTATTGAAAAACATTTGTTGGAGCAACCCAAGTTGCTGTCCTTGATGCTGTACCAGCGGGCGGCTAACTATTGAAAAACATTTGTTGGAGCAACCCAACTAATCATATTTATTGTCAAAAGAGATTGCATTAATAAAGTAGAATTTTGCTATTGGTTGGACCCAAGCCCATGAACGAGATTTTTTTTTTAAAAAAAGGTGCAATATTCAACCATCATGATCTCAAGCTGTGTGTGATGTCATGCAATGAACATCAGCAAGGGTACTCTATTCTTTAACATCTCGTGGAGAGTATTTATTTTTGTTCTCGTGAATAATAAATCTTCTTTTCTTTGACATGGAACGATGATATGCACTCAATAAATCGTTGAAGAACTGCTATAGAAAAAAGCTGTCAACTGGATTTGCAGGTTGTTTTCTCAAGACAATAAGTTATAACTGAAAACAGGAATAAGTATCAATAAGAAAAATAAGAACTTAACAACAAAGTAGAATCACCTTATGTTTGCTTCACCGTGTTGCCATGCTTATAGTTCTTCTACATAAATAAAGAAACGTTCCTTGTGGAAAGAAAACTACTGAAGAAAACTTATCTCTGAATAATGAATCGAAGTGACTTCTGCCTTGTATGCTGGGCTGATGCATATGTGCTTGACCCAATTGTCAACTCATAATTAATGGTGACATCTAAATATGTGAGGTACTAAATAGCAAGTTGGTGATACCAGACAGGGATAGATGCAACCCTTCTCAATCCTGATCCTTCCTCCTGGTTTCCTCCAAATCCACACAGGCAAGTGCAGGCAACCCCTCTAAACCACTTTCCACTAGGGTCCTGGTAGTGGCTGGCAGCCGACAAGGGCAGCGGCACCTGTTTTCGGTACCTCCGCCCCCATCAAGCAAGTAGACCTACTTGTCACAAAAAGAAATGGAAGCTGATTAGTGCCCTAAAAGATCAGTGATCAGGAGTCAGGGTGGTATGGTGACAGGGCATCTAACAAGAATAGGTGTACTATATGCAGGCACTAGTTGTTGAAAGAGCACGTGGCTTATACACAGAGCCAGAAAACCACCAGCAGTTTGGAGACAGGCAGCCAGGACTTCCCTGGGATATGGGTTTCGCTGCACTGATTGTGGATAGACAGTACCAATTACCGCAACTGAAGATTAGTTTAATATGTGGTTCGTTGCAATACTTGGTCTATTTGATGCCACGTGGAGATTTGCCAAGGCAGATGCTCACATGATCACAGAGAGCAAGAGTAATCAACACAACAGGTTGTGTGACCGCACAATTGGTTGTCAATGTGAAACCATGCTTTCCAACGGAAGTGACTGAGCAAGAAGTTTGAAAAGCTAACCTCTGGAGTACAGTACCAATGATCCTGATATCACTCAATGTGACATTTACACACTTTTTGTCGATCACTGTCAGGGAGTATTCGGACAGAAACAACATAGGAATTTGAAAGGAAATGACAAAACGTATGAATTAAGGAAACAAATTTCTAGTGCCGAAGCAATTGCTTCTACATGTGAAGATCCATAGCTAATCCATATTTGTTTCATGGACTATTTTTTCTTTTACACTCACTTGTTCCTTCAGATAGCGACATATGAAGAGCAGCAGAAGAATCTGGCCTGAGATTTTCTTTTTCTTTTTTAAGAAAGTACACCATGCTTTCCAGCGGAAGTGACTGAGCAAGAAGTTTGAAAAGCTAATCTCTGGAGTACAGTACCAATGATCCTGATAACACTCAATTTGACATTTACACACTTTTTGTCGATCACTGTCAGGGAGTCTGCGGACAGAAACAACATAGGAATTTGAAAGGAAATGACTAAACTCGTGAATTAAGGAAACAAATTTCTAGGGCCGAAGCAATTGCTTCTACATGTGAAGATCCATAGCTAATCCATATTTGTTTCATGGAATATTTTTTCTTTTACACCCACTTGTTCCTTCAGATAGCGACATATGAAGAGAAGCAGAAGAATCTGGCCTGAGATTTTTTTTTCTTTTTAAAAAAAGTACAGGTAACTGTTGGCCGTATGAAAAAATCACATAAAAATGGTGGGTACAAAAAAAACAATCAAATTTTCAATGCTCCTTCGTTGCAAGAATGATGTTAATGAGATCAGATAGATTGCAAAGCAGTACGTGCAGATAGACATCAAAGTATATTCATATTTGACATTCATACATTGACCCCAACCTTGCACTCGAATGGTGCATTTTTCTTGAAAACAAAAAAAAAGGACAGCAACAAGCCAAAAGTACATGTTGATCTTATGTCTCTACATCTGAAAAAAAAAGGTGGACTCCTGTGCCCCAGCGCCCTATGTTATTCTGCAAAAAGGGTATGCACAGTATTTGGTTCAGTTCCCGCTGAATAAGTAAACCTGGTGTGGATTTTCAGGATGTAATGAGAACTGATATCATGGTGATTAAGGACACAGTATGAGAAAAATCTATCACTGACGCAACAGGAAGAACTGCTCCAAAGAGGTATAATATGTAAGGCTAACTAGTATTCAGTGTTCCTTGTGTAAACTTTTCAAGTACTATAGCCTTCTAGAGAGTCCTAGAGAACTTTAACACACACAAATCATGGTATTAATGGATGTTGGTATAACCAGAAAAGGCTATCGCAGACATTGTGATAAGCCACAACATGAGGAATTGCACAAATAGCAAGAGGCCTTTTTCAGAACTTCAATAGTCACAACTCACAAACTATATTAGTCTTAATGTCAGATGAATTTGGATATGCGTTGTTGCTCTTGTAGGTGCATAGTTCAGGTCCTTATCACTAGCTTCTGGCATTCACTAGACTCTTAGTGATGATAGGATTGATCAGTCCGGGATTTAACTGCCATTTTTGCAACATTAGTCAATTCAGAGGCTGCGCAATCAGTGCATGTTACTTGAGAGAAATAGCATTTCCGATCTGAGCTATATCTTAAGTTACATTTTTCTGCTTCCAAATATACGACTAGTAGCAACCAAAAGTGAACGAGTTGGAGAGTTGAATGTTCTACCATAATTCAAACTCAGATAGTCACATTAAGCAATCAAATGCCAGAAATAAAAGATATTTATCATTTAGTTTTTAAGCACCTAGTCATTACAGGTTCATTCCTCAAGAAAAGCCTTCTTTAATATTTACCCTATTCAAATGGGCTTTATATTAGCAGATTGATGCCTGAAAATTTTATCAACCTTTTATGTTATTATCATGCCCACTCTTGAAAGGGTTGTTCTGTTATTGAACTACCCAAAAGTTGTCTTGCTGCTGAGTGGCCCAATTAGGCACCACTAATGAGATCGCGACAATCCAAGAATCTATCAATTCAGTAATAATATGGCCACCAGGTGTTTCCAGGCCCAACCAGTTTTGATTTGCACCATGCACATATCTCCAGTAGTATTGGGTTAAAATTTTGGTCAGGCTGTTTGGCATAAACTAAATGCACCCACTGATGCCAGTACTACTTGAGGACTAGACTAAGCCACGCTTAATGTCTAACCTGGAACAATAGGTCGCTATACAACCTATGCTTAGTTGTTTGCAGTTCAATCAGAAAGAACCAAAGCACTATGCGCTGGCAGAGTTGGATTTTTGGTGCACCAGATGACTATGTACGCTTCAACAAAGTGTATAGTAGATTACAGCCATGGAACCAGATCGCAATACAATGAACTCAAAACTGAACAATGCAAGCTAAATGGGGATAGAAATGGCCAGAATTAACCCATAAAATTCAATATGTACCTCACACATGGACCCTCGGAAAGGCAAGCTAGTAGCAGCAGCTCGTACCTAACAGCTCAGGGATGAGCAGGCGCAAGAGGGGAAGGACGTCGGCGTCACGAGTCGGGCAGGAGCTGGGCTTTATCCTCCCGCTGCGCCTCGTCCTGCAGCTGCTGCGCCTCCTTGGCCTTGGCGAGCATATGCGCCTCGTACCTCCGCAGCCTCTCCTCCATCCTCGCCTGCAAGCAAGAGAAATGCTGAGTGAGCCCGACGGAAACCGGCGACAGCGCTAGACATATAGGGTGGGGGGTGAGTAGAGTAGGGCAGGGCGGCGGGGGATCGGGCGTGCCTTGTACGAGGCCTCGACGCGGTGCATGACGTAGAATCCGAGGACGCCACCGAGGATGGTGCCGGACATCACGCGCACGTTAGCCCACCGCCGCGACCCCGGCGGCGCCATCACTCACCAATCACCACCAACCTGACACCGCGCCGCCTTCAGCCGCCGCCGGGAGTAGGAAGGTGCGAGAGGATGAGGAGCGGAGGGAGATCAGGGCGACGGCCGACGGGCGGCAGACGAGTCGGGCCAAGAAGAGGACAGGGTGGGCCGAGCCGACAATTGTACTGGCGTCTGGAGACGGCCCGCGATCCGACCAAATCTATCGATCTCGAGTTAGTGACTGACTATTTAGCGAGACCATGAAGAGGGAGGAGGATCCGGTCGCATCTATTTAGCGAGCCCATCAAGGACGAGGTGGATTAGAGTGATGTTGTCATAGATTTTTTTTATTTTTACATTTGTATAAAAAATTTCCGTTTGTTTTGCGTGACCTGCTTCTGGGTGTGATGGTAGAGCATCTCTAGAGTAGCTAATATTTTCTTCCCAAAAATATGAAATTTTACACTTCCTAAAAAATATCGGAAGGAATAAAGAAGGTCATCTTCGAGAGTTTCTAATAATCCATCCATAAAATATAGAAGACAATTTTACATAAAAAATCATATACTATTTCTAAATTATCCTAACCACTTTTATATATTCTTTCTCTCTGTACATTTACATCAGGAACCATTTTCTATTCTTTATTCTTTTCACGCCCTTCCACCTTTAGATTGCCCGACAAACACGCGCGGGGAGAGAAGATACGCGCGACTCGAAAGCGCGTAACTTTAGGCGGAATATGTGACTTTTCTCAAATTCTAAAAGATTAGAAGGATGGATTAGAAGTTGTTGAAGAGGGATTTTTCTCATCTCACTAAAAACCAAGGATTATGAAGGAATTTAGGAAACTCTTGGAGATGCTCAACCATGAAGTTGCTTAATCAATGAAACTCCTATTACCCAAAAAAATTAAAGAAATATGCTCCTATCAGTCAATTGAAAATCGTGAGATTTTAGGTTAGCCATAAGAGGACCAATGATGACTCATGGGCCATATGGGCCAGATCCTGCTTTGACCGATGATGCTTCATGGGCTATGGGCTGGATCCAAGTTCGGCCTTCACTATACTCCATCTTTGCTGACGTACTAACGTCTTTCGTCCTAGTAGCCTTGTAAACGACGATACAAAGCCGCCTGGCCATCCCCATTTGTGCGTGCCACTAGTATTCGCTGCAGAATTATCAAGAATATGGCTTGGACATCGTGTGTAAAATAGCGTGTTTAACCTAGTTTGCGCTCGCAAGCACTTTGAACTTTTTTGCTTATCATTTTCTTGACGGGCCACTGTTTGCCGTCAATGTTACATTGTGGAAGGATTAGATGGAGGGCTTTAACTATGAGAATTCACTCTATAAGTTTTCTAAAACGTTCGAGAGTCAAACCAACCAACAGGGAGAAGCCGCGAGAGCTTGGAAGGTTGGCCTCGGGTGCTCTCGTTATCACCGGATGCCAAATGATTAGCATCATCCCTTAACAGTCAGCACAGCCATGCAAGAAAGAAGCATGTCTTATCCTGTTCAGATGGATACCGTCGTCTTCATCATTCATTCTTTCTGCAGAGCGATCCAAAGAAGAATGTTCAGGTGCCATTGTGCAGGGTCTACTGGATGCTTCGATCAGTTCCATCTCATGTCTCTGGGCTCTGGGCGTCTGATTGCCTCATCCGTCAGACGTCTGTTCATTCCAATTAGCGTCGTGTGTGTGATGTTTTAAATCCTTGGACTGACGTGCCGATGCAATCAAAGAATAGGACTCGTCCATTTCGTGAACAGCCAACCTGAGATAAAGCAAAATGGAGTGTGGCTCCGCAACTGATCTTCATCAAGAAGAACAGGACGCGCATGAACGCGTGTTAGAGAAAGGCGCGAGCTGGTCAAGTTCAGTAGCTCACCACTCGGAGTCGGAACAATTAGTATTCAGAGAAAAAGATCTAGTGCTAGCCGCAGTTGACTGAATAATGGTCTTCGCAGAGGAAAAATGTTTGAATACCTCGGAGCATGGAAATCACAGGGGAGCACGGTCAAATCAAAATACCTCGGAGCTTAAGTTCGGATCCTAGTGTTTTGTCAGTTTTTCTTTATCAGCTTAATATAACTGTGATGTGAAACATCGTTAAAAACACACGTATTTGCCATAGTGGGCGAATGTAGCGTGCTTACAGAGGTTCGTCCAGCCACTTATAGTTAGTAATCACGTCCTTGACTAAATTTAACGTAGTATTTGAATGACCCAAAAGCTCAATTACAAGCTAGAAAGGGAGAATAAAATGAACGATTTCGATTGTCAAGATGAGTAAGGGTATGTTCGGTAGAACTCTATTTGATTCTGATTCTATATGAAAGCTAATTCTCTAAAAGATGTGATTCTATGGCTGAAAATGGTTCTCTTTGATTCTTTAGCATAAACTCTCAAAATCACGATGGAAGATTACTTCACATAATTAGAAGAAGCTACTTTTTTTTAGCTCCTTGGCTTCTTAGTTCATTTCAGAGAATCGCTTCACGGAATCAGCAGAGAAACACTTCTCCTTGAAAAAGATTCAGGAGACCTACGCGTGTGTGCATAAGTGCTTTTGGTCGTTGCATATTTCTAGTTGTTTTGATTGAATCTTTACTTTAATACTCAATCCGTTCCAAATTATAAATCGTTTTGATTTTTCTATAGATATATAGCTTTCATTATGTATATGAACAAAGTGTATATCTAGGTGCGTATTAAAAGTTACGCATCTAAAAAGAAAAAAAAACATATAAATCAAAACGGAGGGAGTAACATTTATCGCATGGATCTCGTGGTTAGAACCCATCCTCTATGGCTCTCTCTCTCCTCCTTAGAGCTCCAAAGAGAGCCCCTTGGAGGCGGCTCACGGCCATGGTCACCCAAATCCTCTACTAGTCGCCCCCCATTCTTGTTGGGCCAATCTCCCCTCCCCCCCCATTTGGGTGTTTCCGCCACTACGTTAACAACACCGAACGTGACCGCCCGCCTCCCCGCCCGGCGTCGTCATGCGCCAGGCGATAATACGATGGAAAGGAAAAAGATCATAGAGTCCCCGATGTAGGTCCATTGCGCTTAAACGGCCTCCTCCCCGCCCGCGCCAAAGATCTCAACGGTGATAAACTGCCGCGATTTATGGGGTAAACGAAATTAAACCCTGACCGCTTTCTCGAAAACGACTCCGGTGTAAACAACCTAAATGGAAACGGAGATAAACAACATCTCCTCCTAAATAGCTATGGATCTCGTGGCTCCCTCCCTAGTTCTATTTTGTATGGATCCCTCTCTCTCCCTAAGTTTATTATATTTATAAATGGTACACTTGATATGTTACATGTATAAATATCTATATTTGATTCTTTTCACATGCATAAATATATATACATAACAAAATAATTGCTTTTTACTCGGATAAATATGTATAAATGCTAGAATACTTGATTTTTACATGCACATATATAATTATATGTATTTTTTTGACCGTAAAACCGTTTAGGCAGGTTCCCTCTTTAAACACCGTGTAAGCAAGAATGTGATGGAAAGGAAAAGAGAGAGCGAGAGTCAGAAGAAAGGCGCAGGTCCCACGAAAACAATGGGTGTGGGAATGGTTTGGGAAGGAATTTGGGAGCCTTGCTGGAGTGAAAGCATAAATTTGGGACAACAAAAAAATACGGGTGGACACTCAAATCTAAAATAGTGGCTCTGATTTGGGCTACTGTTGCTGGACTTGCTATTACAAGACAACACCACATCATGTTTTTACTTTTACTTGCCTTTTTACTCACGATAAAGTTCTCTAAGGCTAACGTCCCATTGCTAATTGCTAATCTTATCCAGCTCGTCGTTTGTCTCTCACGGCGTCCACACACTCAGTCAACAACGACTGCTCTCTAAGCGCCACCTCACCGACTCCACCACCTCTAAGCTCATCATTTGCATCTTCTTCGATCTTGCCAAAAGTTTAGCCAAAAAAATTAAGTTCATCCAGATAGACTCGAGCCAACTAAATTAAAAAAAAAACAATGTTACCTTTAACTAAACATCTGCAAAACATTTACATTTTGTAAAACCCCAACGAGGCCCCGGTGCTTATCTCCATACAGAAGCTACAAACCTTATAAAAAATGGAAAAAAGAAAGAAAAAAAACTTCAAACCAGTTAGTGCGCGACGAGGCCTCTCTGCCACTTTTCGAGTCTGAAAAGCACACCCCTTTCCAGCTCTCCTCGGCGGCATGCTCCTCCTTGACGGCGACCTTGTCCTCTCCTCCTCCTCCGGAGGCACCGGCTCCAGCGCCGCCTCTCGCACGGTGCGTCGGTTATTCACCTTGACGAGCTCGTGGGCGTTGGCTCCTGTCTCTCTGATTCTACGACGCCCGGTCTGTTTCTGCAGGGCGGCAGCGGGAGGGAGCTCGTGGCGGCGCTGTTGGAGAGCCCCAGGATCCGCGACGCAGCCGACCGGCTGAAGGCCACGCCGGAGAGGCGGATCTCGGCAGGTCAGGAGGCGGCGCCGAGGCACGTCTACGTGTTCCAGCGGGAGTACGCCACGGTGGATCCGGCGCGCGTCGAGGTGCGTGGAGTTGCGTTGTCGCGGCTCGATCAAATAGGGTTGGGTATTCATAGGTGATAGGTCGTTTCCCCCTGGCCTTTGGGTGATAAAAATGGGATCTTGTTATGTCGTTGATGGAGTTCCTTTAATTGTGTAGCTGCTGATTATGCGTAGCTCAGTGATGATTTGTGCTGTAAAGATGAATTTTGTTTTCCTGGCCAAATCATGTGGGTTGCTGTCGAGACAAAGGGCTTAGGTTCTGAACTCTGAAGTAGTGGATGGGGCAAGTCTTCGTAGTTTCACTTCACTCGATTTGGGAATTGCTTTGGGACAAAGCAGAGACCTTTTGGGGGCCAAGGATAAAGCAGGGATTCTTGTGCTGGGAGCTTTGGGGACATTGTCAGGTGTTACTGCTGCTTTCTGTAAAATTGGGGTTTGGCAGTCATCTAAGGAGCTCTTTTACCCTTTATTGGCTGGTCTCGTAGGTTTTGATTTGTATCTTGACCAACTTTGTGAATTGTGATGATTTACTGTTATTGGAACCAGACTTTTTTTGTGGACCTTGGAACAATCTGGTTGGGTCTCTGCCTGAAACAGTCTAAATTGACTCCTTCTGAAAAGTGACTATAGGAATAGGATAATATTCGTGTCGTTTGATGAATACGGATTAAAGCTGTACTGGATTACAATGCCAATATGTAGTTCCAATCTTTGCAATCGCATTTGGTGTAGACTTTGGTCGTGAACAGTTCCTATAGCTAGCTGTTGTTGCCTATTTGGTTAAATTCTGTGTTGCAACAAAGTTGGCGTCTTCTAGAAACTTTGGGTCTTATTTCTAATGTGATTTGGTGTTACTATGTTATGCATGTGTCGGTCAGAATTGAATAACACTTGAGTTAATATTTTCGTTACATTATAGTTAGTGGGCACAGATGAGGCTACTACATGCATTGGTGTTGTTATTCGCAACAACAAGACTGGAATGTAAGTGAAAAAAAATGAGCATTTATCTGATCCTGTAAGACTTCAGTTTCTTGTGAACTTCGTAACTCTTGTATTTTCTGAATGAACTGAGACTAAGGACTTATGAGTTATGACGATGCTTCTGATCTTCCATTGCTTACTCCAGGACCTCCGTTAGCCATATGGATTTCCCAAAAATTGTGGAGGGAGGGATCAAGCAGATGTTAGAATTACTTAGTGATGACAATGCACCATTTGATGTTTGTATCTTTAACTGTAATTTCAATATGGGATATACCTTATGCACCTTTCAGACATTCTCACTAGCACTTACTGCAGGTTCACCTTATTGGTGGCTTTGCTGATGCTTCCACAGAGGTTGGATTCAGAACTTGTTGGTTGTTCGCCATTTTGTTGAGTATTTTATTTCTCTCTCTTTTTTATGCATGATACAAGAAATTGTGGAACCATTTACCATTGTTCACTCTGCAGGTAGTCCGTTCCTCTGGAAAGAAACACATCAAACAGGAAGGGTATTCCTATCCACTATGTTGCAAAATAGTTGAAGTGCTGCATAAGTCCCAGCAACAATTCCACCTTCGGTCATTTTGTGTCCTTGAGAATAACACGAAGACTGATTCATTTGGAAATGCACTACCTATAATTGGTGGATTTGTGGTTAGTGATTTCCTCTCTTCTGCATCCGTTACATTGTTGGTTAGTAGTTTCTAGTACCAATTGGCACCAATCTACTTAGAAACAGGACATAGCAGCCTGGATGTCTTCTTTCATTGAGCTATGTGAATTTAAACATACAAAACTTGAGATTATTGTTCTCATAGGCCCACCTGGTGTCTTCAGGTTGAAACCTCGTCTGGAATTGTCATACCAGCAACCTTTGACATGGATTCAAGATGCCCAGATGAAGTTGTCAGGAGAATTCGTGTGAGTGTTAGTTATTATGATCCAACTTGGCAAGGAAGGTTGCTGGAGACTTACGATACTCAGTGTGATGTTTTTCAAATTGCACCTGCCTGCTGGTATCTAAAACCCTCCCATCCATTGCATTATATATGTTTTTATATATACATAAAGAAATCTCCAATCTCTTTATTTGCAGTTTCAAAGTCTTTGTGCTTAAACTTCCACGTTCCTGAACTCTGAGCTATTGTTTTCTAAGTTGCACGGATACGGATACGTGTATCGGTATCGGAAGGATACGGATATGCGGATACGGCAATTTCCAAAAAACCTGATACGCGGATACGTTTACTATTTAAAAAATAAAATAATAATAATAATGCAGGTCTGAATTAAAACTGGTAACAATAAAACGTCACAATTAACTACTTAAGTGCACTATTATTACAGAACAACAGGTCTCAACTCTCAAATATAGTAGTCTCAAATTTAGGAAATTAGTAAAAGGCATTCAGGCTTGCAATTCATGCAGCAGCAAGTTCCTATTCCTCATTTGTCTCATTGTCATCCGCAACATCAACCTGCGGAGCATCCGAACCAAAAGTCTCTAGCACTTGCACTAGCACTGCTCATATTTGGAGACGCCATCTACTGCATACAAGCAATCAAGCAACAAGAACTCAGCAACTCACTAACTGCACTGCAGAAATAGAATAGATCGAGAATGGGGAGAGGAAGACGAAGTGGGGAGCAAAGAAATCAAGCAACAAGCGGCCACGAACTGAAGAAGAAAAGGAGATCGAGAACAGGGAAGGGGATTAACTCACGGGAGTTCGTGGGATCCTGGATCCACGTCGCAGGGGCGCAAACTCGTCGCTGGCGGCCAGCTAGCGGAGGCGGAGGCTCGTCGCCGGTGGCCGGCGGCCGGCGAGCAGGGTTACGGTGTCACAAGGCGGGGATGCGGTGTGAGGCGTGGGCGTGCGTGAGTGCGGGCGTCGGGGGCAGAGGCCGTCGGGGGCAGAGGGATAAGGGTTGTCTTACTGGGCTGGGCCATATCCACAAGGCCGATACGTATCAGCCCACGTATCCAATATTCACGAAAATAATAAAAATTCGGATACTCGGAGGATACGTATCCTGGGCATATCGGACACGTATCCGTATCCGATACGTATCGGATACGCAATACGCGGCTTCCTGAACGTATCCGTGTAACATAGATTGTTTTAGTAGTAACATAAACAGTTGCTTTTCATCCAGTTTGATATTCCAAAAGTCCAATGGGTGTAGCATATCTGAAATGGAAAGGCAAAACCTTCTATTAGTGCCATAGGACAGTTCTAAATAACCGTTCTTATGATGGTACTTTCCCTTTGTTTAGTGCCTCTTCGCATGAAAAGTTCTATACATTGAATACATTCAGAACCAGAAAAATACAACTTTTTCCCTACTATCTAACTGGTAGTTCTTGTTTTATAAATTGAGAGAAGAAAATGTTGCAGTAAATAGTTTAAGAACACATGTTATCCCACAAACTGGAAAATACTGTGCATCCATACCTTGTTTGTTTACAGTTTTTCCTTACCATAAACACATCACCTGTTGTCATATAGGATGCCAGATTGGGCCGATATAGCATCCTCACTTAACCAGCTTTCGGACTCTGAAGTCCTGTTGCAATGCTCCACCTCTCCAGCTGCAGAACCACCTCACTTTGTGGAAAATGAAAGAAGGTTTGTGTCTCTGCAGTGTAGATTTCCCTATTCTTTTGTAGACTGTCAAACTAATTTATGACTTACAACTATCATTCTCGAATTCTCTGTATTTTTTCTTGTTGTAGGATCTGGAAATATTTGATCAATAACCCGGACTGGGAAGAAACATTCCCAAAACACAAGCCCCGGGTCTTCCA
Source organism: Miscanthus lutarioriparius (assembly GCA_904845875.1). Classification (NCBI taxonomy): domain Eukaryota; kingdom Viridiplantae; phylum Streptophyta; class Magnoliopsida; order Poales; family Poaceae; genus Miscanthus; species Miscanthus lutarioriparius. The sequence continues at coordinate 23,823,819 of CAJGYO010000018.1, forward strand.
TAGGACAAGTGATGGAAGCTGGTCAAGGTACTCATAGTGCAAGCCAAGGGCTTCCATTATCATTGGTGCTCCCACACATGGAACCAGAAGGGAAGACTCCCTCTGCCTTGATTAGAACAGTGACATATTAAGTTCAAGTGCAAAGCTTTCTGCACGCTGCAACGAGCAGCTCCGTGATCGCTGTTAGAGTCTCCATTTCCATGTGACATTGTGCTTGGGTACCCCATGAGTTATTGATTGACTGATTCTCTCAACTTCATGTGTTAAGCTTGGCTGATTGGTAATTGCTATGGACCACGTCGTTGTTTTGTGGACTCAGTAAATATACGTCGACATGTTGCCGATCAGCGATCTTGTTTGGTGTTTCCATCTTTAGCTTTGAGAACTGATGAGTAGTATCGTGGAATAACAGTTGCATCGCCTTCAGTTAGAGGCAGGATCAGCCGGGCAGGTCCTGATCTTGATATGCTCGGTGCCTAGGCCAAGAACCAGGGCCAGACTCCCGGTAAGGCCTAGCAAAAACGCGTGCTCTTGGGCCGAAAAGAATGAGCGATTCCTGATATCTGCATTCTTTTTCTTAATGGAATGGATTTTTTTTCATTTCTACTGTTTTTCTTTTGCATTTTTGGAAGTTATAAACTTCAATTTTTGTGCATAAACTTGTAATGCAACTTTCCCAAAACTCATATATAACATGACTTTCTGCATAAGCTTGTATACACAACTTTACCAAGGAACTTGTGCGCATAAGTTAATTTGCGCATGATTTTTCCCAGATAAATTTCTCGGGACAACTTATCGGTATTAGTTTTTCATAAAATAACTCACAACTTATAAGAACATTTTATAAGCGCTTTCTCTTCAATATATTTGGACAAAACTTGTGTGAAATAAGTTTTCGAAACAGCTTGCTCAACTATGTATTTACGTAAGGTATTTTTTTGGAACAGCTCAATCAACTAAGTTTTCCAAAAAAAAAAAACTAAAGCACAGCTTATAGTGCCCAAAAGGTTTTAGACATCTCTTTTAATAAGTTTTGTAGATAACTTGGATAGTCGAACATAATTTTGTTCATAGTATGCTGGCATGCTGCAGGTTTGAAGCAAATCGGTAGGATTGTAGTGTGAAAAGATAGAAGAAAAGAAGAATGAGAAACAAAGAGGAAAGTAGAAGAAAGAACTCGCGCTAGCACGCGCCACGCCATGGTCAAATACTCAAAATGGATTTCTCATAAGCGATGGTGTGTATGTTTTACAATTCCCAAGAAGAGGATTCAAGATGCATGTTCCTAAAATCATTCTGAACATGCTAAATGGAGTTTACCTGTAATTCAAAGGTTCCCGTTTCAAAATCATTAATGCCTATCATCGTTTGGCCGCAAGACAACATTGGATGAGGAAAACGGAGGCCCTCGGAACATTTGGAGAGAGCTGATTAGGCCTGGGAGGTCAGTCTTGACCCTCTTTGGCAAGGTGTGAACTTCTAAAAAAATGGTGAAGCCAGGAAAAGACATGTTTTAGTGGCTTTAACTTTTGGTTAAAAATCAGTTTCAGCTTCACTACTTCTAGCTTAAGGTTTCTTTAGTAGGGTTTCGACTTCGTCACTAAAAACAGTGAAGTCAAGAGAGACCTTGTTTTGGTGGCTTTGGCTTCTTGCACTTGGTTTTGGCTTTAGAAGCCGTTCTTGTATGTACTCGTTTAGTAGGACTTTTTAGTAAGCTAGTGGAGAAGCCACAAGAAATCACTGCCAAATAGGGCTTTAGTATTGGCTTCAGAAGTCTTGTATGTGCTCGTTTGGTATAAGCTAGTAGAGAAGCATCAACAAAAACCCTGCCAAAGACGGCTTGGTAGGGATGGCCTCAGAGCAATCCCGAAACCTCAAGCGACACAAAATGAGCTTAGCCATAATAAGTCAGAGGGATGTAGCATTTGAAGAAAACTCGTCTCTTATATGTATAAAAACACATTATAACTAGACGATCAAGGAAATATGTAGAAGTAAAGTAAGTGCTTCGTAAGAGAATAACGTCCTTTATACCCTCTATATACCAAAAATAATATTCTAAAATATTCTATGTAGAAGAGGATCTCTGACTATATAGGCTACTAGACCAAAATTGAGCTTACGCTGACACCAAATATACACTAGTGCACTAGCCTCGTGTTGTTGCTAACCTAAACCTACAAAACCCGTCAGATTGCAGTTTGCACTTTTATATTAAGCACCTAGACCAGATCACTACAATAATAATTTAGGAGGAAGAATATGCAAAAAAAAATGCAATTAGAAACCATGGGAGAGGCTAAATCATGATGGAGCAGTTCGAGCCTAAAGTTGCCAACACATATAGAATGGCACTCCTAGCGTCCAGACGTCCGTGACTGCAGTCTATTTTTGCGCCTGACGTCGACGTCTGCTGCTCCGAGGAAACTGCGTCCCCCACGTGCCACTGTCTGGACGCTCGCTGAAAGCTCTAGTTTGATTTTGGTGAATTGATGAAACCCTAAGTGCTAACCTAGTTTATCAAGTGATCATGAGATAGGTAGCACACTCTAAGTGGTGAAGCAAATGAAGATCATAGCATGATAAAGATGATGGCATGGTGATGATCAAGTGCTTCAACTTGGAAAGAAGAAAGAGAAAAACAAAAATATCAAGGCAAATGTATAATTTATAAGAGCTATTTTTTTGGTGATCAAGACACTTAGAGAGTGTGATCACATTTAGGATTGATAGCCGTACTATTAAGAGGGGTGAAACTCGTATCGAAATGCGGTTATCAAAGTGCCACTAGATGCTCTAACTCATTACATATGCATTTAGGATCTAGTGAAGTGCTAAACCCCTTGAAAATGTTTGTGAAAATATACTAACACTTGTGGGCGGGATTCGGCGCTTTCGGGAAAATGGAATGCCTATTTTCTATTGCGCCGGATGCAAATTCTTGTGGTTGGCACATTGGAGCAAGGGTGAAGAAGTTAGAAGTGAAAACGAGTTAATCGCGAAGACGCTGGCGTCGGTCTTCTGACCAGACGCTGGGTCTGAAAGCACCGGACCCTGGCTGCGTGTGTCCGGTCAAACTGACGGGTCTGCGCAGTGCCGAGGGTATTACACCAGACGCTGATCTGTGTCCGGTCAAGGTGGACCGGACACGTCCGGTCGAAGAAATACGCCTCGGAGAGCTTACTGGAAACGACCGGACGCTGGGGCTTCAGCGTCCGATCAGTTTTACCGGAGCGTTCGGTCAACTACGTAGCCGTTGAAATCGGACGATCGGCGTTTGAAGCCAATGACTCGTGGCGCTCATCGCACGACCGGACGCTGAGGTCCAACGTCCGGTCAATATGACCGGAGCGTCCGGTCAATATGACCGGAGCGTCCGGTCAGCCCGTGTTCAGCCCAGTGAAGGGGTACAACGGCTCTATTTCACTGGGGCTCTATTTATAGCCCCATGGCCGGCTCAAGCTCCCTCTCTTGGCCATTTGCATTGAAATAGCAACCTTGTGAGCTTAGCTAAAGCCATCCCACTCATTTCCATCATAGATTAAACATCTTTGTGAAATTGTGAGAGAATCCAAGTGCATTGCTTGAGTATTTGCATCTAGTGGCACTTGGTGTTCGTGTTTCGCTACGGGATTCGCTTGTTACTCTTGGTGGTTGCCGCCACCTAGACGGCTTGGAGCAGCGAGGATCGTTGAGCGGAGGGTGGTGATTGTCTTCGGCTCCGATCGTGGTGATTGTGAGGGGTTCTTGACCTTTCCCCGGCGGAGCGCCAAAAGGTACTCTAGTGGATTGCTCGTGGCTTGTGTGATCCTCATCTTATGTTGGTTGTGCGGCACCCTATTGAGGGTTTGGCGGATGAAGCCAATTAGCGCGTGAACCTCCAAGTGAGTGAATCGCCATAACGAGGACTAGCTTGCCGGCAAGCAAGTGAACCTCGGTAAAAAATCATTGTGTTCATCATTGATTCCGAGGTGATTGGTCTTCATTGTTATCCACACTTGTGATTGATTGGGTCATACATCTACATGGCGGTATAACCTTCTTGTCTACTCTTTACATTACCGTAAACTAGTTGTCAAGCTCTTTAGTGTAACTAGTTGTGAGAGCTTGTTAGTTTGGTTAGTGTGGCTCTTTAGTTAGCCTTTGAGAGCACACTAACTTAGTGTGGTGATATAGTGATATAGCTATTGTGTGGATATACTCCATCTAAACTAGAATTGTGGTAGGTGGCTTGTATTTTGGTAGGCTAGCGCAAAACTCGTTTCGCCTCATAATTGTCTAATCCTTTTGTTAAGTGTTGTTGAAGAAATTTTATTAGGCTATTTACCCCCCTCTAGCCATTAGGACCTTTCACTCGCGCCCCCTCCGCTTGCCATACCTGCATGCCACGCGCGGGACCGCCTGTCCCTTCGCTTCCCGCGCGTTGCAGAGCAGCGCTCCATCCCTCTGCTCCCCCACGCACATGCACAGCGCCCAAAGGCAATTATGACAGGGTGGGTCACATTGCAACATGTGCAACATGCCAATCTACTTTTGAAACATCTAGATAAAACATTTGCAACATACGTACAAAACAGCTGAAAACACCTAAAACATGCATCTGAAAACACCTACAAAAATAGTTGAAAACTTTTGAAAACTATTGCAAACATACGTAACATCCAGATAAAACACTTGCAACATACGTGTGAAATATATGCAACATCGAGATGAAACACTTGCAACAAACGTATGAAAAAACAGATGAAACATTTGGAACATACACTTAAAACATATGTGTATAGGCATTACAACATGTGCAACATCATGATCTACTTTTGCAACATCAAGATAAAACACTTGCAACATCCAGATGAAACATCTAAAACACTTAAAACATAAAGTTGCAACATGCGCTGCGCAAATGTCACCCTGCTGCTTGGACGAGGTACCCGAGCAGCGACGGGCACACCGGCGAAGGAGAGCGCCGCGACGGCCAAGAGCTTCCACACGCCGAGGTCAAGGTCTGTGTTGATGAGCGCCCAGAGGAGGTCGTCGTTGTTGTCCCCCGCGCCGCAGAAGACGTCTGACTCATCGACCACGCCGGCGTCGACGAGGTCTCTGGAGGAGAAGTGAGCGCGGCGAGGCAGCAGACGCGACGAGGAGCGGGATGGGGGCGTCACGTGGCGCGCAGCGGCGAGACGGAGTGGGGTGGGCACCCGATGCGTTGAAGGCGTTCGCTCATGGGAATTTCTGTCTGTGGGGATTCTGTCATGGGATAGAGATGGAGGAGAGTGTATAGGGAAACATGTCGATTACCTATTGAGCCCGATAGTTGTGTAGGACTGGGAACGACGGCGTCTGAACGCACACGCCCGGACAGATGCCGTAATCATAGCATTATAATATAGAAACTTAAAATTTTATTTTAGAGATAGATTGAGATGCAATCGGGGTTTTATACTTTCTATTATTATGTTTTTAATTAAAGAAACTCCAAAATAACCTAATCTTGAGTTCTTTTTTTTGAGCAAAAACCCAATCTCGTGGTGAATCCTACGCGGCGCACAGACTCCTAGGCCCAAAGAGAGCAGCGTGCTAGTCCGCCGCCGCCATGGCACCCAAACCAGACTGGATCCCAACTCGACCCAATTTAGGGGGTGTTTGGTCGCTCCTCCTAAACTTTAGTCGCTGTCTCATCGGATGCTAGTCCGACAAACCTAAGAGCATTTGTAGTGTATCGTCGAGCCCGGCTTGGCACGAAACGCATATGTTAACCGGATCCCAATGGGTAGAACGAAGCCTAATCGGATCGATAGATGGGACCCGCATGGGGAAAAGTCAATTTACTGCTTTCCTCCTCCCCGCACCCCCCTCCGCCTCCTAAATTTCATCTTGGTGGCGGGAGCAAAGAAGCGGTAGAGAAGAGAGAGGAAGGGGCGAAGCTTTGAACCCGGTTCAATACAAAGACGCGGGGTCTTCATCGAATCGATGCCGCAATATATAGGACTCGGTCCGATAGCCGCATTTATTGTATCGGACCATGCTAGCACCGCACACTGCGGATGCTCTAACCCCCTAAATTTTAGTAACAGTGTCCAAACGCCCCCTTAACCCAGCCCAGGAACTCAACCCTACTCCCGACCCGTCCTACTCCTACGGTCCTACCCCATCAGTTGTGGCCGCGCGTCTCTGGTTGGCTCGTGCCGTTGCGCTGCGGCAAAGCCTCCCCCGCCCGCGTCCTCTCTCCTCCACCCGCCCGCGTCCCCCGCGGGAGCGAAACCCTAGCTAGGGTTCTGCCCGCCGCCGCCGCCGCCTTCGACCCAGACGCGGGCACCCTTTCCCGCGAGCCCGCCATGGACACCGGACGCAAGCGGACCGCGCCGGAGGCGGGCGCCAACGGCGTGGGCGGTCTCAAGCGCGCGAGAGGTGAGCAGCTTCGCTAGCTCTCTGGAATCTGGAATGGCTGTTGCTTCACGGAAGGTTCGGCTCCGTAGGGGGGGTTCTAGCTGCTCTTCGTTTGCCGGATCTGCGCACCGTCGTTCGCGGCTTGGCTGCGAACCGCAGGGATCCGTGGCTTTTGCTGCTGTTGCTGCAGGGGAGATCTGGGGTATTTGGGGCTTGGAATGGCCTAGATATATTTTTCTTGTTTTCTGCGATTGGTTTCCGTGGGAGCCGATGGCTCGTTCTCGTTTAGGTTTACGCACGGGAATTTGCTCTTGGACGAAAATTTTGAGGGATGGACCTAGTGGACGTGCTAGATTGAGATGGCTGCTGTTCTGTTCGCATAGATCCTTCAGCTTTACTTTGTTGAACTTTTAGTGCTTCTTCGTTGGACTAGCTAGAATTGCCACTTTTAGTGCTTTCGGTGGTTTAAGCAAGTATTAATTTTCCAATAACAAAATCATTGGGGCATTGCTTATACTGGACGTTGTAGCAGCAGCATTGATTTTCTTTCTCGGCCTTTTAATGTAACGCCCAGTGTTTCTTTAATGAATTATATCTATTTATTATATATTCATATTACTTTACCAAGCGACATGATTTAGTAAAGCAACACATTATTAATTGGCGGAAGTAATAAATTTGGTGTAACAGAATCGGAGACAACTCAAATGGGTGTAGGAAGCAAATCCAAGCCGTGCACCAAATTTTTCAGGTTCTAATCTAACTTAAAATGAACTCTCATCTGGTAACATCTGCTATCATTATTATGCTTTTATTTTTTTTAATTAAAATTTGTTATGTTACTAAATGCTGTGCTTGATGCTAACAAATGGATCAGCCTAGATTCTGCTACAGGAGGGTTTTGTCTAATCATTGCTTAAGAACACTTAACAGAGTAAAAATTGGAATCTACTGCTGTTTATCACTGTGAAAACTGATGCAACAAGGGAACCTATTGCTCTATATCACTGAAAATCTGAACTATGCAACAATGGTTACGAGGAAACAAAACTTCCTCTCAAAAGGAACAATCAGTCAGTAGCACCATGGAACAGGTCCATTTGAAGGAAATCATGAAGATTAGATTGAACATGGGGACTATATAATTCAATTCCTTGTGAATTGTACCACTTTGTTCAATTACAGTTTCTTATCAATATGATGCAGCAGTAGTTTTGAACACCAATATCTTTGAAGCTTGATTATGAATGGCATTTTTTATCAAGCATGATTTATAAAAGATTAGTTCATATCTACTTAATTTTTTATTCATTGCATATATATTTTTAGCAATTCATGTAGTGAGGTTATATTATCCAGCTGCATGTAACTTAATCTCTTTCATCAACATTGTTTGCATTTTTGTATCAACTAATATGACAGTCTGTAGGTTGTCAGATATATTTGCATGTTCTGTTGCTTATATGATGTTTTCAATGTGCAGCACGGCTGGTTGTCCCTTTGGTGCAAGTTGCCATTTTCTCCATAACTTCCCCGGTGGCTACCAGGCAGTTTCAAAGATGACCAACTTGGGTGGACCGCCTGTTCCAGCTCCACCAGGAAGAATGCCTATGGGACCTGGTGGCCCTGATGGGCCACCTTCACCTGCTGTGAAGACTCGCATGTGTAACAAGTACAACACTGCAGAAGGATGTAAATGGGGGAGCAAATGCCACTTTGCTCATGGAGAGAGGGAGCTTGGAAAGCCCCTGCAGATGGACAACTCGATGGGAGCTCCTCCTCCAATGGGGCTAGGGCCCAACGGTCACTTCATGCCACCGCCAATGCCTCACCTAGACATGGTTCCTCCCTCCACATTCGGTGCTTCGGCCACAGCCAAGATCAGTGTCGATGCATCCCTTGCTGGCGCCATCATTGGGAAGGGTGGTACCAACACAAAGCATATATCCCGAGTGACTGGGGCCAAGTTAGCCATCCGGGATAATGAGGCTGATCCCAACCATAAAAACATTGAGCTCGAGGGAACATTTGACCAGATCAAGCACGCTAGCGCAATGGTCACAGAGTTGATTGTCCGCATCAGTGGTAAGGCGCCTGGCCCACAAGCCAAGAATAACCCAGGAGGCAGGGGGCCTGGTTCTCATGCTGGGGGTCCTGGAAGCAACTTCAAGACCAAGTTGTGTGAGAACTTCAACAAAGGCTCCTGCACCTTTGGAGACAGGTGCCACTTTGCCCATGGCGAAAGTGAGTTGCGCAAACCTGCTGCTGCTTGATATGTATGGTTATTGTGGCCTGTGGTGATTACTCTGCCTGTATGGCTGAATAACACCAGAACCAAGGACAGTCGCCCATGGTGAAATGTACTGAACCTCATGCTGCCTGAGAGAGATCCATTCCGTGGCTTGTATTTGATCTTACTGCTGTAACTCTCTTCGATAGAGATAAGCAATGGCCGTCTTCTAGGATTTGTAGGTTTGCCGTATCTTCCCCTGCTTCTGAATCCTATTTTTGTACTGTTTCTTAGGCACTTTTGGCTGGCAGATGATTGTGATTCTGTTGTCTTGAGAATAGTTGCTATTGATGTTATCGGTTTGTGAATTCTTAATAGCTCTTTTGAAATCCGGATGTCGTTAGTGATGTTTTGAGGATAATCATGAGATTGATTATCCTGGGTAATTTGCGTAGTGTTTGGACTAACCTGTTATGGCTTGGTTACGATCTAGGATGTCCAGATGATGCTATGCAATTTATGTTGTTCTAAACTAATTCAGTGCCAGATGGTGTTCAGGATTTCTTAAGATTTACTCCTCCATTCTAATTATAAGTCGTTTTAATTTTTTTTTACATGAATTTTGCTATGTATCTAGATGTACTTTATAACTACATACATAGTAAAATAAAAAAGGACGTACCCAGTGCAGAGAGCTTCCGTTTTGTGCGGGGTCTAGGGAAGGGTGTCAGTGGTAAGTCTTATCCTTGCCTGTGTAATATGAGGAGACCGTGACTCGAATCCAAGATCTTCTGGTCACAGGTGGTAAGACTCTACCGTTTGCACCAGACCCGTCTTTAAATACATAGCAAAATAGATGTAAAAAAATCTATTTAGCGATTTATAATAAATCTGGAATGGAGGGGAGTATTAGTTAGCACCAGGACAGAGACTTTGAGATTTTAGTTAAGCGAACTAGGATCACATTCACAGGTGAACCGGACATGCATCTGTTTCCATCGATCGACGAAACACGTTATGTTGCACCAGATGCGTCTGTTTCCATTGACGAAACAAGCCTCAGTTCTGCTGATATGCTTCATGATCTGTTTCCATCGACGAAACGTCATGTAGCAGCAGATGCGTCTGTTTCCATCGATGAAACAAGCCTCAGTTCTGCTGATATGCTTCATCAACATGCAGTAGAACAGCCGCAAATCAACGTTTCTCGACGACCTCAGTTTTCTGTTTATATGCTTCATCAGCATGCAGTAGAACAGACGCAAACCAAAGACGAAAACATGGTGCAGACGAGACAACGCAGACGAATGGGTCAAGCTCTCAAACCATCGGTTCAAAAACAGATCAAGAGACTGCAATTGGCCACCTGCATCAGCATCGTCAGCAGTTCACAGCACGAGCACCACTGACTAGTACTAGCGATTAGCGAAATTGTTCAACCCCCACAACGGACATTAAGCATCAACACTGCAAGTCAACCGAAGCATCCAACATCTTGACTATGGTTACTTCGGGCCTAAGTACACCAGAAACTAACATTAAAATCACCTCCAAAACAACTGTGACGCCCAACCATTCCAAAAGCCACCACGACCCATGCCCAGTGGGGTGCTTTACCCAAATGCATCTAAGCTCTAAGGTAAGCTAAGCTAAGCTGAAGTGAGCTCGGTTGGCATTTCTACCTAGTACCTAGACATGTACACCATCAGCCACGATCAACTGGATCAGGGCATCAGCCGTCCTGGAACAGACGCCTGCGCTTGTACGTCAGGTTCATGTCCTTCCTCTCCTTTACCATCTTGTCTCCCATGACTTCCTCCGCTCCCGTTGCCACCATCTTCTCTCCCACAGCTTCAGTCACATCCATGGCAGCTACCATTTCATCTTCCATGGCATCGTTCGCACCCATGGCTCCTTGTGCACCTGTCGCAATCATCTCATCTTGTGAGACCAGGCCCCGGTTCCTGCAGAGTTTCCTGATCGTTGTGCTTGGTGTGGCCAAGGGCACGTCGGCCTCAGTATGATTGTTTCCTCCTGTGTTGGCTACGGTCTCAGAGGACCGGTGCGGCATAAGCTCTTCCCCCTCTGGAACGACCCCTTTCATGAGCTGGAAAGGAAGGAAAGACATATCACATCAGATTACAATGCAAGTTTTTCTTTCAACAAAAGAATAACACAACTTATACAGTAGCCATTAATCAGGCATACAATGCTTTCTGCAGAAAAGTAACCAAAACTAATTCTCTATACAAAGATAATGACCAAACAAATTTTAAAATTTGATGTAAACTTGATACAGTTTTGCAACGTGTGCAAGTAGACTATTTTAGGAGAAAAAACATGGCCACACTAAATGATGAAATCAACTATATAAGATGAATGTGCATAATTTTATTCTGTGATGATAATTCAATTGTGTCAGTGGACTGCCCATGACATCTGCTAGACTATGACAAATTGTTTCCTTGAAAGATACTGAAACAATACCTTCCAGTCTTTGAAATCAAATCGGAAGACAAAGTGGCTATAGACCACATTTCCTGAGGCAACATCACTAGCTGCAGGTGCATTCCTTGGATCTGTTGCAATCAAATAGTTAAATCAGGCACACTGGAGTCTAAGTACAGAACAAGTGAATAACCATGATATTGGAGCATAGAAGCAACTAAGCAACAGTCTTACAGACAAAATGATGTCCCTCATCATTCACTTTGATTTGAACTCTTCCATCTTTCACAAGGAATGACAAGGCAAATATGTTCTCCACTGTTTGAGCAAATGATGTCCTGTTTAAAATAAGGTGTTCCAGCCTTGCATTTTTCTTCCTCCTCAGGAGATCAAATATAGCAGACATATTCTTGTCAGTATCAGACTTTGTTTTCTCAGCTGGATCAGCAAGCTGCAGAATAAGGCAGTGTCAAATTGGCATGTTATCAGAAATTGAAAGATAAATGATCTGTGTCTATATGAGTTGGAAAAATATAAATGCTACAGGCAGCTACGTCCAAAAAATAGATTATGGTCTCCACCTTAATACATCCACCACAAAATGATTGCATAACAATATCATTAATGATAGAAATGTACTTGTGGTTCCAACATAATCAACTCTTCTGTTGTTTTTATTTGGTAGTGTCAAATATTGACTAATTAGAGTTCGTCTCGCAATTTCCCACCAGCATTTAATACTATAAGCAAACATTATAAAACTTTTTGATTTTGGGATTTAGGCTCAACTCTTCTGTGTATGTAGTAGTAGAGTGCCACAGCATATACTATAAGCATTATAAAGATTTTGTTTGTTTAGGCTGTACTTACTGGAACCATTTTCCTTAATCTTTAAAAAAAAATTGTTTGAAATAGAAACTAACAAATCTAAAACTATCTACTTACTTAATGAATAGTAAATCTGGAATGATAGAATACAAACACAAAAAAGAGAAGAAATTGGGTTAAGCTCTAGAATTCGTTAGATCATTCATCATTCAGTTGAGTAAAATGAAGAACAAACAAAAAAAGAAGGGAAAAATGCAAGTTCGACGGAGAAATGAGGTTCAAGTGTATAACTGATCAATTCACATGTATCCACAGGACATATATAGTGCAGCAAATAAACAGACCTATCAGTTTGACTAAATGTGATCCAATATGTACCCAAGCTACTATGAACAAAAAAAAGATGACTACCACACCAGCATATCTTCCATTACACTAATCATAGGGTACCTGTTCAGGGCAAGCGCTTCCACGTGGCCTTGCAGTCCTCTTTTTCCTAACACAAACTCTTCGTGGCTTCACTTCTGTCTTCATGGGACCAACCCTGTCAAAACAAACCATACAATTTTCAAATCCTTGAAATTAAAACAACCAAAGCTAACTTCAGAAAAAAAAAAAGTGGATCCATTACATGGTGGCACATCCAGATGCCTTCATGAAAACATGTGAGGTAGCAAGCCCAAGACGAGCCCAGTCCAACGAAACATTCTCATCATTGGGACCTCTTTTCTTTCCAAATTTCTTCAACAGTGCAGCAATAAAATCAGAAGGTGTGATTCCCAGAACTGATTGGGACCTTACTGATGCTACTAAACTAGCAGTAAGGTCCAGCAGGGTTTCTGCGTCAGCTATTTGCTCCCTGGGCCTCTGAACTGCAGCAGAAAGACAGCGCACACTTAGTCTTTTAGTCAGATTTCTGCTAGCAGCATCAGTGATCAGTAAGCACTGTATGATATCAAAAGCTCAAAACCAGTAAGAATACAGCACAGTACTAAAGGGTTTGTTTCATGTCTTTGAGAAATAAATGCAGTTGATATGATTACAATTGAACATTTGGCCATGAAAGAACTTCATCTATGTTATCCAATATGTTCAAAATTCAATAGCATTTTTTCCTAAAATGGATGCAATATCAACCTTGTTAAATTACTGCAAAGTTCCCTGCGTTATCCCACTGAAATTATTTCCAAATAAGAGAGGGTGCAATTGACAAGCAACATTAACACAAAGTTCACGTGTTACCTACTTATTACACAGCATTTTACAAAATTCAGTTGCGTGTTTCTTAGAAATGTGGTGATAGCATGACCATGTCAGTAACTCATTGTCAGATGATGGAGCACTCAAACAAAATCACTAAACAGAAATTAGATTACATTGCAGAAGTGTAAAGCACAGTAAGTCTCATCCTGTTAGAGGAAGACTTCACTCAAACGGTGCAGCTCAGTTAAAAATAACGGTTAAATTCGCCAACATGATGGTTGCCAGTATAAGCAGAAATATCACCACCCAAATCATGAAAATCGAGTTTCCACGAGCCAGCAAAAGCAGTCGCACTTACCATGCTGGTGCAGGCTCTCCACCTTGTTGATAATGGAGCAGAACTTATCAGAGTCCACGCTCGCCATGTCATCCTTCTCATCTGCACACAGAAACACAGCCGCGCAAACATCCCCAAAATCAAACCCAGCCAACTGCCGAAACAGCGATCGGAAATTTAGAATCGCTGAATCAGTGCGAGTTTCGCACGGCAACACGGCCGTACCGCTGATTAGGCCCTTCACGGCGAGGTACTGCGAGCGCAACAGCCGCCGATCGTCCACCGCCTGCTCCTGCTCCTGCTGCGCCGGCGGCGGCGTCACCGATTCCGGCTCACTCGCTCCCGTGTTCGCCATTGCGCTGGCAAGCGAAGCACCGAGGCCTTCGACTTCCCAAACCCTAGGCTCCGACGAGGGCGAGAGGGAAGATGCTGGTGGTGGTGGTTTTGGAGAATTTGGAGGCGGGGCGGTGTGCAAGGGAAGGAAGAGGAGGAAGGGGAACGGTGGAGGCAGCGAGGGCACAAGGGCCTCGGGGGTATTTGAACCGCCGCTCCACCTCCACCACCACCGAAAAAGCGTCCTGGAATTTACGCGCGGCTTTAACAGTCTGGCTGGATAGTGGACCCCAGAAGCGCGGTCGCCGGTATGGGCCCAGTGTCAGTGGGCTTTCTGCAGTATTTGGTGGGTGGTTTTCGCGTAGGGGAAGCACCGGTTCATTCGAAAAGGTGGGAGAGTTCCCGGAGAGAATTGCGTGAGTCGCGATGGCAAGGTAGGCGTGGTCTAGGTGGACAAGGCTCTTGGTTGGCCTGTCGGACCAGGTTGTCAGGGAGAGGTTAGTTCATAGACGCGGACTAGCCTCGCTTCGTCGTGTCATGCTGTGGGTCCCCGCCCTCGCCTGTACCTGTGCGCGTGCGCGCGATCGTGTTAACGCTGCTGCGCGGCGAAGGCGCTCGCGGAAAAATTTGGGGCGGGGGTAAATATTTGGTGCTGGAAACGTTTTGCCGCCGCTGCCGATCCTTTTTTGTTACCGCGGCATTAGTTATTTTTTACCACAGTTTTTGATGATGGAGAGAGTGGCTTGGAATTTAGATTTTCTTTGCCGGAAACGTTTTCACGTGCCGATCCTTTTTGTTAACACTCATTTTATTTGGCGCGCTTTTGCGCGGTGACGTGGCAGTGTTTGGTTTGTGGCCCAACTCAACTCAGCCACACCTTACGATGACGGCACCACACTTTTGTAACGGTGATATTTGAGGGCGTGTTCGGTTGCACGCCGCAACTCGCCACGCTAAAAGTTGGGTAACTTTAGCCGTCGCTTGGTTGTCGTGTAAACTTTAGCTGCTGCTTGGTTGCTGTGTAAATTTTGGCCGCCACAGCTACAGTGTCTGTGGTGAAGGTGTGGCGTGTGGCGGCCATTCTTCCCGACACACGAACCTACGGCATGGTTGGCCGTGGCGTGTAACCAAACAAACCCTCGACGCTACACTTATGGTAGAAACTCACTCTGTAAAAATATGGCTACCAAAAGTCCATCACCAACGAAACAACACCACCAATAGCTATGGGCAGCCTTAGTGTAGTGGTGGTGTGGTGCAAGGTGGTCGAAAACCAAACGTGCCCCTAGTTTATTTTATGTGCCATCACTCACCAAAACCTCGGTAGCCAAATCCGACGTCACACGTTTGGTGTCGCGCAAAGCTGGCGTGGTGTGTATAGACGGTTACCAAACACGTTCTCATACAAATTGCTCAAACCACGTTAAACTCAGTGCGTGCCACATTTTGGAAGCCAATGTTTATTTTATAACTGGTTTTGGTTGTTATAATTTTTCAGTGTAAACGCTTGTAGCAACTTGCCAAAAATGACATTCATCATTAATCTGACATATATTTAGGACTTTATTTCTCCTACGTGGCCACACCTCAGATACGATATGCCAAAACCGCGGCGCACAAATCATATACTAGACATTTGGTGGCAATTGCTGCCAAAGGCTAAAAGGGGAAGTGTCGCGGCCCAAACCATGGGGGAAGTTAGGAACTGCTATATAAATTAAGGGTCAAGTGTTAGAGCTCGAGCATGATATATAATTAAATATTCGGGAGCTCGTTCCTAAGTAATCTTTTTCGTGTTTGGGATACTAGCTGTTACTTAACGATATTATTATTCTTACAAAGTATGGAGAGGGCAAGAAAATACTTGGGAGTGATGCATCAAGGTGGACAAGATCAATATCAACATCAAATCAAGTTGGAGGTCTAATCAATATCAAGTTCTAAGTCTAGCTTGGACTCCAAGAGCATCCTGCACTGAAATCGTCGTCCAGATCACATACAAACTCCGCTTTTTTATATGTTCTATGTCAAATTCCTTATAAGTCAGATAAATTGTTGAAATAAGTGAACTTACGGAGTTCATCAAGGTGCTTGGTCACTGTCTTTTGGGCCCTTAGGCCATACATATCGTGTCAAAGTTCATATCGTGTCAAAGTTCATTAGGGGCGCCATCACACAAATTATGTTTTGGGTTCTGCTTAGACTAATATTTTGAGCATTTACTGTTTATCGGTTTGTAACTTCGAGTGTCTAGTCTTTTTAGAAAATTCAATTGCATTATTTCTTGTTTTTATTTGTGCTCTTCAATTCGCATACATGGTTTAGCCTTTATGGTTAGGTCAACCATGCACATGGTTGATAACATGCTGTTGCGATTGCAGGGTTTGGTTATTGTTAATCGGAAGCTGGATCTTGTGTGTGGTGTGTCAAATTTTACACCAAAACCAAGAGTTACCTCCCCTAATAGAACTTGGAAGATCAAACACCCCGTTTACATCAGCCGACCATGCAGGCATGCAGCTCGATCTAGTCCCAAGCGTCTGAAATGAGATATCCGAAATTGTTGTCTAGGCCAAACACAGTTTGTGAGTGATGGTTCATTTTTATGATTGTCTTTTCGCTTTCTATGGTTTATATTTTGAAAAACACCGTGAGCTGGTATCATGAGATTGCTGGCCTGATAGCTGCCCTTCTTCTGTCTTGTTTTGATGCATGGGAGTTAAATGAAGAAACACAAGCTGATGTCTTGTTTCTCGGAAGGTTAGAAAGGAACTAGTTTCCCTGTAGAATTATGGTTTGATAGTATAGTACCTATTGGGGCCGTTTGGTTACGTGAATTGATTTTGATTCTCCCGAGAATCACGAGACACAACAGAAATGCTATGAAAGCGAAACATTTCAGCCAAGAAACATTTTCCGTTCTTTGTCTTCGCTCCTAAATCGGCCGAAGGGTGGTTTCGTAGCGATTTTGCTTCGTTTCTTTTACCTCTTGTATATGTATTAACTTTACTTTTTTAGTTACAATCTCTTTTTAATACAACAAATTAAATGAATTGTATTTAAGTTACCATCACCTAAAAAGTTTAGATTTTTTCAAACATATTTTTGCTAATATAATTTTTAAGAAAAGATGTTTTTTTCTCGTGAATAAGAATCTAGCCTACAAGCTAAATAGTTTCATAAGTTGATCCTGATTCATCTCCTAAAATATTTGTCGAGAGAATTCGAATTTGAAACTTTTCTACTAGAGTCTAAATCTCTATCGAACCACGAACTTACAGCTTGTTCGCTTGCTAGTATCTAGCTTATCAGCCAATGAACGGTATTTTTCTCTCACACCAAACCAACCAATAGTAATTTCAGCTATAGCTTATAAGCTAAACTAGTCCAAACGAACAGGACATTAATCAGATGTTGGCAATACTGTTGGCCCGTTGTTCTGCGTAGGAGTGCATCGTGTTTGTTCTGTAACGACGCAGCAAAAGATGGCAAAAGTCAAAAGAACAGAGTCAAAGAGTTGTACTCCGGTGGTCGTTGCCGTTTCGTCCTTGGCTTGGACATCCCCGTCCTCGGATTTCATCCGTCTCGCCTTGCCCCAGGCACGTGCAGCGGGTGCACGGGGGCGGGGGCGGGGGCGGTGGCGTGCCAAGACGAAGGGGAAGGAAACGCCCGAAAGTCGTTTCGTGCGGACTCAGCCGCGGACGACACGCGGGCTCTACGCCAGCGGGCAGCTGGGGCCCACGCCGCAAGTTGCTCTGCCAGTTTTTTCTGGACCCGTTTAGTTCCACTCCAAAATATTAAATTTTTCAAAATTCTTCGTCACATCGAATCTTTAGACGTATGTATAAAGCATTAAATATAAATAAAAAATAAAATTAATTACATAATTTAGACAAAATTCACTAGACGAATCTTTTTTTAAAATCTAATTAGACTATGATTAAATACTATTTACCAAATAACGACATCCAAATATGCCTAGGCCCCCCGACGGTGGACGCGGTGGAACGCAGACGTTGGCAGGTGGCCCATGGCGCTCAGTGCGCTCTGCCACTTTGCCCCCTGGTTCATAAGGAAAACACAAATGTTACCTCCTAACCTAAAAAAAAAAAGTTTACCTCCTCAACGGTGCCTCGGCTTGAGGATTATATGGTCGGCGGAAATTACCTAGACCTAATCAACGGTGCCTCAATTCGAGGATCCCATTTTAACACGCTGAAAACAAATCATGGCAACACAATCTGACCTTATCGGTGACGCACGCGCGCGGGTTCCTGCTTCCCGTCCACGGTCCACTACGATCGTTAAGAAGACAAGCTTCGCCTTTAGGACGTGTTTGTTTAAGCGTTTTTCTAGGGAGCTCCAATGCTATAGGCAGAAGACAACGATGTTAGGTTGTTAGCCATAGGTGTATGAAATCGGACGTATAGATATGGTGCCAGAGCAGTTTCGGCCAAGAGCAAACCAAATAAACCTTGCTTTTCACTCCATACATACTGTCCCTAGCTAGATCCTAAAAAATAAAGTCCAAATTTATTCATCAAGAGGGCTCAAGCCTCAAAATATCGGACATACTCTAGTGTTGGATTGAGCGATAACTTATCATGTTATTTGAGATCTTGTATGCCAACCGGTCTCACAATGTCTTTGATCAACGACTTCCCTAGAATCCTTTATATCTAGATACAATTCTTAAATGCTTGTATGCGCAATATTATAGGACAGAGAGTAAGAGTGTGTTTGATTGTGGCCGCAGCTCGGCCTCGCCACAATTGTGGCACGACGCACTTCAAAGCGTTGTTGTTTGGTTCATGCTTAGTTGAAGGCAGCCACCAAAGCACCTAGACTCAAAAGCCACCACAAAGTGTGCCGTAGTATTTCTACGCCTACGTTGCGGCGCCGCCGCAACTTACCACAATCTAAGTCATGGCGCAGCGTGGCCCGAACCAAACATCCTCTAAGAGAAACTCCACCAGATTCCCTTTCCCTTAAAATCATCTATAAGAACCGAGAAAACTGAATTTGTGCTTTTAGGGACTATTGTTGTAGCAGAGTAAGAAAACCCATCGCTTTTTTATTAGGGTGGGACCCACCTGTCAATGGCTAAAAGCATCTTCTTTTGTCATGGTCTCTTCTCTCTCTCTCATTCGCGACATGCTCACCTTAAAAGCCATTTTTTCTATCGAATGGTGTTTTTTCTCTCACAACAATTTAGTTTCATTGCTTTTTTTTTTTCATTTCGCTTGGCGGGCCGCTCATCCACGCGATGATGGCCTAAGTGACTTGGCTGGCCAAGGGCGGCTAGCCCACGCGATGATGGCCCAAGATGGGCAGTGTGGGCCTGAGATGCTAGTGCTAGGAGAGGAAAAGGGATCGAGGAAAAAAAAGTTGCCCTCTATTTTAGGGATTGAGTAGGGAAAGAGTTGTACTCGAGTATTTTTTAACCTCATTCTTCTGTATGACAGTTTGTAGAGAAAAATGATTATTTTTTCAATATGATGAGTTGACCTAAAAGACCTCATTCTTGCACAAAATGGTGCCATTTGTAACAAATTTGTAAATAAATCCCTGATATATCAAAGAAGCCCTCAAATTTAGCGCTCCCTACAAGCTCCCACGAATTGACACGAAATTGTTGGATGCGACTGCAAAGTTGCAAGATTTGTACATTGAATTGAAAAAAAAAATTCCCAACCGAAATGCCCCACGCACCGAACCTCAATTAAAAACCGCAGAAAAGGAATCCATTCGACCATCCATAAAAAGCACGGCGACGCGGTCACCACTACGGCACCGCCGCCGCCGCCGCCACCCTCGACCCCTGAAGAGGCAGCAACCCGGGGACGCCTCTCCCATCCACGCGCGCACCCTTCCACTCCCAAAAACCTAGCCGCGCGCGCCACCTGCATCCCATGGCGGCCACCGCGGCCGCGGCGGGGACCGGGTCCTCCTTCCTCTCCCCGCGCCGCAGTAACAGCGCCGCCTCCTCGTCGTTCCGCGCCGCCGCCTCGCGCTTCCGCTCGCCGGTGAGCGTTCGTCTCGTTGCGGGGGCTTTCTGATTGATGTGTGATGCCTATGAAAGTGTTGAGGTCTTGTGGTTGGTCTTCTTTTGGTGTGCGCAGAGATGCGTGCTCGGGAGCGAGCAGCTGCGGGTGGCGCAGGAAGGGAAGCGGATGGGCGGGGCTGAGCCCAGGGTCGCCGCGTGGACGCCAAAGATGCCCGCGCCGGAGGCCAGGCTTGCCGCACTGCCAAGGGAGCTGCGGGACTCCAGGATGAAGATCTTCTCCGGCACGGCCAACCGCCCGCTCGCTCAGGTGGGGTCTCTGACTTTGTTCGTCCATGTTAGGCCGCTTGGTTCCGTGAGTTATTACAGGAAACAAAAACTTTTGTTTTCATTTTTATGCAACCTGGGGACTATAGTGCTTTATTTCCTGTTCTTTGACTGGTTTTAAGTCGTCAATGGCACCGTGCATGATAATTGTACTTATACAGTTACGCGCATAATTGCAGTTGGATTTGGTGCTTTACATGAAAGGGGTGTCTCTGCAGTTGAAATTCGAATATTTTTTAAACGTGCAAAATGTTTATTTTATGCATTTTATATCTTTCATCAACCACTATGATTGTGAATACTGTCTTTTGTGCCAGTACTATTAAAATAGTAGCTTTAAGGTGCTTGCACCTTTTCATTTGTACGGTTTCTAGATTTTGATGATTGATTCACTATGGTCGTGGCGACATTGCTTCGAAACACACTACTGAAAATTGTCATGTCCTTCTCTGTATTTATTTTCTAGGAAATTGCTGCTTACCTGGGTGTAGACCTCGGCAAGATCCTGATCAAGCGCTTTGCTGATGGAGAAATTTATGTGCAACTGCAAGAGAGCGTGAGAGGATGTGATGTGTTCTTGATCCAGCCCACATGCTCTCCTGTCAACGAAAACCTCATGGAGCTCTTCATCATGATTGATGCATGCCGGCGGGCTTCAGCACGGTCTATTACTGTTGTTATTCCATACTTTGGTTATGCTAGAGCAGACAGAAAGGTATTAGCTAAATGTTACAGTGATTTAGTTTATAACCTAGTAAGTTCAGATTCAGAATTTGACGTAAAATATTACAAAATCAGATTATTTTGAAGCGCATTGCTTCTGATTTCAATGTGTTTCCTGCCAAAATGCAAATAAAAGCAACACCATCAAAGTAAGCTTCAACATTTGAGCTCCTTGTCAAGGATTGCTGTAAGGGCAGTGTACACTGCTGATGCTGATTTGTGATAAAGTTTGCCACTTGTTTGGTTCTCCAACTTTATTATGGATCCAAAAAATCTTCCAATGCTGATTTTCATGCAATAAAGTTGGCAATTTGTCTTGTACCTCAACTTTATTGTGGATCAAAAATCAAGCATTTCCTTGCTGCTGCCTTACCTTTGATAAAATCCATCTATTATGAATGACTCCTATTCCTCTAATTGTATTACTTTATATACTAGTACCACTATGGGTTTCCAGGTACTCCCTCCATTCCAAATTATAAGACGTTTTGGCTTTTCTAGATACATAGCTTTTGATATACACTATGTCTATTTATCTAGAAAAGCCAAAACGTCTTATAATTTGGAATGAGAGGGAGTATGAAGGAGGATCAGAGCTGCCCAACTTAAATTAAAGAAAAAATTACTGCTTCATTTGCTTTAATATCTGAACATCTAGCTTTTCTTTTGTTTCTTTTGTTCAACTGCACAATGTCTTTGGTAATGCAGGCTCAAGGGCGTGAGCCCATTACTGCCAAACTTGCTGCAAATTTACTTACTGAAGCTGGCAGCGACCGTGTCATTGTATGTGATATTCATTCTACGCAAGCGTTGGGGTACTTTGACATTCCTGTGGATCATATATATGGGCAGGTAGTGAGAGTTCTTTCTTTACAGCGTTTGATTTGAATGTTGCATCTCATTGAAATCTTCATCTGAAATTTCTAGCTGATTACTAATTCGTGTCATCCTTGGTATCTGTAGCCTGTGATTCTGGATTATCTGGCCAGCAAGACAATATCTGAAGATCTTGTGGTTGTTTCTCCTGATGTGGGCGGTGTTGTAAGAGCACGCGCATTCGCTAAGAAATTATTGAATGCTCGTTTAGCTATTGTTGATAAAAGAAGACAGGGTCATAACATGTCAGAGGTGAGACCTTTGGATTGAACCAATCCTTATTTCACAGCCCCACCCTTGTATCAAGGTTCTAGAAACGGGATAGGAGTTTTCCTGGTCAGCAGACTATAAATCTGCCCCTTTTTCTTTTTTTTTTCTTTTTAAGTTCCTTGAGTTTGAAACTTCTCAATACAATGATTGACTATATTCTTTATACCTGTATAAATTTATTAGTACTACAATTGTATGCAAGTATTTTTATCACCTGATGTTTTGTTAAGCTATCTATGTTGGTCATCCATGTTTCTGACTTGTGCTGATCTGTGTGCAATAAAATGCAATTATACCTTGCAAAACTACAGAGGCTTATATCATATTTTTGAGTTTCCTACTTCTGAGTACCGTTTCCCTTCAGGTTATGAACTTAATTGGTGATGTGAAAGGAAAAGTGGCTATCTTGATTGATGACATGATTGACACAGCAGGTTTGCAATCTGATTTTTAGCTTTTTGGCTGCACGCTTGCACGTATTAGTTAGTTTATTCCATCCAATAGTCACATATTTTTAACATTTTGATCAAATCCAGGGACAATCACTAGTGCAGCGGCTTTGTTAAAGCAGGAGGGAGCAGAAGCTGTATATGCTTGCTGTACACATGCTGTTTTCAGGTTTTCTAGTTGGTTTTATTGAATATATACTTCTGTTTTTGTAATTTTATGGCAGATCTCATATATGATGCGGCTTCATAACACCATACAAAAAAGTACAGCAGCGGCAGTAGTTAGTAGTTAACATTTGTAGGTCATATTAACTTTGCTAATCTTGTGGGCACCCATATCACTAGCATTAGCAGAGTTAACGATATGATTGCTAGAATCGTATGCAGTATGTTTTCTACCCCTTTTTTACTAGCATTTTCATGTGATGTTTTATAATATACTTTCATGTATATTAGTGGTCAAAGTTCTAAAGTTTGCGCACACATCCGTAATCATCATGCACCCGTAATCATAACACTGTACAAAAAAGTACAGCAGCGGCAGTATTAGTAGTTAACATCTGTAGGTCATAGTAACTTTGCTAATCTTGGGGGCACCCATATCACTAGCATTAGCAGCTAATCTTAACGATCTGATGCTAGAATTGTATGCAGTATGTTTTCTACCCTTTTTTACTAGCATTTTCATGTGATGTTTATAATATACATTCATGTATATTAGTGGTCAAAGTTCTAAAGTTTGCGCACACATCTGTAATCATCATGCATTTGAGAATGGAGGGAATACTCTATTACCTATAATTAGGACTGCTCAACTCCAATTATAGAAGTAACCTTATAAATTGCATTGTTTGCCATGGGTCACTCGTTAATCAAGGTTTACTTTGATCAGACTTGAAAATGGTGTCCATTTGCAACATCACAATCAGGAATATGAGGCCTCTGAACATAGCTCATGGTATTTTGTTGTAGGAAGGTGCCTGAGGAAATCTTGTCTACACAGTCACTCGTCTAAATTTGACTACTAATAAATTTGCTTGTTTGATGCTCAGTATGCTTGGTGACCTGCACTTTATTTCAGAAAGTAGCAGGAGGCTTTATTTGGTTTGGCACAATTGTTGTCTTTATATTCTAATAACATGCTTATTCCTTTTATAAGATGTTTATATTAAAATGGTTGACTTTTCAGCCCTCCCGCAATTGAAAGGCTTTCTGGAGGTGTCTTTGAGGAAGTTATTGTGACAAACTCCATCCTGCTGCCAGAAGACAAATGCTTCCCTCAGCTGACGGTGCTTTCAATGGCAAACCTTGTAGCGGAAACAATTTGGCATGTTCATCGTGATGGCTCCGTCAGCAGCATCTTCCAATAGCAGAAACGCTTAGCATCATCTCGTCTTACATTTGTGTGGTATAGACTATAGAGAAGGCACCCAGTGCCTGTTCTGTTTGCCTATTTCTTAGGGCGTCAATTTTGGCGGCAAGGTATAATAAGGTGGTATTGCTGATGTTAATAAGGTGGTATAGCCGGTGTTACGGTGTGCGTGGGGATAATAATAAGGTGGTATGCTGGTGTATGTGGGTGATAATTTGCGTCATGTTACTGAGTATGTTCAGCTCCTGACCTGCCTCTTATGTGGAGGCTCAGTCGTAGCAATTGGATAATGTGGGGTGCGAGAGGTTCGGGTGTTCATGCCATCCTGACAGGATTGAAATGGCAGAATGGTTAGCTTTGATGATTGACTTTGTTACATACAGTACTAAGGTATTATCTTGTGAAGTGTGCTATTTTACAGTTCTAAGTACTTGGGTACAGGTAGGTAGGTGGGTCTTTTTTGCCACGTGATTTGAGACAAAACCAACGATCCGTACATTGTTTGCCGTCTTTAAATTGTCTTTGGAAATTTACAATCCCTTAATGCATGTGTAGTGTAACAAAGGAATAACTCGTAGAATGGTATGCTAGTGTCTCTTATAGTCATAAAATTTAAAATTTTAGATTATGATGAGGTGGTTCCTTTCTAGAATAACTTTAGCTCAAACATCATCCAAAATCGTACCTGCCATCGAATATGACAGAGACAAGACGGCTTACGGATGCTAATGTTGCCTTATGTGCGAGGATCGATGGATCAAATGTGATCCGAGGCTCCGAGCCTAGCGCCACTGTGGCGTTCGCCAGTAGCACACGGGCCGTCGTTCGTCAAGCTTCCAGGTCCGGATCCTCCTAGTTCGAATCATTTCCCTGTGAAGTTGCATAGGTAACAACTGACATGCGTATAGTAGAAATGCTTCTCTTAGTCTCATCGTATTGCCGAGGTGGCACCTTACATACATTTTACAGGGTTACCAATTTTGTATCATGACATCACCGAGTATAGGGTGGCGGGCTCCTGATCTGCCGCGTGATGCAGAGTCTTGGTCGTAGTATGAATCACATAATGCTTTGTATTGTGGGGTAAGGGATTTATGTGTTCATCCATGTCACCTCCACAAGATGGCAATTGATTAGCTCCGTCGAATGTGTTACTAGTTTTCTTGAGCGACTTTGTTACTCCGTATAGGAACTAAACCTAGCTTAGTCGGTTGAGAGGTAATAATGGATCATGCCCATACAACTCAAGTCCTCGAAATTTAGGTGTGTATGTTTTTAATCAATCAACTAAAAAGACGTAGTACACATAGTTATGGACATTGAGACCAGAACTGAGACACTTGATGATGTGCTCTCTCCGACGGCAGAACATAGACACTTGATGATGCTCTCTCTGACGGCAATACGGTCTCATTGTGTGTGAGCGGTGATTGATGCCAATAGAATATGAAAGCATCCGTAGCCCACCGTGGTGTACACCCTACTGACGGTTGAAGCTGGGAAGCGCTGTGGCGGTCTGGCCACGTGCGACCGAGCGGGGCGGCGGCGCTCTACGATGGACACCGACGCGTCACCACGTCGCCGACGAGTCCCCTGGCCAAAACAGTGCGAGCACCGGATAGAGGGAGTCAAGGCGAGTGCAGGGTTACGAGCAATCGAACTGCTACCACTCCTACATGCCTTACCCCCATTCTTCTGGTCATGGCGGCGCACATGACCGGCGGCGAGCAAAAACGTCAATTTGCCGGTGGGTAGTGACTGGCCGGGCTTGAGGGGAACCGGGCGTCTAGCTAACTACCTATGCTACTCACTGGTGTGAGGAATTGGACTGAGAAGCCTTGAGCTAGGCGAATTGAAGGAGCGGAGAGCGCGGCGCCTCGAATGCGACATTGACTCCGACCACGTGCTGGCGTGGCACTACCGATATACACAACCCGTCCTCTCCTCCCTATCTCGCAGGTGGGACGGTACGCATAGTTGTGGCAGCAGAGGTAGATGGGATGAGCGGCTGGAATCGCGCCACGGGACACAGCAGCGGCGCGGCGGTAGGTGAGGTGCATGGCTGAGAGCGCGTGCACACGAGAGGGCGGTTGCGACCAAGACACGGCTCGGCGCGGTAGATGAATTGGAGGGCGGAGCGATTGCCACGCTGACCTGGCAACGATGGCCGCAGCCAGGGCTCGACTCCACGCGTGGCTCGGCAGCCAAAGGGTGGCTTGCGCATGTCGCGACAGTGGAAACCTGGCTGCAGCCGACCAGAGCTGGCCAACGCGAGGCCAAGGCGCTGCGCGGCATGACCCGGGGGCGCGAGCCGGCCAGCGGCAGCAGCACGGCCACGACCTGAGCCCGGTGCCAGCAGCGCCCACGCGCGTGCTGTCCAACTCGTGCCGAGAGGTATCACGGGTGACGTGCACGCATTTTAAAGCGAAGTAAAAGCCGCTAACAATCACGATTGAGGCTCAACTAATTCCCCTAACCTAAAGTCGATACTAACACCCAGCTAACGAAGTAAACCTCACGTCCAGAGAGCGACCAAAGAGGGAGATACAAGGATGCCAACTTGGGTTCGTCGCTGGAGTGCCGGTTCGTGAACAGAGCGCCAACAACGCGGTTGCAACGCGTTCTAACGAAGTTTGGGCAATTTTTATAAGAGCAACGTGATCTCCAACACAACTTCAACCTACACCATGCTCATGTACTCACTTTGATGCAATCGACAATACCAAAACATGCAACTAGGGTTTAAACATTTTTGTTAGAAATTAAATATCAAAATAGCATTGTCTTACTACTTTTCCATACTTAGAAAAGTTAAGGATTTCAATTGAGGCTAAGCAACCATTAACTCTTTTGTCACAATTTTTAATAGATCTAAACCTTGTTAACTTCAACCAACAAATACTTCATGCAATAGTCCATACCTTATACTAACCCGTAGGAGCAAAATATCTAAGCACCATTTAACTATTTTGTTCAATATAATTCGTCCAAAAATGGTATTTTAACAATAGTTCAAGTGTTTGCCGACTTAACGGAAAGAGCTTATCTTAACGTCAAATTTGATTTTTGAGCTCCCAAAACACTAGTTAACAACATCTATTTTTAAAAGTTAAAGTTGCATTTCCATCTACTAAACTTATACTTCAATTTTTATTTAAGTACTAAATACAAGTTATGTTTGATCCTTGTTCCTAGAAATTGTTTTTCGCCTCACGTGCGTTATAAAATTTAAAAAGACGAAAACGTGTTAGGCTAATCCTTCACGGACCTAAATCTCGGTGCTAAGTAAGCTCGTAACACCAGGGGTGTTACAGGCAGGCGAGCCCTGACGGCAGCCGATCGTGCGCGACGACGCTAGGCCAGCGAGCCGCTTATGAGGCGCAGCGCTCGGGCGCTGGGCCTGCTAGGCACAACACACTCGGCGCTCGGCTGCCGGCCCTGCTAGGCACAGCATGCTTTGTTGCCCTCTCCCAGTCATGCAGGTGCGGCTTCCCAGCCGGGTCGCGAGGCCAATGTCTCCCTTCCACGTCGTGCAGCCGTCGCTGCCACATCCAAGCGTCGCCGGGCCGCTGCCTCCGGTGAACTCCACATGCAGGTGAACCCCCATTCTCCTGAGCAGCAAATAGATGTTGCGTTGCGTTGAAGGCGCATGTTGCAAGCGTATGTTATGCTTCATAAGGATGTTGCAAAAGTAATCGGGATGTTGCACATGTTGTAAGAGTAAGTTCCAAATATTTCATCTATTTTTAGTCTTATGTTGTAGCAAGTCTTTTATGTTGCAAGTTGCAAGTGTTTCATGTGGATGTTGCATATGTTGCAGTGGCTATACAGGTATATTGCAAGTATATTATTCCAAATGTTTCAGATGCTTCAGACGTATGTTGCACGTGTTTTATCTAGGTGTTGCATATGTTTCACGCATATGTTTGGAAGTGTTTCCTCCGGATGTTGCATATGTTTCATCTGGATGTTGTAAGTGTTTTCATCTGGATGTTGCATATGTTCTACAATGGCTACACATGTGTTTCCCTGGTGTTTCATACGTATCTTGCAAGTGTTTCATCTAGATGTTGCAAAAGTAGATATGGTGTTGCACATGTTGCAGTGAGACCCATCTGTAGAAGCCACCTACTGCAGCTGCTGGGCCCGCCTGCATGCAATTGGGTGTGAAGGGGGCGCCACGTGTGGGCGTGAGACACAAAGTGCGCGCGGGACACGGAGTGGTGCGGGCCATAGAGTGAGGCACGAGACATGGTGCGGGTACGGGACACGGAGCGGCACGGGTCCCCACATGAAGCAAGCGCAGCAACTGTGGGCGTCCAGATGCTAGCCCCTTATGGACGTCCGGGCGCTGGACATACCGTTTTCACTTTCCACATCCATACCCTTATCCATGTTCGAAAAGAACAGATATCATGATATCCATTTCTCAATGGAATAAATATGTTTAAAATGTGGACTGTCCAGAGGGGATAGCGTTTGAAATGTTTAGGGTTGCAAAATGAATCAAGTTTTGAGGACAAACACAGAAACTAAAATTTCCACGGTGGTAACATGTGTATATTTTACCATTTTGTACGAAAGTTCAATGCAGTGTTAAAGCTCATAACTTTTGTTAGGTACTACCAGAACGAGATCAAGGTTCCAGGGTACATGTTGCATTGCTTCCTTCCATCTTCCCGGAACAAGCACAGAAAAGCACCTCAAGCGATAGATGAGTCACAGAAGGAACCAGCGAGTTAGCAAAAGTCAACAACTTTTCTAGGTTCCCCTTATCCCCTAGCTTGTCAACATCTCCCCTGCCTAATAAGAATCTAAGATAAGAAAACGCCCTGATGAACAAGCTCCTCCTCTTCCGTTCCGTTCAGGGGAGGAGGATTGGAGGAGCTCGTCGCCTCACCGAGGCTGTCGAGGTGTGCAGTTGAAGCCTTGAAGGTGAAGATATGCCGCCACCGGCGACCACCCCGGCCTCGGGAGCTGGGACCGCGATGCGCCCATACTTGAGGACGCACGGAAAGCAAGTCGCTAGGCTGCACCTTTTCGACTGGATCGTGCTGCTCCTACTTGTCGCCATGTACGCCGTGCTCGGCCTTCTCCAGCCGTTCCACCGGTTCGTCGCAGAAGACATGATGGCGAGCCTCCGGTACCCCATGAAGGACAACACCGTGCCTAGCTGGGCCGTGCCGGTATGGTACATCTATGCTACACCACATCTTCTGAAAAAAAAATCATATGCGTTCTGGGTTCCATGCTTATATATCTCAAAAGATGAAATTGCAACTGCAATTTCTACTATCCAGAAACGAAGAACCTTGATTGTTTTCGAATTCATTTTTAAACAGATTATTGCCATCGTTGTGCCGATGATTTTCATCGTTGGGATATACATCAAGAGGAGAAACGTCTATGACCTGCATCATGCTATTCTTGGTAGGTTAAGTTCTTATTTTTACGCTAGCTGATTTGATTTTTCATGGGATGTGTGGTCATCATCAGCTTATTAGCAGGCCTTCTGTTTTCCGTTCTGATAACGGCCATCCTGACCGTTGCGATCAAGGATGCAGTTGGCCGGCCGCGCCCGGACTTCTTTTGGCGCTGCTTTCCTGATGGAGTCCCGGTGAGTCGTTGCGATTGTAACTTCAGTGACTTGATCTGTCAGAGTTCATTCCACTGGTTCGTCAGAGGATCAGTGCTATAGCTTGCTTGTTGCTTCCTGTCGACACTTCGAGACTGTTCATTAGTTTGAGAATTAGAATGTTGATGGAAGCTGTAATTCTGAGGTAGTAACTAATTTATTTAACTGAACATTATTTCCATTTTAGAAGTACAACAACATCACCGGAGGTGTCATATGCCACGGACAGCGGAGCGTAATCGAAGAGGGCCACAAGAGCTTCCCAAGTGGGCATTCTTCAGGTAAATGCTGAAAGCTAGCCTTCTCTGAATGCAGTTTGCCAGACTTGGATTGTCCATTTCCCCAGTTTGCAAATTGCAATATCCTCTGCTTATACATTGGTGGCTGTCTTTCTTCTCCTCCTCAAGCTTGTTTTGCGGGGCTTGGATTTCTGTCATGGTACCTGGCCGGCAAAATCAAGGCTTTCGATCGAGGAGGCCATGTCGCCAAGCTGTGCATCGTTCTTCTGCCTCTGCTTCTTGCAACGATGGTTGCGGTGTCGCGAGTCAGTGACTACTGGCACCACTGGCAGGATGTGTTTGCAGGTGGAGTTCTTGGTAAGTAACCATCTAAAGTTACTCAGTTCAGCTGCTCTCCATCCTACTATACCTTTTATGATTCCTGAAGGTCACACAGCAGCTGATTATATATGCTTGGTACAACTCTGCAGGATTGGTGATTGCTTCGTTTTGCTACCTTCAGTTCTTTCCACCACCCTACAGTAAACATGGTATGATGCTTAGTTGCATGTCAGAATAGTAAATCTTCCTTAAATTTGTAACGTGTCCTCTGCAACTACTAAAAACACACGACTAAGCAAGTCTGAATTAAAAACCATTGGGCTTAGGCGCTTAGCTTGTTCTGAATTACGAATACATATCGTTTTAAATAAACATAGTCTATAACAGTGAAACTTTCGATCAATTTGAACAACAGGAGTTTGGCCTCATGCGTACTTTGAGCACATTCATCAAAACGAGGGTGAAAGGAATATACAGTCAACAACAAACGCGAATTTACACCATCAGTCACTGTCACTTGATCTTTCTGGATCAAATGAGATTAGAACTACCAGCCATGCACTGGATTCCATGGAAGAAGGAAGCAGAGATCAGTGACTGATGAATTCAAGGTTTCCATTTCTTTCTTTTCTTTTATTTTTGTAATGCAGGTGAAAGGAATAAATGACTTCTTACTGAGACACGAAGTATGTGTTTCGTTTGGAGAAGATACAGGATGGAATGAATTTATCCCTGGTTTTTAGGATGGGACCGTCTTGGCACTTATTTGGCTAGAAAGAATAGGACCGTCCTATTTTCTTTTTTAGTTGGAGAGACACATGAGATGGTTAGCCGTTTTCTGCCCGTTAGTCGCTGTTAGTGTATGTGGGCCCATTGACTACAGTGACTAATGCGTAGAAAACGGTTATCTATCTCATGTAGTTCATTCCTAGAAAATGGTTATTCATCTCATGTAGTCCAACCCCACACTAATAGTGACTAATGTAGAAAACGACTATCTGAAGGACCAAGAAAGGCGACCAGAGGGGTGTGGCTGGAGCCAATCAAAATTTTCTTTCGAAATGGCCGCTGTCCCAAACAACCCTCCATAACACCAAATCTCATAAATGTGGTGCCCTCGAGCCAACTGGTGGCTAGATGTTTTCGGTGACGACCAAAGAACACAACGGGACACTCACAAAAACGGAAAACCAATCGCAACACCGAAACTCACCGAGATCCAAAAGTGAGGCTCTCAACTTCCATCAACAGAAAGAAAGAGCTCACAGCAAGATCACTCAATCCAACTAGTGACTTGATGATTTGAAAAAGTTCCTGGGCATCTCAGAAAACCCATGGAACAAGCAGATCAAAGAACAAACACTAGGAACTCAAAATCACCTTGGAGAGGCCTCCTTCCCAGACAAATCCGGCCTCCCTAGGGTGCAAACCAGGTCTAGCCGGGATGCTAGGTTGGCCTAGCCTAGATGCTAGGTCGGCCTGGCCTACGTTGACAATTTTAGCAGCCCGAAACCAAACTTCAAAAAGGTGAAATCCATTCAAACAAAGTCCAATGGGGCTCAAATTTTGAAGATGTTCCCTGAGATGTTTATAAACTATCCCCAAAAGATCAACTCCAAAAGATCAAGGAACTCCGCAGATCGAGAAAACTCCGAACCGGATTGGGGTTTACCAAACTTTACTCAAAATCCCCCAATCCTGTGCTAATGAGGAATCTGGTCAAATCAACTTGAAGATATGTTCCTCATGTGTCATAGCACGTATCCAAATCCAACCATCCCAATCGGTCTCAAATCCCTCGAAAAACGAACTCACCCAAAACGCAAGAGAAGGGGGTTTGAGAGAGGAAAAACCGATTCAAATAAAAAACAAAAAGTAGGAACTTAGATCTCAGAGGAACAATTGCTTTATTTCTTGCACCCACAAGATTTGGTTCTTACATAGGACAACTTAACACAGTAGAGGTCTGATTCTGTACACTGGATCTCTACTAGTACAGACTCAGGCTTAGACGGAAAACAAAGATCTAACCACTCTAGAAATGAAAGACTAGAGAGATAGGCTGGTTAGGAGAAGCCCCTCCTTATTTATAGAGCTATTACACAATCCCAACAATTCCTTTAGATATTTTGGTTGAACCACTTAACCCAAGGGAAAAATGTCCAACTCAAGATCTGTGCAACCTATGTCCATGGGCTCTTCATGACTTTGCTTTGCCTCGACTCAAGCTTCGCGATGACTCCACGTGCCTCCTCCCGTTCCTGCCGAAACTCCAACCAGGTTTTGAGGCCCAAACCCGAAAACAATCCGCGGTGGTTTTGAGGCCCAAACTAGCAAACCCCTTGGAGAAGCGTATCCGCTACGCCTCCTCCACGATCTCGAAACATGTCACTGTCATCCTTGATCGTCTGATCACCAAGTCCTCTTGCGCCTCCGCTTGACTTTGTCAACACGGTCTACTCCTCCTCATGTACCCTTGCTTGTTGTTAGAAAGCCGACTTTCCAGCAGGTGGGACACGAAAAGCCTTCGCCCAGTCGAGTGCCCTGGGCGAAGGTGTGGAAGGTGGATGGTGGGCTCATGCTCAATTAGGGTTTCATAAATGTATTCACCAACCAACCTTTCTATAGGATCTATACCCGCTTTTATAGGGCATTGTTTGCTACTGCAACTCTTTACAACTTTACCCTCCGACAGCTGTAGCACATCCTCGGAATATTCCCATGCTAGTACAAGCTACTAAGGGTAGACTGGACATCTTTTTTTCTCAACCGCTTCTGTTTGTTGGGCCGCCGCCAAGGGCCCATCAGCGGCCCGGTACCCAGCGCCGCCGCCTACGTTGGTCCTCCTCCGGTCTTCTAGACCTCTGCTTGGGGTGTCTTCCTCAGGCCTTCACCTGTGCCACGAGTGCCTTCGCCCTTGGTCGTGCTCAGGCACCTTCACCGCATCCTCCGGACCTTTGCCCAGAGCGCCTGGCCGAGCTAAGGTTCCTCCATATTTTCCTGCACGTTGCTCATGTAAAACTTGTTAATCATTAGTTCGCATTGTTATTGTGAACTTTAGCCTCCGCGCAACTCGTAACCGTGTCCCAAGAGTTTCCCCCTTTGAGGGCATGGTCTGATGCTGGCAGGCCTTGTCCTCAAAATAAGGTCCTCACGGTTTGAGGGCTTTTGTTAGCACAATAAGTGGGTGGCCGGATGTCCTTGAGGCTGTTTACAATGATATAGGAGGTTGCTTTTCTTGTTTTTTGTTTCCCTACCTTTGATATTATGTTTCTTATGATTGATTTGCTTTTAGGCTGCCTCTGCCACCATCTAAAACATGTTGATTATTTCAAGCTACTGCGAATGAACTTAGAGCAGCAATGCGTGGTATGTTTCATTTTTTCCTCTTGTTCTTCTTTGTTTTGTTCTTCTGCTGTGCTATGGCTAACCTTCATCCTGGCAGAGTCACTATCTTTTGGAGGCCATCGAAGCCCTAAAGAAGGAGCTAGAAATTCTTGAGGCCGAGAAGACCCGACTTGCAGAGGAGGTTGGGGGTCTCCGTGCTGCCCGCGGTGATTTGGAGATCCTTCAGAGGAAGGTTGATTCCCTAAACAAGGAGGTAGAGGGTGGGAAGGATGCCGAGCAATTGGCTGCCGAACGTGCCTTAAAGGCCATTGAGACGGCTGATAACCTTCGCAAGACGGTGGACGCCGAGAGGGAGTCCGGTGTTGCCTTGAAGGCGCAGATGGACATGCTAACTAGGTGCCTAAAGGATGCCAAAACTGTAGGATTGGCTGCGGCTGAGCTTTACGTGGGTGCCCTTGAACAATTCGGGGGCTCCACATCTTCGTTGTCTTCTCTGGATGGAGGCCAACTTCCTCAAGCTTCCTGACTTCATTGGCGGAACTGTCGATTTTGGAGCGCTGGCTTCTGCCACCAATCTCTCCAAGATGCTGAGGCAAGATAGCTGTCTGCACGTCGAAGGCGTGAAGGAGAAGGACCTTGAGGGCCCGGCTGAGCTCGGAGTGACTTCGCGCGATGTTAGAAGATCCGTTCGTAACTTTATGAAGTCATTCTGGGTGAAGTTTGGCTGGGCGGAGGCTTGTTCAATGGCGGAGGCCCGGTGTGCTGTGGTTTGTTATTTCTTCTCTCCCCCCTTTTTTGTGGCTTGTTATTTTTTCCCTAGGTTGTGTGTCCTTTGTTTGTTGTGTTTATAGGCTTTGTGCTATTTTACAAGAGTTGCAGAAGGTGGAGGCTGTGCATGGTACTGCTACAGAGGCGACGACTCCGAAGGCTCCCTCCGGTGCTGCTGAAGTCTAGAAGTCCAGGGAACCTACGCCAACCCCAGCTTGATTCGGAGGTGTATTGTTTTAGGTTTTTTAGCTGTTAGCTATAGAAGTTAGGATGGATGTGTTGGGGACAACGGTCTTCCATATATATTGTAGATTTTGCTGTCTTGTTGGCAACTTCGCCTAGTGGATGTTTAATCCTAAACTTGTCCTACACAGGTTTCCTCTTCTGGGCCTGTGCAGGACGTGCTTCCTTTAATTTTGTATCAAGATGGTGTTTATGTTAGTGGCGAACTATGGGGGTATTAGCGTGAGACTTTCCCAAGTCGTTCTGTTTGTGACATGTGGACCTTCGTGGTGAATGATATAGATGACGAACGTGCTGAGTTCACTAGGTCGCTTGCTTGGCGAGGGTCTCGACCGCCGGCTTAGTGTTAGATTTATGTTGATTTATTTGACCGGCCTTCGCGCCCTTGTAGCTGTTGTTTGGAAGGCTTGATGCCTTTTGTGCTTTGCTCTGTTATTGTGTTCGGGCTTTTGTATCATTACGCTTCTAATGCGCTGTTGTTGTAATCATATCTACTTTTCTTCAAATAATTTTTTCTTGAAATGCTTAGTTGCGCGCTTGTTTTATTGAAGATTCTGGTTGTAGTTGCTACCTAGGCCGAAGGGCTCTAGTAGATTGTGCTTATTTTCTTACTCTTGTCTCCGCTTCTCTCTTCTATGGTTCGTGTTGAGGATGAACTTGCGTGTCTGCATGGAGTTGAGGCGCTGGTCTTCAACCTTGTGTCTTGCGTGGAAGCTCTGTTACATACTTGATTTGTTGTAGCCCCCGCTTTTTGGTCTCGAGCTATCGATAGGGAGGCTCTAGCACATCACTGTGGAAAAGCTGAGGTGCTCATATTTGATCTTGTAGTTGTTGCGAAGGCTTTGGTACAACTTGAGCCCTCATCGAAGGTGTTGGTCTTCGATCTTGATGCTTCTCCAGAGGCCACAGTGAAATTTGAGCAGGCAACGGAGGTTGATGAAGCATTTCTTGAGCGTTGTCTTCGCTTGCGTCTGGATTGTTTTGTAGTTGCCTTCGGCCATGCTAGAGCAACTGCACTCCTGTTGAACATGGTTGATGCCGGGTTGTGCCAGATGGTGTCTTTGGTTGTGGGCGGATGTTACGAGTCTTTGTGCGATACCCTCCCGCGACCTCTGACACTGATTGCTTGCTGCTAGACTATGGTCATACAACGCCCCATGGAGGTTGTACGACACCATGTGGAAGATGCGTACAACCTCAATGTGGCCTTCATCGGGCTACGCGTGCTGCTGTATTTATGAGTCTTCGCATGGTATCTTTTGTTATCTTGTTTTTAAGGAAACTCCGGCTTCCATGGTTCTCTCTGCTTTGCTCTAAAGTGCACTGGCTCTTGGTTGGCTTGACTTCCCCCCTAGCGCTCTTCTGGAGTTAGTGCTGGGGGAGGGCGCTAGGTTTTATAGTATACTACTTGTACGATTTAATAAATCTTGGTGGTTGGCCGAGGTTTATTACTTAGATACATTTTGAAGTCGTAATAGGACTGACAGATTTCTTTGTACCTGGCATATCTTTGGCTCTTTATTCCTATTGTACTTTAGTCATTAATTCCTGATATTCTCCTGGTGCCTGATAAAGATAGGTCTTCGCTAGGTACTTTCTTGCCCGATGCCTACAACGAAGGTAGGTCTTTGTCGGGTTTTTTTGGCCTTTTGGCCATTTTGATGAATCCTTGATGCCTGATTGTGGACAGGGCTTTGTCAAGGTTGCGCGCTAATTTAGCAGCAGAGGTCATTCCATGCTTTAAAGCTTTCGGCTAAGGCAGTGGAAGCTCCTCTTTGTCGTGATGTCATTGTCGAATGTTGTGGCTCCATTGCTAGCCACTTTTGACCTTCGCTTTTCATAGTATTCTTGGGAGAATTCCTCTTTATATTTTAGAGGGTTTTACATAGGTCCTGCCTCGTCAAAAACCTCATCTCCGCTAGGAGCCCCCTTTGTGAGGAAAAGAGTACAGGCCCTTTTGCATGAAATGTAAAGAGAAAATGTGAAAACTGAGAGAGGTGAGGTGACCTTCGCTTATAGTTCCGTGGAGGCCACCCCTTTACAATTATATGTAGAATCTACGCAAACTATCGATGTTCTAGGTATGAGTGGTTGTTTTACCTTCGCCGTCTGTCAAGAAGAATGACCCTGGTCTTCCAGCGGCCTTCGCCGTGTATGGGACTTCCCATTTTGGTTGGAGCTTTCCTGCATTAGCCGCATTGTGCTTCCTTCTTAGGACTAGTTCTCCATCTCATATGAGCTTTCTGACCACCTAGATGTCTCTCCATCTCCTCGTTTGCTCTTGGTATTTGGTGATGTTTTCTACTGCTTCCAGTCTTGTGCCTTCAATCGTTTCTTTGGAGTGTTCTTCGTATGTTGCCAAGACCTATTTCATTACTCGGAGGCTCTGATGCTTGATCTCCTCGGGTAGCATTGCTTCTTCACTGAACATGGGGCCTAAATGGTGTAAAGCCCATCGTCCTTGATGTTGTGGTGTTATGAGACCACACCACCTTTGGTAGTTCCTCTACCCACTTACCTTTGCGAATGTTAAATAGGGTTTTTGAGATTGCTCAGAATATCACTCTGTTAGCTCTTTCTACTACTCCATTTGACTCTAGATGATAGACTGATGCGAAGGCTATTTTTGTGCCTGTGCTTTTGCAGAATTCTTTGAATTTGTCTGAGTCAACTGTTTCCCATTGTCCACTGTTAAAGTTCTTGGTACCCTGAACCTGCAGATTATGTTTTGCCAAAAGAACTTCTTTATTGTTTCTGAAGATATTGTTGCTAGTGGCTTGGCTTCAATCCATCTTGTGAAGTACTCGATTGCTACTACTATGAATTTGTTCCCCCCTGCGAAGGTGGTAGAGGTCCAACATGATCCATGCCCCATCTTTGTAATGGCCAAGTGGGTGGGATGAGTTGTACTACAGCCGAAGGTTTTGATTGGTGTGGGGTTGTGCTCTGGCATGTTTCACATGTCTTGATGATTTGCTCCACATCTTTGATATGCATGGGCCAATAGAATCCCTGTCTGATTGCCTTCGTGGACAATGCCTTGGGCCGATGTGAGAACCGCAAGTCCCTGAATGGATTTCTTGGAGGAGCTCTCTGCCTTCGCCTTGAATTATACACTTAAGTAATGGTTGGACTACCCCATTTTTGTACAAGGTGCCATCTATTAGTGTGTAACTTCTTGCTCTGGCCGCTATTCTGGCTGTGCTTGCTTCATCTTCTGAGTGATGGATATTGTTCAGGTAATCTCTAATCAAATGCCTCCAGTCTTTGGATTCGGTGATTAGGATTGTTTTGAATGCCTTTGTAGTCGCTTGGGTTGGTGGTGCTTGCAATATTTGGTAGAAAGTTCCCTCTAGAATGGGCATGTTATTTGCTGCTGCCTTCGCTAGTTCATCTATTTCTGTGTTTTCTACTCTTGGTATATACTCAGGGTGAATCCCTGGAACCTCCTCTCAAGTGCCCTTACCGTGGCCAAATATTTGGTCAGCTCCGGTTCTCTTGCGACATATTCCTTTTCAACCTGTCCTACTATGACTTGGGAGTCTGTTTTTGTTAATACCGTCTTTGCGCCAAGTGCCTTTGCCTTGTTGAGGCCCAGTATGAGGCCTTCATATTCTGCTATGTTATTAGTTGCTTTGAATTCCAATCTTGCTGCATACTTTGTGCGGAGGCCTGATGGTGCTATCAAAACGGTGGAGGTCCCAGCTCCCAAGTGTCCCCATGCTCCATCTGTGTAGAGTGTCAGACTTGGGGTTGAGGTTGCGGTGTTTGATGTGTCGAAGGTGTCTAGTCTGCCATAAAGTTTACTAATGCTTGCGATTTGACTGTTGTTCTTGACACATAGTTTAGCTCAAACTAGGATAATTTTGTTGCCCACTTTCCTATTCTTCTAGAGGCTTCTTTATTATTGAAAATGTCTCTAAGCGGTTGCGAAGAAGGCACTATGATCTCATGTGCTTGGAAGTAGTGCTTCAACTTTCTTGATGAGATGAGGACATCGTATGCAATTTTTTTTGATTTCCATGTAGTTTAGCTTTGCTCTTGATAAGGCTTCTGAGATGTAGTAGATAGGCTGTTGAATGACCTTCGACCCTTCTTCTTTCTCCTAAACAAGTACCCCACTAACAACATGGTCAGAGGCTGCCACATATAATAGTAGTGGGGCCTCTGGATCTAGTACTATTACCAAGAGTTTGCTAGTCATGTAGTTTTTAAGTTGATGGAAGGCCTCCGACTGCTCTGGTCCTCACTCCACCTTGTCTCCGCCTCTTAGAGCTTTGAAGAATGGGAGGCTGAGCTCTGCTGATTTTGAGATGAATCTGTTCAATGCTGCTATTCTTCCAATGAGTTTTTGCACTTCCTTTTTGGTTGATGGCTCCACCATTGAGATTATAGCCTTCGTCTTCTTGGGTTAGCCCAAATACCTTTGGGTCCTATGATGTACCCAAGCATCTTTCCTCGGTTGACACCAAAAACACACTTGCTTGGGTTTAGCTTTAGGCCTACTTCCCTGAGGTTGGCGAAGGTTTCCTTTAGATCCGCTATATGATCTTCCTCATTCTTGATCATTACCACAATGTCATCAACATAAGTTATGATGTTTTTCTATGGTTGTGGGCTAAGGACTGCCTTCGTCATTCTAGCGAAGGTCGATCCTGCATTCTTTAGTCCTTCGGGCATTCTAATGTAACAATAAGTTCTGAAGGGAGTAGTGAAACTTGTCTTCTCCTCATCTTCTTTGTTGAGCCAGATTTGGTGATATCCTAAAAAGTAGTCCAAGAGGGAAAAGCGCTTGCATCCTGCCGCCTTATCAACGGAGACATCTATCTTGGTAGCGGAAACGGGTCTTTCTTGCATGCTTTGTTCAGATCTGTGAAATCTATGCACATCCTCATCTTTCCATTTTTCTTTGGTACCAATACTACATTTGCTAGCCATTCTGAGTACTTGACTTCTCTGATGATGTTTGCGTCTAATAGTCTTTGTACTTTAGCCTTTGCTGCTAAGATTCTGTCCTCCGACATTTTTCTTTGTCACTGCTTTCTAGGCTTCATTTTTTGGGTTGATGTCAATATAGTGTTGGATGATATCTCTGCTGACTCCTTTCAGGTCGGTGGCTAACCAGGCGAAGTGTTCTTGGCTAAAGTTTCTATGAGTTCTGCTGTTTCATCTTTCGAGAGGTTGCCTCCGATGGTGACTTTTCTATCTAGCACTGCATTGTCCAACGGGACCGACTTTGTTTCTTCTTGATCTTTAAGGTCTGTCTTTCCCTTCGGCATGTCCGAAGGTTTTAGTGAGTTGCTCTTGGCCGCCTCGACAGAGTTGATGTTGCGTTGTGATTTGTAGATGGCTCTTTCTATGTTTCTTGCTTCCTTCTGACTGCCATGGATTGTGATGGTCCCATGTAAGGCTGGCATTTTCATACACAGATAGCCCATATGGATGGCTATATTGAACTTGTTTGTAAATCCTCTACCAAAGATGGCATTATAGGGGTAGTAGAGATCTACTACATTGAAGGTCACGTACTCTGTTCTTCCATTTTTCTAGTCTCCGAAGGAAACTGGTAGGGATATTTTTCCTAGTGCATCGATCTTTTTTCCTCCGAAGCCAGTTAGTGGTGAGTCCGAAGGCTGCAACTGACTCCTGCTTAACTTCATCTAGTCGAAGGCATTGACAAAGATAATATCTGCAGAGCTTCCAGAGTCTATGAGAACCCTATTGATTTCCCATCCTACAATGTTGGCCTTGATTACCATGGCATCGGTGTGAGGGCAGCTTTCCAATTGTAGGTCTTGTTCTAAGAAAGTGATTGGCGTCTTCGATCAATCTGTGTAGCGCACTGGGCCTTGGACTGCTATGTTGTTGATCAACCTGAGGTGATCTTTCTTCTGCTTCTTTGTCTAGAATTCCATCGAGGAGCCTCCGGCTATAGGTAGTATCATGCCAATGATAGGCAAGGGTGTGTGGGGGTTAAGTTGGTTTTCTGGGTTTGGTTTGTTTTTGGGTGTGGCTAGCTGTGGAGTTGGAGGGGGCTGAGGCAATGCCTCTAGCTGCCTGCTATGTACTTGAGATGGCTGGTTGGTCTCAATGAATGTTATATTCAGAGGCCTCGGGTTTATATAGGTGAGGCTGGCTTCTGCTCGTTGGTTCCTAGTTAGCCCTTGCTGCTGAGTGCTTGGTCGCTATGCAAGTAGGAAATTTGGATAATAGGCGGCAGCTAGAGTGGATTGGTTAATTTGGGTGGAGTTTAGGCTTGGGTATATAGGGCAGTATTGCTGTTGAGGAGATGCAACGAAGGTATGGTTTACCTCTCTTGCAGGTTGTTGTGGCGGAGGCTGCGTGTTTGCTCTGTTTTTTTTATCCTTTCTTGGATCTCCTTAGCATCTGGACAATCCCTGGTGATGTGCCCCTTGTTCTCTTCATGAAAGAAACAGTACTGCCTTCACTGCTTTTGATTTTGGTTTCTATTCCAGTTCTTGCCTTGGCCATTTTCCTTGCCTTCGAATTGTTTCTGAGATGCGTTGTTTGGATTTGCCTTCAGCGCTTGCTGCCCTTGCTAGCTGCTTCCCCACTGTTCTATATTAAAGACTTGCTGGCCTTGCCCTGCTGTGGCTATGGCTGGCCTTGGCTTCTATTGCCTCTCTGGGCATTCCTGCAATTTCCTTGGAATTGCTTGCTCTAGTTTTATTCTTCTAGCCTTCTACGGAGGTCATTGTCAGATCTGTAATACTTCTCAAATTTGTTGTATAAGTCTTTGATGGTCCTTGGCTTTTCTCTGGCTAGATGAGCTACGAAGGGTCCTATGCGGACACCCTTAATTGCTGCTTCGATAGCAACGTCTTTCGGGACATTGGGTGCTTTTGCTTTCATTTGCACGAATTTATGGAAGTAATCATTTAAGGCTTCTCCTTGGTTCTGTATTCACTGAAACAGATCCATGGAAGTCAAAGATTCACTGGTGAATCCCTTGAAATTTGCTTGGATCTTGTCACGAAGTTCTTCCCATGAATACATAGAGCTTGGCTTCAACATTGAATACCAGGCCAGCAAGTCGCCTTCGTCTGCAATAACGAAAGATTTGGCCAGCACAGCTTCGTTTCCACTACCGGAGCCCATGCTGCCTCAAAACTCATAATGAATTGGCGTGGGTCTAATCTTCTGTTAAATTTGGGTAGGGTGATGGATTTGTAGGAAGGAGGCTAGGGTGAGTTCTGGATGCCCTCAGATAGTGGTGATTTGAAATCAATGGTTTTGTGGATTTGTGGCAAGGTGTAGGGCATGTTGAAAGTTGGTTGAACTGTTGTACTTGATGGTGGGTTGGGTTGGCTTTGACTTGTTGAGTTTAGCCAGTTGGATGTGTTGAAAAGATATTGCGTAGGCTGCACACTTTGTATCTCGGCCTGTAGGACGGCTAGCTGCTGCCTGATTTCCGCTGCCTGAACTGATGTTTGGGCTGCCCATTGGTTTGCGGCGAAGGCTGTCGTGACCCTATCCCTTTCTTGCTGCATGTTCCATAGCTGAGCCTGTAGCTACTGAAGCTCTTGCTCTAGGGTGGGGTCTGGGGATTGCTGGTCTTCGGGTGCCGGAGGCTGGTCTTCGACGGCCGACTCTTCTGTGACTTGGTCTTCTGGGGCGGTAGCGTAGGTGCTGCGAGTGTTACGCCTGGGTCTTCCCCTTGGTGCGGGATCCGTTGGTGCCCTTGCGGAGGCTGCTCTTTTTCTTGCCATTGTGGGTTTTGCTTGGCCAACACGTGGTGGGCGCCAATGTTGGAAAGTCGAGTTTCCAGCAGGTGGGACACAGAAAGCCTTCGCCCAGTCGAGTGCCCTAGGCGAAGATGTGGAAGCTGGATGGTGGGCTTAGGCTCAATTAGGGTTTCATGAATGTATTCACCGACCAACCTTTCTACAGGATCTGCACCCCCTTTTATAAGGCACCGTTTGCTACTGCAACTCTTTACAACTTTACCCTCCGACAGCTGTAGCACATCCTCGGAATATTCCCATGCTAGTACAAGCTACTAAGGGTAGACTGGACATCTTTCTTCTCAACCACCTCTGTTTGTTGGGCCACCGCCAAGGGCCCATTAGCGGCTCGGTACCCAGCGCCACCACCTATGCTGGTCCTCCTTCGGTCTTCTAGACCTCCGCTTGGGGCGTCTTCCTCGGGGCCTTCGTCCATGCTGCGAGAGCCTTCGCCCTCGGTCGTGCTTAGGCACCTTCACCGCATCCTCCGGATCTTCGTCCAGAGCGCCCGGCCGAGCGAAGGTTCCTCCTTATTTTCCTGCACGTTATTCATGTAAAACTTGTTGATCGTTAGTTCGCATTGTTATTGTGAACTTTAGCCTCCACGGCTCGTAACCGTGTCCCAACACTTGTTGATGATGTTCCCAAGTGTCAACCACCCATGGTCAGCCTTCTGGCCATCTTGGTCCATCGGTTCAAGCCTTACGTTCGTCCTTCACCGCTCCTAGTCCATCGACACGACACATCTCTACTTGACCTTCTCCATGTCTGTCGACCATC
Source organism: Miscanthus lutarioriparius (assembly GCA_904845875.1). Taxonomy (NCBI): domain Eukaryota; kingdom Viridiplantae; phylum Streptophyta; class Magnoliopsida; order Poales; family Poaceae; genus Miscanthus; species Miscanthus lutarioriparius. The sequence goes on from CAJGYO010000018.1 coordinate 23,866,688, forward strand.
TCTGTGCTCCACACCTGCACACCAACACAACCAAGAGACATGTTGCACACACACTCACACACGCCATGGTTAGTCTCCAAACTCAACCAAAGCCGATCAACTTCTGACAATCACTCATCACAACTTGACACACATGGGCACATATCAACCGTGTGTTCGCACTATCCATCTCATCTAGTCCAATTCCTCCAACAAAACAAAAAAAATGGGATGGTCCCATCCCTTCCAACCAGACACGATCTGGGTTGGGCCCATCTTAAGAATCAATAACCGATTCATTCTATCCCATATCGTCTCCAAACCAAACACATAGTAAGAGGAACTAAATACACATGAGGATCCATAGTTCCAATACTCATTGATAAAACTATAGGCAGAGGAGATGGGCTACATCAGCGCCCAGTCCAACCTCCCTGGCCTATAGGGGCAAACCTCGCTGCCTCGTCCACCAAACCCTCGTTGGTGGACTCTCCCACTCAGGTGACCACCCAGACCCCTCTCCTCCTCTTAGGTAAGCCCCCTCCCCCTCCCCCCTCTACCCCATGGCACAACCCTTCTTCCTTGGTGATTCGATTCAAACTGCGTTGCTTGGTCGGCTCCTCCTCCTTAGCGGATCTCCCGAACAAGGCCCCATCCCTATCCCATGATTTCATCCTCGGGGCCTCCAAGTTCGTTGTCTCTCCTCCATCGTTGCCCCCCGCTGCCTAGCATCATCGACGTTCGCGCATCTGCAGTACTTGTAGTCCATCGTCGTCAGGCCTTCACGGCCTGAGCAGTTGATGCTGGCGCAAGCAAGTGTCGGCATCATTGCACCCAAGTTCGGCCACGCCCCCGCCCCTAGCTCGTGATGGGCTCCTGCAGCGCCGTGGGGATGACAGGGCGCCTCTTGTCCACAATCTGGGTGGACGCATCCTTGTGGTCCACCAGTGCCTAGGGCCCCGCATTGCTAGCAATCATCGTGTCATGTCGCATGACGCCGATGGTTGGCAACACATTTTATCGCGGCAATCCTGAAGTCCTCCCAACACCGGGCATAGCCACTGCCTAGTCACCAGAGCGTCGACTGGTCCCTGTCTGGTCGCCGGGTTTCTCGCCCAGGGCGCCCAATTCTGCTAAAGCTTGTGGCGCTTTGCTTCAATTGTTTTGCTGCCAATCACATGGCCGCTTCATGTTGTAACCCTTCTCATTGTTTCTTATACTATTGACACTCAACTAATCCCATATTCAGGAATCTATTTTCTAATTGGCTTTCGTGCTTTGGTGAGTCGTCCGAGATCCTTTCGATTTTATAGGATTCTATGTCTAATTATTCAAAAAATTGGATTGGTTGATATACGAGTTGATTTCCTGTTACGATGGATGGAAGAAAGAATAGATAGTCCAATAGCTCCAGCAGCCGCAATACACACTTATTCGTATTCGTAACCGTGATAATCTACATGCTATTTGGTATCCGTGTCTGATTCTCAATCCAAAGGAAAATATATGGCAACTCTATTCACATATCCGATCTATTTACGTCCCTAGGGACAGTTATCCTTGGGGTGCGAGAAATAAACATTTTACGTCCCCATACGTACGGTTATCATTGGGGTGAGAAACATTGTAAAACGCTCACTCTCTCTCGTATAGAACAACGAGAAAGTCTTGGCCACAACATGACGAAAAAGCAGGCAAATTTTTGACTCAGTGTGATCGATAATACAAAATGGAGAAATAATATACGACTCAAACAACAGGCGTGCGTGCTCCATCGTTGGTTTCCATGGAGAGGCAGAAGAACATCGTGGCAGCCACCATGGAGAACAACTGCGCACCAACAAAGGGAAGATCATATCCAGAAATTGCACGCACGAGCCACACACGTCCTGGCTCCTCATCGTCCCAGACAAAAACGCGTACACGGGGACCGGGTGGACGACAGCAGGCAGGAGGTTGACGACGAACACAAGCACGGCAGCCTCCTTCCTCCTTGCTCTCATGAGCCGCCACGCCCGACGCAGCGCCCAGACGCTGTGGCAGCCTCTGTCCACCACCGACACGGCGACGCTCACCGGGATCGCTGTGGCGAGGTAGACGTACAGGAGAAGAGCCACTAAAAACATCGAGTAGCCACACAGAGATTTTATGCCTGAGTCAGCGTACGTCCATGTGGAAACGAGTAGTAGCACAAGTAGAGCCGTGAGTAACAGCTCCAGCACGCCGGCGAGGGCAGCCGTGCCGAGAAGACCTCCGATCCTCTCCTTGACCGCCTTACGCGTGAGGCGCTCGCCAGAGTACGTCGTGGCGGTGGCGAGAGCGGTGACAAGCAGGGTGGCGAGTTTACTCGCGAGGTAGGAGAGGTAAATGGCTAATAATGACAGCTCCTTGGAGTGGTTGGAGCTCGCGGTGTCAGTGGTGATCTTGTGAGCTTTGATGTCGGCAAGGATGCTGGTGGCGAGTGGGTGGGCAAAGTGGACGGCGACGGCGATGAAGAGGAAGGTGTGGGCGAAGATGAGCAGGAAGGTCTTTGCAAAGAGACCGACGTCTTGCGTCGGGAGGAGCAGGGAAAAAAGGAAAAAAGGAAGGTCTTTATTGCATCCAAGAAAAAAGGAAAAAGAAAAAATATACAAAAAAGAAGGAAAAACAGTGGAAAAAACAGAGAAAGGGGGTAGAACAAGCACTCTCTCGGCAATATCTCTGAATCCTTTCTTAGTCCTTTGGTTTAGCTTATTTATTCTATGTCTAGGGACGAGTCTTAGACCAACAGCTGTGACTAGTACTTTGGATATTTATTCAGCTTTGCTAATCTGTTGCGATTTTTGCTAATTCATCGCTACTATATTGTGCATGTCCAAACTCCACTTTATTCTGATCAAGTATAGGTTCACCTTTGCAACTGTTACATTGAAGCTACAATGGTATCACAACCAACCACTGATTGCACGCCTGCTGCATTGGTAAAAACACTTGTAAGGCTGTGGTAAGACGCTTGAGAGTTGAGTGCCTTATTTTCTTGTCCACCTCTAAGTAGTTGATAGACATAATACTTTTTGCATTGTCTTTTTCTTTCTACTAACAATGTCAGGCAAACCGGAGACGAGACCCCTCCCACATATTTCAGTGATGATTGTGTGTCCAAGAACAAGCTCCAAAAGCTTATATGAGTCGAGTGCACCTTCATTGATGAGAAGCTTAATCAGATCATGTAATGTATCAACACTTTGGCCAAGTGGGATTGAAGGTGTTGAACAACAATGACTTGAGCCGCACCGTGATGACATTGGTGATGATGATGATCTGAAAGATGAGGATGCTGGCAACACCGAGGCGGATGATGATCTAAAAGATGAGGATGCTGGCAACACCGAGGCGGACGTCGAGGCGCGACATGTTGAGAGTGACGCACGGTTACATGAGAGACTACATCAAAACTGTCACAGTATGAGAGGTAATGATTGAGGTAATAGTCATTCTTTTGCTAAAACCAAGTTTAGAATGCTTCCTTTTGTTGGCTCTGGGCATATTTAGATTGGGAGCTTGCTAATCCTGAGACATATTTAGATTGGGAACTTGCTATTGGGCAAAAGTTTAATTCTCATCTAGCATCTGAAGAACATAGAGTTAGGCTTGAGTTTACTGGATTTGCACTTTTCTGGTGGAACGATATTTGCAGTGATGTTAATGCCAATGGTCACAATCAAGAATCAGAAGTCGCCTATAAATCAGGAAGCACTCTAAAAGGAAGAAGGATGATTTTTATCACAATTTAACCACGGGAACTAAACTTGCTACCAAAAGGGTCTTAGAACATCCTTTGAAAATTGGGAGCCTTCATGAGCAAATGGTCCCCAAAAATGGTGGGAGGAGCCATGGCTGAAGAAGTTGAGTGAGTGAATAAGAAGAGGAGGGAAATGGGGTTTTCTTCCAGCCGTTTACCACCATTGGATTAAACCGACAACCGACGGTGATATATGTTTTTACCGCCAGATCATAGCACCATGTGGAATTTAGTGTCTGAACAAACCGACGGTGAAACTTCTGATCACCGCTGGCACGGCGGACGATACGGTGTTTCGAATCGTTGCAATTTCCACCGCCGGATCATATAGAGAACCGATGGTGCTAGCTTGTTCCACCGTCGACTCTAATGGGCAATGCGTCCTTCCATCTTCAAACCGGTAGCAAAGCTTCTCATTTTCGTCGGCTTGAATGTGCGTCGCGCATTGGACGACTAGCCAGCGGTGCTAAATGTTGCACCACTGGTTTGGCGTACAATGTGGCGGCGAAGACAGGCACCGTATTCATCGCCGGATCATGCGCCGGGCTGGTGGTGAAAACATTTATCACCACCGGTAAGGCACCCTTCTGGGACCCCTCAGACGTATTATGGACCAGTGGTGACATGCATGTATCACCACCTGCTCTCACATAACCGGCGGTGAAAGTTCCAGCGGTGATTAAACTTTCTGTAGCAGTGAGTCCTACTAGTATCGGGGAACAATTGAGAGGTGAGATTTAAACAAAGGTGCGGGTGGATGGTATTTATAGTTGGGGCAACCATAATATATCTTATCGAATCACTAAGTAAGGGTGGGGGTGGTAGCAGTTGGTATTTGTTGTTTGAGTTCACACAATGTGATGACAGTACTAAGATACCATCTTAATAAAAAAAAACTCATATCTCAACCGTCATCTTCTTTATGGAGCCCCATTTGTCCAGTTTCGACTGCTGATCAGAGTGTAAGAGACTCTTTGGTAGGACTCCTCTGTATGGGCTTTGCCAGTGGAGCTGGAGCACTCTCCTGGAGCCTAGTAAGAAACTAGCTTCGCCTCCGTACAATCGAAACTGCTTCGGGTCCTCTTCCATGGGTGCAGAAGCACTTGTCTGCGTCTGGTCATTTGGTGTGGGTCCTCTGGCCTGGGTGCTGAAGCTGCCAGTGTTGCCAAAGTCGGAGCCGCACTAAACATGCTCTGAGAATAAATTATTTTGTATTCATTGCTACCAGGTTGTAAGGTTATTGCCTGATAAAATTGACCGTTGCATAGTGGCTACTACTCTCTCCGTTCCGTTTTATCTTGCGTAAGCTAGTTTCTGAGAATGACTGTTTTATCTAGCGTAGCACCATATATGGTATAATACAGTTACCAAGCGTTTTTTTTCGCTTTTCCCTCCTTGCATGCGTGCATGCATAATTGATCTGTAATTGCATTGGCCTGCTTCTCCTCCCTTTGCTGCATGCAATTGATAATGGCTCCACTAAATATAGAGAACAAAGCTGGATTAAATTGTTCTTGGTATGTGGAATATTAGTGTCGGCGTCAGATAAAACAGAACGGAGGGAGTAGTTGGTAGTAAAATACCACTATTTATTGCCTAAGACAAGTACATTATTACACGTCAGCGATCTTATACCCTCTCTTGTGCGGTGCCACATAGGCTTTTTGATGATGTGGAGCAAAGAGAGACGGGAGAGAGAAAATCCATGAAACTACACTTATTCTTTTTCTTACATCACATCCACGAAGTAAATTCTCAAATGAAACGAAAAGGGGAAAAACGAGGAGTATTACATATGGTGGAAGCAACCCCTCGACTACGACTCAGCCAAGAAACATCGATATTAACAGGCTATAAGCACACAGTGCATATCAGGTGGATATAATAGCTAATTAATATTCAAGCATCAAATTGCTCCTTGGTAGAAACCTTTGACGTACCCCACCGCCGATGCCTCGGTGCTCCCCTTGCACTCGTAGTATAAGTATAACGCGGCCATGGCGCAGGCTGCAAACACCTGCACGGCGGCCTTCAAGATGCTGTACAGAAACCCCAGGAGCAACCCTGCTGCCATGCTAGTAAGCTAGTGCGCATCTCTTGGCCAGAGTGTAGACAGGGTTCAAGGCAGCGGCGAGCACGGCAGTCACAGAAATGAAAAGCATGGCCCGTCTGCGCTTCCCCTTCATCAGCCGCCACGCCCGCCCAAGAGCGCCAGCGCCGTGGCAACCGGGCTCGGCCACCGCCACGACGACGCTCAGGGAGCAGAGGAAGGAGAAGTACACGAGGAAGATGGAGGGAACCAGGCAGCGACCCCACAAAGAACAACCCGAAGTATTTCATGATCATGAGGCACAAGAGTAGCCCAATCATGGCACCAAGAAGCGCGACGTAGGCGACCTCCAGTGCGTAGACGAAGGCGAGCGTAAGCACGGGGCCTTTCAACTGCGTCTTGACTTTGCCAAGGAGCGACCCGAAGGTGTGCAGCTCACCGGAGTATGTCGCGACGGCGGCAAAGAGGACGACGATCTGGATGAGTGATCCGATGATGACGGTAAACACAAGATAGGCTGCTCTGGTGAGCAAGAGAGCCCGGGTGTCATCTTGGGTCTTTCGGCTGAGTTGAAGGAAGTCTGGGCTACTGGGATCGGTGCTGTTGTGCGCCTTTGTCTCGAGGTCAATCTCGACTGTGAGGGGCTGGACGGCGAGGTCGTTGCCGAGGAGGAGTAGACAGGTGGTGGCGGCGGTAATTGTAAACACAGCGGCGAAGAGCCTCCGGTTGTGGCTAGGGAGGAGCAGGCCTTCCTTTAGGAAATTGAAGAACGATGGGGCCGAGCTTTGCCCGGTTGCCATGGCTGGATGCTGGAGCGAGCTAGCTAGCTAGAGAGACAGACAAAGTCGAATAGAAGGTGACGAGAACAAAGTTGGAGGAGTGTATCACAGGTTATAAGCAAAAGGTGGAGTAAAGAAAGTAAGAAACATGTTTGGAGAAACACTAATGCTACTAAACGGACGTCCGTCCGTCCGCTCTTGCTCCCTCTCCCTGGGCCAAATGGCCAGTAGCCCAACCGTCCACCTCACTTATTTCCTCCCTCTCTCTTACACATGGGCCTCAACGTGAACTCCTCTTCTCCTTCCTCCACACGGAAAACGCAGCCATTGCTTGCTCGTATGAGAGCACGCGTGCTACTTCCTGCACCCACTCCTCAACTCAGCCCACACCGACTCCCCGCCGCCCACCCTGACGGGCTGCCACCGCGCGCGCCGCTCCCCATCCCCGCACCCGCCGTTGTGCGGCCGTCCGCATTGCTCCTCACGGGCATCCTCTCCGACCTTGCCGAGATTGGCGGCTCCTTTCGGCCGCCGTGTGTGGCCAGGCGGCCAAGAGAAGGGGTCGTCGCTGGCTGGGCTCATGCCAAGCGCAGGAGCAGCTGGCCACTGCCAGGCCATGCACTACCCTAGTTTTCGATATCACTGCCGGTTCAAAATCCGCCTCACAGCCGAATTTTAAACCGGCAGTGGCATGTCGGCAGTGATGCTCACTGGCTACTGCTGTCGGTACTTCACCCGACAGTGATAAGGTTTAGAAAAATAAAAAAAAGCAATCCAACAAGCATGCTGGTTGGAGCATGCTCGTTACCGCCGCTGCCACCACCATGCTCGCTGGCTACCACCGCCACTACATCAAGCATTTCATCCAACAAAAAAATTCATACATAACAGATAAAGGATGGATTCAACACATCAGAAAAACTCATCCACAAATTGATTCGTGCATCGCAGACGAAGGAGAAGGGTTCAACACATCACAAATCAACCCATCCACAAATCGATTCGTAGATCACAGACAAAGGAGCAGGGTTCTAACAAAAAAAACTCATCTACACCGGTGGAGACACAGGAGCACCAGAAAGGGAGATTGCCGAGGAGACATAGTGCGGCTGCCTCCTCCTTCTCCGGCGAGCACGCGCGGCTGCCTCCTCCTCCTTCGGCGGGCGTGCCCCTCCTCCCCTCCGGCGCGACGGCCCTCTCCTCTCTCTCTCCCTCAGGCGATGCGGGCGAGGAGGCCGGATCCGGCGGCGGGGAAGCCGGATCCGGTGGCGGGGAGGACGGGTCTAGGCTCCTCCTCGCCCTCACCGCTGGATCTGGGAGCGGGCGAGGCGGCGGCGGCACGAGCAACGCGGGTGGCGCAGGCGAGCTGCGGCGGTGACCCTCTCCCCACGGCGGCGCTCCTCCCCTTCAACTCCGGCAGCGGCGTGGAGGCTGGATCCGGCCTCCCTACAGCGGCGCTCCTCTCCCTCCAACTCGGTAGCGGCGTGGAGGCCGGATCCGGTGGCGTGGAGGTCGGATCCGGCCTCCCCACGGCAGCACGTCACCGTGCAGGGGTGGCCTCGTGCCCGCACGTCACTGCCGCGACCTCCATGGGTCCGCACCGCATGCTCGAGCACCTCCGACGGAGATGGCTGAGCGTCCTCCATCTTCACTCGAACGGCGCCGCCGCACATGTGGAGGAAGAAGCCCCTCTCCTGCACGGGATTCGGCGGAGTGGAGGCAGGTGTGGTGTGGAGGCGTGCGGAGTGGGGATTCGGCGGAGTGGAGCTTGGGAGTTGGGAGGCGTGCGGAGTTAACTGGGATACATAAAATTTTCGGGTCCGGAAGTACGTATCAGTGCCGGTTTGGTAATTCAACCGATAGTAAATAGACATCACTGTTGGTTTGTATTAACAACCGGCAGTGATGTGGTCCTTCAATGTCGATTTTAGCTCAGACTCAATTATTTTCTTGTTTTCAAGCTCGGAAGCGTACATCACTGTCGGTTCTCACGAATCCGGCAATGATGATGCCGGCAGTGATGTACAAATCTGGTGTAGTGATGCCACCGTCCTCGGCTGCCGGCTAGCCGAAACCGGGCATTCCCTGCTCTGCTCTGCGTCGTCCGGAAGAAGAAGGGTAAAAAACGCATGTTGCAAGCATATGTTTCATAAATATGTTGCAAGTGTTTCACATGGATGTTGCAAAAGTAGATCAAGATGTTGCATATGTCACACTATTTCCAATGTTTCATCTATTTTTTCAGACGCATGTTGCAAGTGTGTTTATCTGGATGTTGCATATATGTTTTACATATATGTTGCAAGTGTTTTATCTGGATGTTATATATGCTTGCAATGGTTTCAAGTGTTTTTATGCATTTTTGCAAGTGTTTCATACGCATGTTTAAAGTGTTTCATCTGTCTTCAGACGTATATTGAAAATATTGCATCTGAATGTTTTCAAAGTAGATCGGGTGTTGCACATATGCGTGCGAGAAGCGGAGGGGGCGCGAGCGGTCCCTCGCGCGTGGTCCTATGGTGCGGGCGTTGTGGGCCCCATGTGGGCACACGAAACACAGGCGTATTAGGCGGGGGCGTGCTGGCGCAAACGAGGACGTGGAGTGCTGGCACGCACGGAAACATAGTACAGCGCGGTCGTCCGTCCGGACGTCTGGGAGAAAACAACCCTTTACGTAGAAAAACTTGATGCCGATCCAATAGAAAAAGTCGCTGTCACATATAGACCATGTTAAGCGTAACCATTATTTCTGAAATCTGAAATGTTGCCTAACACGCTTATGAGTTATAGCAGCGTAAGGGGAAAGTCTATATTCTACAGAGCATTTTTCTAGGGGTAGGGCGTAGGAAGTTCATCTCTTTGGGTGTTGCTTAGCATTCGCAACTGTGTCCCTCAGCCTCTCGAGTTCGGGTCTTTCTACTTCTCCCGGTTCTGAAAAAAATGCAATTCTCACTTCTTAATCAGTCAAATAATTTTAAATTTAACTAACTCTATTAAAAATTTACAAACATTTATAAAACTAAATAAATATCATTATATTAATTGTGAAATGTATTTTTACGGTAAATATAATTGAAGACACCAATATTGACATTTTTCTAAAATTTGGTTAAACTTTTTTTTATTTATCCAAAACACAGAATTGCATTTTTTTAGACACAGAGACACCCTCTTTTCTCTTAATGAAATCTGAAAAAAAGAGAGAAAGGTATATTTGTGGGGTAGTTTCCTAGAATCTTCGTGAATAAAAGTCAATTCGCCTCTTTTCCGCAAAAAGGAAAAGTCAATTCGCCTCTGGATCCTAGACCAATCCTGACGCTCTTAGTTCTTAATAACTAGTAATATGGCTTGCGCAAATAGCACAATTAGCTACCTTTTTTTTCACTAGTTGTCATGCACGGGCGGCACACACGTGTCTGTGTTATTGGAGGCATCTTATTGTTATTAATGTGACACTTTGCTTTTTTTAAATGTTATGTATTTGTTTTATAAAGCTTGTATGCAGTTAGTAAGGAAAAAACTAAATTAACTAATATCGAGAAAAGCTTGCAACGTATAAGTCTTCCACTCGGTCATTCCGTACTCCACTCCACCTGATCCTTTAATCATTGGTTCCAATTGTTGGAGGCGTGCTCTACTGACTTTTGCTTTTGGAGCCTGTCCTTTTTTTTTGAAAGGTCAGCAGGGAGCCCCTACCTATTTTTTTTTCATTTTCATTAATGTAAAGGAAAAAACAACACACAGATACAGGTACAAATGTACAGGGGGGGGGGGCGGCAGAAAAACAAGAACAACAAAAGGAACAAAAGAGGTACAAGGCAACTAGGCCCAAGAAGAAAAAGAAAGGGGTTATGAGTAACTGTCTCGCCCGTTGATAGCAATTCTCTCTTTCTTGGTTTGGCCTTGATGCAGGCCAAGCTCCTCCTTGAATAGACGTTTCCATGAAGTTAGATTGCAGTTCCCTTGATCAAAGATTATGCTATTTCTGTTAGTTGATCTCCACCAACGGCCAATAAGGCCTTTGGATCCGCGCCCTGATCAGGGGCGCCCAACCCTAATATGGTTGGTGGGCCCGTCGCACAGCGCCATAAATATGAGGTGGGGGCCGGGGCGCTCGAGTCACGAGGTTCGCCTGAGCCGCCTAGCACCCCACCTACAGTCCTAAACCCTAACCGATCATAGAGGGGGCGCTGCCAGCGACGAGAAGCGCCGCCACCGCCTCTGCATCTACACCGAAGGGCTGCTACGACGCCGGGCTGCCCTGCGACCTCTACACCGACCCCTGGACGACGCCACTAATGCACCGCTGCCCTTCGACTCAGCACCGCCACCGGGTTATCGCCAAGCACTGTGATGGCGAGCCCATCTTCTTCCAAGGCGGCCGATGGTTTGCAACCCTTCACCCCTCTCTCTCACTCTATCTCTTATCATGTATTAGTAGATATCCTATGACTCACGGTTTATTCAAAGTGCAAGTAGACATGCTAGATTTATGCCTAGAGATCCTGTTTTAGGTTTAACAATGGTATCAGACGCCTAACTAAGTGTAGATCTAGCCTATCGGATGAGAAAACCGAGTAGAAGCTAGAAGGAGGTGATAGATTCATTTTCGGATCTAAAAAGAGGGTCACCGAACCCTAACCCTAATCGGGTGAAGCACAGAGAAGAGAAAGGGGTCTCGGCACGCGAAGCCGAACCCCAACCCGCGAATCAGACTCGGGGAAGAAGAACAATGAGCGAAACCCTAACCCTAACCCTAACCTTAACCAAACCCTAATCCCCAAATCGGATAAATCCAAGAAGAACGAAGCAAGATCCAGACGGAGAACAAGGGAAAAGGGGGAAGAGGCCAACCTCACCGTGCACCGCGCTGCCGCCTCATCGGTGCATGAGAAGAAGGCCGAGTGAGGCAGGTCTTGCATGGGCTTTGGCCAAGGGCACGCCGGCGAGGGGGCCGGCGATGGCGCCATACTCCACTACGCTCTCGCTCTCGGTCGCTCGCTATTGCTGCGCTGAGAGGGAAGGAGCGCGGCAAAGAGAGAGGAAGGGAGGCAAACGAATGAGTTAGGGTTCGAGGGACGATGCCGCGCCATGGGGTTTTGTTCGACCGAACCACACGCGCGACCGTCCGATGCAGATGAACGGCTGACAACGAATGGGCCAACAATCGGCCCAGGCGGGCGCGCACGACGAGCGGCTTTGCCGACCTAGGCCCAGGTTGTGGCCTGGGAGGCGCAGCGCGCGCGTGAGCCGAACAGGTGCGGGCCGATTTTCGCAGCTAGGCCGTGATAGCGCACAGTGTGCTAGGAATTTCGGTCCAGATTGCACAGTAACATTTTTCAATTTTGTTTTATTATTTTCAGAAGCAGATTTTGATAAATTTTGTTCAGTTTAAATCTCTATCAAAATTTGAACCAACGGAATAATTTTTTCAGAGAGTAGATTAGTACAGTAAATGCTTTTGAAAATTAGATAAATAATTTTTCATGTTTCCACTGTAATGTTAAAGTTAATAATCTTCTAATTAAATTCGAACCAACGGAACAATTTAATTTGAAGAGTAGTCAATTTTAATCAGTAAATTATAATATTGTTATTTTTCTAACCAACGTTGATAATAACAATGTTATAATGTTTAATCATAAGTTTTTTATGCATTCATTCTATTTCTGCCCAACGGTGATGTTGAATTAGTGTATAAGAATATTGTATGTTTTAATTTTGACCAACGTTAAATTAAAGCATGCAATTATAATGTCATATTTTCTAACTATCTCTGACAGTGTTTTTCAGGACTCAACCCAATGGCATTCATCTCGCACATACCACCTCTAGAAGGGGGCAATTACAGGGTATGGCGAGAGAAGTATGAGCTCGCACTTGCGCTGTCCGAGAATGACTTAGTGCTCACCTCCCCGTATCCTACTAAGCCAGTAGACCCGGTGAGGAAAGAAAACTAGTCTGATGTTGATTTCACTGCTCGGCAGTGAGATCATGCAGAAGTGCGCATGAAGTATGATCTTGAGCGCAAGAAATGGGACATATCAAACCGTAAGTGCTTGATGGTGGCTAAGTCCACAATTTTATATGCTATAAGGGGGTCTATCCCAGACTGTGATACCGCCACTGAGTACCTTAAGAAGGTGGAGAGTCTGTTAACTGGCTCTTCAAAGGCTTATGCTAGTACATTGATCAAGAAATTGTTCAATAAAAAATATACTGGTGGCGGTATTAGAGAGCACATTTTGAAGATGAGCAACACGGCTTCAAAGCTGAAGCCAATGAATTTAGGGCTCAAGGATGAGTTTCTGATTCATTTGGTTTTTGCTTCCTTGCCAAAGGAATATGAAACCTTTGTTGTTAACTACAACATACAGCCCGACAAGTGGGACATAGAGAAGCTCATGGCAATGTGTGTTCAAGAAGAGGAAAAGCTAAAGTCCTTACAGGGTGACTCTGCTAACCTTGTAAAGGACAAGAAAAAGAACTTTAATAAGAATGCCAAAACTCAAGGAAAGCCCCTCAGACTGAGCACCATTAGAAGAACAACAATGCTCAAGTTGAGAAGGATTAGTACAAATGGTGCAAGAAGCATGGGCACTACTAAAAGGATTGTCCAGACTTCCTGAAGAGCTAAAGAGAGGTGAGGATTTCATTACATTTATAGATGAATCCTTGTATTTAAGTTATGCAAAATCTACTTGGTGGATTAATTCAGGTGTAAATGTTCATGTTGCAAATTCATTACAGGATTCCGTACGAGGAGGACCCTACAAAGAGGAGAAAGAAGAATTAAAGTAGCAAATGGAGTTGAAACTCAAGTTGAAGCCATTGGAGATCTTTCTCTAGAATTAGTTGATGGTTTTCTATTTAAGCTTTCAGATGTTCTATTTGTACCCTCTTTGCGAAGAAACTTAATAAGTGTGTCATGTTTAGATGACGATGGATATGATTGTCATTTTAGTAATGGCAAATGTTAGATTATTTATAATAATAAATATGTTGGTCTTGCCTTCCGACAAGACAAGCTTTATTTATTATCACTTTCTGAGAATGTGAATGATGTAAGTACTGAGAATGAGAATGCTTCCTCGTCTATGAATGCAACAAATAAGCGAAAAAGAGTACATGATGTATCTTTGAAATTATGGCACTGTCGTTTAGGCCATATTTCAAGGGGGAGAATAGAGCGATTGATTAAGAAATCAATTCTTCCACCCTTAGAATTTTTAGATTTAGAACAATACATAGATTGCATAAAAGAAAAGTATGTTAACAAAATAAAGAAAGATGCCAAATGAAGCGTAGGAATTTTAGAAATAATTCACATAGACATCTGTGGTCCTTTTCCTGTGAAGAGTGTGGATGGTTATGATTCATTTATAACATTCACGGATGACTACTCATGTTTTGGCTATATTTATCCAATTAAGGAAAGATTGGAAGCATTGGATAAATTTAAGATATTTAAGGCTGAAGTAGAAAATCAACACAACTTAAAGATTAAGGTAGTAAGGTCCGACCGTGGGGGAGAGTACTACGGTCGACACACCCCATATGGCCAAGTTCCTGGACCCTTTGCAAGGTAGCCCAGTATTCTACACCGGGCGAGCCTCAGCAGAATGGAGTAGCTGAAAGACGTAACCGTACCTTAATGGATATGGTGAGAAGCATGATAAGTTATTCTACCTTACCGATAAGTTTATGGATGGAGGCGTTAAAAACCGTCAATCATATTCTTAATCGAGTGTCAAGTAAGTTGGTGCCCAAGACACCGTATGAGTTGTGGACAAGAAATGAACCCTCACTAAACTATTTATGTGTGTGGGGTTGTCCAGCTGAGGCAAAAGTATTTAACCCAAACATAGGGAAGCTGGACTCCAAGACAGTAAGGTGCCATTTCATTGGCTATCTAGAAAAGTCAAAAGGTTATCACTTCTATTATCCTGATAGACAAACGAAGTTTGTAGAAACAAGACATGCTGTCTTCTTAGAGGATGATATGATCAGGGGGAGCATGGTAGCGCGAGAAATAAGTTTTGAAGAGAAGCGGGTATATGTGCCCACTCCTATGGTTCAGGAGCCATTCTTCACGCTACCTGTTGTTTTTGTACCAACAGTGCAAGACACTGTAGTAATAACACCTGTTGTTAGTTCTCTGTGGCAACAATGAATGAACATGAGGAACCTATTCTTTAGGATCCCCAAGAACCCATTGTCACACATGAGGGAGAGCAACAACAGCCTCATGTAGAACAAGCGTCGTCTAGCGAGGCCTGTAGAAGGTCTCAAAGAGTAAGGAGATCAGCCATTCCTGATGATTATGAAGTTTATGAATGTGAGGAATTTCAAATGGAGGGTGATCCCACCTCATTTGAAGAAGCCATGAGAAGCGCTCACTCATCCAAGTGGCTTGAAGCCATGGAAGATGAAATGAAATCAATGAAAACCAACGGAGTTTGGAAATTAGAAATAATTCCTAAAGGAGCCAAGACAGTAGGCTGTAAATGGGTCTACAAAACTAAACATGACTCTAAAGGGAATATAGAAAGGATTAAAGC
Source organism: Miscanthus lutarioriparius (assembly GCA_904845875.1). NCBI lineage: Eukaryota > Viridiplantae > Streptophyta > Magnoliopsida > Poales > Poaceae > Miscanthus > Miscanthus lutarioriparius. The sequence goes on from CAJGYO010000018.1 coordinate 23,881,838, forward strand.
GCGACTTGTGGTGAAAGATTTCACGCAAAGAGAAGGCATAGATTACAATGACACATTTTTCTCCAGTCTCATGTAAGGATTCTTTTAGAATCATAATGGCGCTTGTAGCACATTACGACTTAGAATTACATCAGATGGATGTAAAGACGGCATTCCTAAACGGGGATTTGGAGGAAAACGTTTACATGGCACAACCGAAAGGTTTTGTTGTGGATGGAAAAGAATGCATGAGATGAAGCCTAAAGAAATCCATTTAAGGATAAAAGCAAGCTTCAAGACAATGGTATTTGAAGTTTGATAATACAATAAGAAAGTTTAGGTTTCAAGAAAATATAGAAGACAATTGTGTTTATGGAAAGTTCAAGAATGGGAAATACATTTTCCTAGTCTTGTATGTGGATGACATCTTGCTCTCTAGCAGTGATGTTAGTCTACTACTAGAAACAAAGAAGTTCTTGTCCTCAAAGTTTGATATGAATGATCTCGGTGAAGCTTCGTTCATCCTAGGAATAGAGATTCACCGAGATAGAGAAAAAGGGGTTTTAGGATTATCACAAAAGGCATACTTAGAAAAAGTTCTAAAGAAATATAGTATGCAAAATTATAAGTCATCACCTACTCCCATAGTCAAGGGCGACAGATATGGGGAATTTCAATGTCCTAGGAACCAATATGAGATCAATCAAATGAAAGCGGTTCTATATAGTTCAGCTGTCGGAAGTTTACAATATGCTTAAGTGTGTACTCACCCTGACTTAGCGTTTGTTACTGGGTTGCTTGGTAGATATCAGAGTAATCTAGGAATAGAACACTGGAAATTAGTAACAAAAGTTTTGTGTTACCTACAAGGTATGAAGGGTCTCATGCTAACGTACAGAAGATCTGATTCCCTGCACATAGAGGGGTATACAGATTCTGATTATGCGGGAGATGAAAGAAAATCCACGTTAGGATACATATTCACTCTCGTAGGAGGAGCTATACCGTGGAAAAGCTCAAAGCAAACCATCACTACATCATCCACAATGTATGCCGAGTTTGTTGCATGTTATGAGGCCATAGGGCAGGTGAATTGGCTAAAGAAATTCATGCCCGAGTTGAAAGTGGTAGACGACATACATAAACCACTTAAGTTATACTACGATAATAATCCAGTAGTATGTTATGCTCACAACAATAAGTCAAGTGGTGCTGCCAAATACATTGACATAAAGTATTATGTTGTGTAAGATAAAGTCTAGGATCATATAATTAGTCTTGAGCATATAAGAACAGAAAAGATGCTCGCGGATCCGCTTACAAAAGGCTTACCACCCAGTGTGTTCAGAGAACACGTAGCCGGCATGGGTTTAAGGGAAAGTCTATGATTCCTGGACAATAAGGGCCTAGTTAAGAATCTATTTCAAAACAGAGATATGCATTATAGCTATTTAATCTAATGGCAACTGACCATGACAATGAGGCACGCTCTATGCACTGATCTGTGATGGAATGGGAACAAGAGAAAGTAAGTGAGTTAAGTTTAAAGTTATAAGTGAGATCAAGGGGGAGAATGTTAGTTGATCTCCACTAATTGGCCCAACGACCAATTGGGCCCTTGGATCCAGCGCCCTGATTGGGGGCGCCCAACCCTAATATGGTTGGTGGGCCCCCGTCACACAGCGCCATAAATAGGAGGTGGAGGCTAGGGGTGCTCGAGTCACGAGGTTCGCCTGAGCCGCCTAGCACCCCACCTACAGTCCTAAACCCTAACCGATCATAGAGGGGGCGCTGCTAGCGACGGGAAGCGCCGCCACTACCTCTGCATCTACACCGAAGGGCTGCTTACGATGCTGGGCTGCCCTGCGACCTCTACACCGACCCCTAGACGCTGCCGCTACTGCACCGCCGCCCTTCGACTCAGCACCGCCACCGGGTTATCGCCAAGCACTGCGATGGCGAGCCCATCTTCTTCCAAGGCGGCCGATGGTTTGCACCCCTTCACCCCTCTCTCTCTCACTCTATCTCTTATCATGTACTAGTAGATATCCTAAGACTCATGATTTATTCAAAGTGCAAGTAGACAAGCTAGATTTATGCCTAGAGATCCTGTTTGAGGTTTAACAATTTCTAGTCTTCCAAATAATCCAACAAGCTGTGATCATGAGTTCTCTGAAAATGGTGTGACCAAAAACTGTTCTTGCTTCTATAATCATATCAACGGGATTCAGGTTGTCGTTCTAGTAGATGTGCAAGGAGTTCCAACAATCTTGACTGAATGGACAACTAAAAAAACAGATGGAAAAGGGTTTCTTCACAACCATTGTTGCAAAGCACTTCACAGCCATTGTTCCAACAATCCTCCAAAGTTCTGTTCTTTCTTCTTAGGATATTTCTAGTATTCAGCCGGTCTCTCAAAAGTAGCCAGAAGAAGAACTTGTGCTTACCTAGATTGCTCGAGGACCAAATCCAAGGGAAAAGAGGGGAAGCTTCTATTGTACCTCTTAGCCTTTTGTAAGCTTTGTTGGAACTGTAGGTGTTCCCCCAGGGATAAGTCCAAACATCATTTTCTTCAGCAGGTTCCAAATTGCAACCTAGTAGTAGGGTCTATAATTCACTGAGCTGAGAGGCAGCCTGACCGAAAAGAGGGAGGCTGAAAATTCTATCAACCTCTTGATTTCTTAGGAAAACCATTGAGGACTTAGGCTTCTTGGCAAAGAAAAAAAGATGTGGAAATCTTATTTTTAGAATACTGCCTGACCAATCTTCCAGCCAAAATTGAATTGTATTTCCTTTTTTTGGTGAGCAAATGGAGATGGATTTGAATTTATCAAAAAGCTTTAGAATGTCCTTCCACGAAAAGGACCAGTGGGGGATCTGGCCTGGGAGGGGTTTGGTTGTTACTATAGAGATGGTTCCAATTCAGGGTAACCCATGGCAGATCAACAAAATTGTAGAGTTTGTCCAAATACTTGAGTAATAGGGCAGTGTTCTGGGTTCTGAGGTCAATGATGCCAAGACCTCCTTCTTTCTTTGTTCTACTGGCTGTCTCCCAAGCTGCAAGGCAATTCCCTTTTCTGTTAATTTCACCTCCACTCCATAGGATTTTTTTCCTGTAGCTATCAATTTGTTTGATGATCTATGGAGGAAGCTGTAGGGTACACATGTAAAAAGTTGGCAAGGCTATCATAACTGAGTTAACCAGAGTCAACCTCCCATGGTATGACAATAATTTGCTGACAGCCGAAAGCCTATTTTCAATTCTTGTAAGCATTGGTGAGAATTCCTGCAAGGTGGGCTTGGTTGTGCCCAGAGGGAGGCCAAGGTAGGTGAAAGGCATTGTCCCAACTGCACATCAAAATGTGTTGGCCAAATGTACTGTTCTGCTTTCAGAGAGATTTATTGGCACAAGGAATGATTTGCTGAAATTGACATGTAGCCCAGTAGAGTCAAAAAAGGATCTCAACAAACCTTTTAAGTTGAAAAGAGTTCTACCATCAGCTGGCAAAATGAGCAGTGTATCATCTGCATACTGGACAATAGGAAAATCCCCACCAAAAGTGTCACTAACTAGATGTTTTAGGATACCATTTCTCCAAGCACTGTTTACAATCGATTGTAGCAGATCAGCTGCTAGGACAAAAAGAAGTGGAGATAGAAGGTCCCCTTGTCATACTCCCCTTCTGCGTAGAAAGGGTTTGCCAGGTATTCCATTAAGAAGAACTGAAAACTCACCAGACCATAGAATGATTTTGATCCAATTCACCCATTTTTTAGGAAACCCTTTATGTTTGAGAACTTGGAGGATGACTTCATGCTCAACTTTATCAAATGCCTTCTCAAAATCTAGTTTGAGGATGACAATTTCTTTTTTTGAATGGTGGCATATGTGCAGGAATTGGAAGGCCCAAGCTAAGCAGTCCTGAATGATTCTTCCCTTTATAAACCCATACTGATTACCATATACCAGCTTCAAGATAACTGTTTGGAGCCTTGAAGATAAGATCTTTGTAATACATTTGATGGAGTAATTGAGCAATGAAATGGGTCTATAATCATTTACAGATTTTGGGTTAGACTTCATAGGGATGAGAGAAATATGAGATGAATTGATGCTTCTCAAGTCTAAGTCTGAATTACAGAAGTCCCTAAAAAGTCTTAAGAAGTCCACCTTAACAATGTCCCAGCAAGTTTTAATAAAAATACCATTGAAACCATCACGTCCAGGTGCATGACTGTTGGCCAAATTTTTAACAGTGGTGTTGATCTCCTCTTCACTAAAATCACTGTCCAAGTTCAGATGATCCGTAGGCAAGGCAGTGATCAGAGTGTCTAAATTATATGAAATTCCACTGAAATCACTAACCCCATTCTCTTCTTGAAGCTGTCCCACAAAACTTGGGCCTTCTGATTATGGTCTACTATAATTTCACCACTAGGGGTGGAAAGGCAGGTGATGAAGTTCTTCTTGTGGGAGATGGTAGCCATGTTATGGGTGAGGACATTTATTCATGAGGTAATATTGTAATTTGACATATAGCTCATCAGTTTTTTTACAAAACAGAGTCAATATATTAAGGACTTCTAATTCCTCCATAGTTGGCACACCCTTGATAATAGAAACAACAATTGAATTTGGATTCCGTAATTAGATCAAGGCCCCGTTTGGATCCTTGGAATTGAATTTATTTTATTAATCATAATTTAGACACATATTAATTAAGCTAATATGGTTGTATATAGATTATATTTGTATATTATTGTTAGCTATAAGAGAGATGCTTGTCTGTGGTATTTGTACCGTAGGGTCTGAATTGAAGGTGTGTTGTAAGTTGGTATGGTGATTCCACCCTATGAATTTGAGGGGCTTATAAGTGAAGTTAAAAAGTGGTGTATTGTAAGTTGCAAATAAAAGTAAATTTAGGCATGCAAATAAAAAAATCAAGGTCGAGGGGCACATAACAATTTGAATAACTTGCGGGAGAATATAGTTTTTGTAAAAAGATAACCATGATTAAAGTAACTTTCCTGATATTTGTTTGGACGGTTCACCATAATCCATAATACTAATTGACATATTCTTACGAGTCAAAATTTCAAGGTTAATATTGCCAATGATTTCTTCTTTCCACCCCAGCGGTCGATGGTCAACTTAGGCAGAGTAAAAAATGGTAAAGCGTTTGAAAGGATCAAGATGTCATGTAAGATGTTTGGACACAGAGCAACGGTCTAAAAATGGTAAGCGTTTGAAAGGATCAAGATGTCTAAGAGGGGTGAATTGGGTTAATTCTAAATTTTTACAATAATTAAATCCTACACTTAGCCCATTTCACCCATTGTGCCTAGAATGTGTTTTTCTATTGTTCTCTCGCACAAAAGTTTTGCTCCATAGGTTCCAATCCTACTATAGCATAGCAATTCTAGGAATGTAAAGACATGAAATGAATTGCTCAAATATAAATACTCAAAGTAAAGAGAGAGAAAGGAACATGGCGATGTTTTCCTGAGGTATCGAAGAGTCGACCACTCCCCCACTAGTCCTCGTTGGAGCACCCGCGCAAGGGTGTAGCTCCTCTTTGATCCGCGCAAGGATCAAGTGCTCTCTACGGGCTAAATCTTTTACACCCCATCACGGTAAATCGCCCACAACCGCTCATAACATGACTTGGATCATCCACAAGCTCCGCCGGATGAACACCAAACTCCTATTCACCACCGAGCCATCTATGTGATGGCGATCACCAAGAGTAACAAGTACAAACTCTCACTTGACCAAGATAAGCCTAATGAGAAAGGTGGATGCACACTTGTTACTCCCTAAGCACTAATGAGGTCCTTAATCTTGGATTATCAAATCTCAATCATCCCACTAGGCTCTTGCTCTCCCTTGCACTCAAAAGGTGTTTCTCAGCTGAAAAAATGGGTAAGAGAGCTCAAATGGACGAGTGGGATATGTATTTATACCCCCCATTCAAAACATAACGGTTGAGGTCCAACTCAGCAAGTTTCGGGGTGACCGGACGCGCCGGTCAGGTTGAACGGACACTCCGGTCAGTAGTACACGTCACTGTGTTAGAGAGAGCCGTTAGGTCTGAACGGACTCTGACTTGCGTCCGGTCATCACCCACCGGACGCGTCCGGTCAGTAAAATGCCTCTATGGATGCTCTCTGATGTTGATCGGACGCAGGCACCCAAGCGTCCGGTCATCACCCACCGGACGCGTCTGGTTACTAAAATGCCTCTATCGATGCTCTCTGATGTTGATCGGACGCATGCACCCTAGCGTCCGGTCATCACCCACCGGACACGTCCGGTCAGCAAAATCCCTCTCTGGAACCTTACTGATGTTAACTGGATGCTGGCACCTAGAGTCCAGTCATTTCTCTGTTCAGCGTCCGGTCGCACACAGACAGCAGCTGTCGATCAAATGAACTACCGGACTGTCCAAGCTGTGTTCGGTCACAACCAAACCAGCGTCCGGTCAGTCATTTGATCCTCCATTCACTTCGAATTCAAAATACTTTGTGAATGAAGTTGTCTTCTATGGATTTTAGGTCTATTCCTGAGCTACCTTGTGCTAAGTTTGATAAGTGTGCACCACACCTAATCCATTAGACTCATCTAGGTCAAGCTACTAGTCCATACCCCCTTAATAGTACAGCCAAAGGAAAAAAAACAAAGTTCTAAACTACTCTAAGTGTCTCTCCAACACCAAACGACACTTAGAACTTGTCCGTCCTTAACCTTATCGTCCATCCTTTGAAAACCAAAACGATTTCCATCGACAGGGGCATGACAACCATGATTGCCCAATCAATTTCCTTCCATGACCTAACTCAAATTGCCTCTACAAAACACACGTTAGTCATAGTAATCTTGTGTCGTCATTAATCATCGAAACCCAACTAGGGGCCTAGATGCTTTTAATCTCTCCCTTTTTGATGATTGATGACAACACAACCTCGAGTATGTAAAAGACATGAGTGAGGTTTTCAACATGCTTGGTTCATATAAGCTTTTGACAATAAAAACAAAAGGGTTAGGCATGCTTATATGACCCAAGCCATCATGGTGTACTCAAAATATATGAATTAAATATGAGTACATGAAGTAGAGCTCATTTGAATCGGAGTAAAACACGGAAGCAAAGCAAATGAGCATAACCAAGTGATATGACATATATAGAGATATCAATGTAGAGAGCACACATGTCACATAAGTCTCATCATCACATGTATATAATACAATGCATGAAAGTAAACGTGAATGCACGAAATATTACACACAAAAACCAAAAGAATCGAGACCATCTCACACTCTCCCCCTAAATCTAACATACACGGTCCCTCTCCCCTTTGACGTCAAGCACCAAAACCTAAGGGTCGGACGGCGGGATAGGAGCAGTCGAGTCGGGTGTTGAGGTGCGGTGAGAAATCTAGAATTGAGCTGCATCATCCTCTAACCCTGAACTCTGAGCAGTCTGACCCTCTGTAGTTGGAAGTGAAGGTGAAGCGGTCTAGGTCTGCTCAGTAACTAGCGCGGCCTGTGACTCTAGAGGTGTCACTGTAGAAAGTGGAGCCACAACTGCTGCTGTCACTGTCGCTGAAACCTCAAGTGTAGGAGTGACTATCTAAGGTGGCTCGGACGATGCAATAGACGACGGAATCGTCTCGGTAGTCCCGGTAACTGGAGCAGCTATGGTGGGAACAGGGACTCGGAAATCTGTAGGTGTAGGCTGCCATGCAGCATAGAATAAAGCTCCAGTCCTTGCTGCTAATTTTTATTGCCCTTTCTAGAAATGTTATGCCTAGTCCATAATTTGCTAAAATAATGTGTGCATCATATTGATATGACAAAATAAGGAAAAAATAGTAGTGGTTTACCTCTCAGACGGGTGACACAAGAATCCTACTGGTCCAGATGCTGACAACTTTCTGATAAATATTTCTTGCTTCATGCCTTCCTCCATAACTATTTGCATCTGCGTACTGTAGCATATCTCAAGATATGGATAGATGGTATTCTGTTGGTATGCCTCCAGCAGAGCTGCTCTTTTGAAACCATAATCAAAATTATCAAATATCAACGAAGAACAAATGTGCTTGCATGCGAGTGCCTGGCCGCGATGATGCAGCCAGCAGCCGCCTGCGCCTTCGGTCTGCCACACACGCCCGCACGGTGCTGCACTACCGCCTGCCGGTGGCCACCAAAGATCTGTGATCGCACCGGGAACACCGAGAGCCTGGTTTCCCGATCGCCCTAGCATCATATGTTTATAAGGAGTATGAAACCATGCATACATGTTTATAGGGAGTATGAGTACATACATGTTGACTCTAGGAGCACGTATATATTAGTATGAGTACCAGAGTACGTACACGGTACACATACTCAGAGGTGCATTGATACATATACAATACAAGGTTATATAGCTGGTATATATGGCGGCAGAGTATGAACACATACTCTATCTAGGAGAGTATGTGCATATACTCAAAAAAATATATTAGTATTTACGGTCGGCCGGTATATGACAAGAAGCTAATAGTATTTAGTGAACATTTAAATTAAAGTAGGCCATTTTGCTTGCTAGCATTGTAGAGACATCCACGAACCACTCCTGATGGTGACCAGAAATCATGTAATGCAGCACACCATGAAAACAGATGGTGAGACCAACACCTGGAACGCGTAATACCATTAATATAAGCAACTTAGCATTAAGGTATATGTATTTTTGCATGTATATTAGGAATACGCTTCATATATTAATTCATATCTAAAAATTCGTGCAGTAGTCACGAATGCAAACAGACAATACAGCGCCAGGTACTGTACCTGAACATTGATGAACACGAATAGAGTCTGGTAATGAATACAAAAGCATTGATGCATCTTTTCGCTGGTCCAGCATCAGATGTGAGCAGATGCATGCCTCCGCCTCCGAGTCAAAGGATTTAATTGGTAGAAGGAGTAATCACATATGCCAACTTAGATCCATATTCATAGGCATCGGTAAACCTTCTCTCGATCTGCATCCTGCAAGGAGACGGAATAAATAAATCGATCCAATAGGAAGATTTGGGAGTGTCTCAACCATACCTGGATTCTGCGGCCTTGCTCGATGGATCTGGTGGACGCGGGCTCCGACGAGACCTGGTCTGGCAGAGGCGGCGCACCTCCGTCCGCACGGGCTGGGATGCGCGCATCGTTCTGAAGGACGCGACCCTCTTGTCCCTGACAGCAGTGGCGTTGCCGTTGGCCTTGCTGCCGTGAGCCGGCGGGTACGCGCGGTGGAGGAGCGACTGCTTGACATCATGGGGTCACCAGGAAGATACGCGCGGTGGAGGAGCGGCTGCTTCACATCATGGGGTCTCCAGGAAGAAGATCGCAATGGTCATATTGGCGAGCGAGAGACAAAGACGAAGGGCGCGCGGCGGCACGTGAGTCGTGGCTCCGTCCGGCGGCGTGCCTTCATCCCGGCTGGGTGCGGCACCACGCGTGGCTCAGTGGCCGGCATGGCAACAGGGTTGGACGGAGGCGGCCGCGGCGGCGCGTAGGAGGCGAGGGGGCAACTGGATTCGCGAGCAGAACGAGGCGAACGGAGGAGGCGCATTTGGGAATTAGGGATCGGGAGGTGGGAGAGGAGGGATCGCACCTCTGAGACGGACGCCCGCTCGAGTTCGCCGATGGACAAAAGGCCAAGGTGGCGTCTGCGTCCTGGCGATTCGGGAGGTGGGCGGGGGGAGAGGCAGAGGGGTGGTTGTGGGTATGCGCGGGCAGAGAGAGGTACAGGCGGCGGGTAGGCTTCCGCGCGCGTAAGAAAAAACGGATTAGAGGGGGAGATCAGCAACAGGAAAGCGTGTTTTGTCACATAAGTATCGTCCTTTTCGTCTTGGGTCCACCTGTCAGGTCTATATCAAGCGTTGGATGTAAAGTTGAAACACATCCGACAGTGGATACCTTAAGTGGGTAAGATGTTTGTAGGTGATAGGTATTTTTCAATTCCTTTGCTCCTTTATAGTATATATTGATTAGCAATACTCCTATGCACACAGTCCAATTTACGATATAAGAGCATCTCCAAGAGTTTCCTGTTTGCCATCCTAATACTTGGTTTTTAGGAAAATGAGAAAAATCTATCTCCAACAGTTTCTAATACATCCTCCTAATATTTAGGCACTTGGGAAATCTCCTTTCGCGCGTGTAACTTTGTGCGTCTCGTCGGTCACGCGGATTCTCCTTCCCGCGTGGAATTCATCCTGGCGCGCCTTCTTTTGCTGCCGATCTATCCTTCGCGCGCTCCTCCATCGTTCGTGGCGGTCGTACAGGAAGGAAGCCGCTCCTCCATCCACGAACGACGCCGCACACCACGGACGCAGTGACCTGGTACATACTCCAATCTATTGTTTTGCCATGGGCTTGCTGTGCTGCTGCCGGCGCCATGGCTTCCTGCCGGCCGCTACCGCTGCCGTCGCCGCTTGGTTTCCCTTGCCCGCCACCGTCCGTCCGTCCCTATGTTTTGCCGTGGCCGTGCTCTTTTGGATCTGCTGCTACGTTGTTGTATCACCGGATCAGAAGCTGTCCCTATGTGCTTGCCGTGCTAGGTCATGGCCGGATGCCGCCTCTTTGCCAGGCCATGGCGGGCTGCTGCCTTACGTGCGAGGCCGTGGCACCCTGTGGCCGGCCGTGGCTGTCCGCTGGCTGCCAGCTGCTGCCGCTGTGCGATGCTGCTGTGTGTATGCTGCCGTTGTGTGCCTGCTGCCGATGTGTGCTCGTTGCCGAGAGGGTGCCTGGCTGTGGCCGGCCGATGTGTGCCTCATGATGTGTGAAGAAGGAGGCATTTGACATGGAGAAAGAGAAGAAGAAAGAGGAGAGGCACATGGCTTCACTTGAGCTAGAGAAAAGGCGCCTGGCATTAGAAGAAAAGAAGGTAGAAGCTGAATTGCGGAAGGTGGAAAATGACACGATCGAAAAGGAAGAAAAAATAATGGCAATGGACATTAGCGCCCTGACCCCGCTGCAGCAACAGTACTACACAGTTATGCAGCAGAAGATTGTTGCTCATCGTTTGGCGAATTAGAACTAGTTCATGTGATTTTTTTCCCTATAGCCATTTAATTTTGGAATTCAGTGAACCTTTGTTTTATCATATATGGTCAAGTGCTTTTTAATATGTATTATTTATATTCAATGAACCTTTGCTTTATGATATATGGTCTAGTGCTTTTTAATTTATATTATTTATATTCAGTGAACCTGGTATATGTGGCCATGAAATTGATTGGTACTGTGCTAGCTGGGCGTCTGCTCCTTACCAGCGTATTGCCTGCATGGTCCTGTACTGCATGGAACTGTCTGCTACTGCTGGTTGGCTGCCTGATTGCCTGCTTTTTTATGTGTTCTTTGTTGATGACCGGCAACTACTGCTGCTGGTGGTGATTGGTACCTGCTGCTGAATTCTAGATGGACATGACCGCCTGATGCCTGCAGATAGCCTTTGCTGATTGCTTGCATATGTGTTCGTATATACACAAGTGCATGGTACTGTAGCTGATGTTGATTCATACTGGCCGGCTGCATGGTATTTTGAGAAAGAAGAAAATTTTAAATTATATGACACAAGTGCACAAATCTGATTTTGAGATAATGGAAAATTGTTTATAATCAAACTTAGGACAAACAAAGTACTGATTGCAATTTGAAGCTGAAAAAGTACTCATGCTAATAAATACATAGAAGTCCTATGAACTTAATATTTATAAGGAAAATACTGCCAGAGGTGCTCGATGAGGTCTGCTTTTAACTGGTGGTGTATTTCCTTGTCTCTGATCCTTTTATGCGCTTCAATGAATTCATCGAGGGTGCGATTACTCTCATGAGAAGGTTCCACATTTTGGCCACCGTAATCGAACCGCTCAGTAGGGTCAACGACTCCCTCATCTTGGACAATCATATTGTGCATAATGACACAAGCTTTCATGATGTTGCCCAGTGTCTCCGTGTCCCATAAACGAGCCGCTCCTCGAACAATGGCGAACCTTGATTGCAGAACCGTAAAAGCTCTTTCGACATCCTTCCTCGCTGCTTCCTGTGCTTTGGGAAAATATTTGTTCTTGTTCCTCATAGGCTGAGAGATGGACTTCACTAAAGTAGCCCATGATGGGTATATATCATCGGCTAGATAATAACACATCGTATAATCATGACCATTTATGGTATAATTCACCTTAGGAGCTCTGCCCTCAGTCAGCTTAGCAAATAAAGGAGACTGGTGAAGCACATTGATGTCATTATGAGACCCAGGCATTCTAAAAAAGGTATGCCATATCCAAAGATCGTTGGAAGCAACAACCTCCAAAATAATAGTGGGCTCCTCCATATGCCCCTTGTACTGACCCTGCCACTCTACAGGACAATTCTTCCACGCCCAATGCATACAATCGATGGACCCTAACATACCAGGAAAACCATTTTGCTCAACGAGTGCCAGTAAGTGTGTTGTGTCAGCCTCGTTAGGATATCTCATGTATTCTTCTTCAAATAAATTAACAACTGCAGCAACGAACCTACGTAGGCTCTCAATTGCGGTACTTTCTCCAATGCGAACATACTCATCCGTAGCATCAGCTGGAACTCCATATATTAGCATACGAAATACTGCTGTGACTTTTTGAAAGCAACTTAATCCAAGAACATTGGCTGCACTTCTTTTTTGGACAAAGTAGTCATCGTATGATTCTACAACATTTATTATGTGTACGAAAAGGTCCCGACTCATCCTATACCTGAAATTAAAAAATAAAATAAATGTTAGAATAATTACTTAGCGTACTAGTGATCATATCACAAGTGAATGCGCACAAACCTCCGACGGAATAAATCTGGGCCATATGTCGGATCATCAGCCAAGTAATCTTGAAACATCCTTTGGTGCCCGCCTTCTCTATCTCGATAAATAACTTTATGCCCTAGAACAGAACCACCATATCTTCCTTTTTGATTTGAATATGTTTCAACAATTGCAGCTGCTGACATGATGAGACAATCATCGTCGTCTGACGAGGAATCTTCTAATTCTCTTTGCAACAGAGATTTGCCAAACACCATGATTCTACCGAGGCGTTCTGAGATAAACGTCCGTCTACGCTTGCTGCTCCCCACCTTGCCATGTAGAAGCAGTAGTAGTACTCGTGTAGAAGCAGAATAGTACTCACATCGCTGGCTGGATAGACGTCTACACCTTGCCGTGTAGAAGCAGTAGTAGTACTCGCGTCGCTGGCTGGAAGGAGGTGGCAGCCGGCTGGGTGGTGGCTGCGTTGGCTGGGACTTGGTGGCGGCCGTAGGGAGATCGTGGGCTCAGGTACGGCACGCCGATATGTTTCCCGTGACAAAAAATAAAAAAGCCAGAAAAAGTTGATGTGGGCCTCAATTTGATTTTTTAGATGTCATTTATTAGAAATTTTTGGAGATGACTATCTTTTTCCCTCCCAATATCTTTTTAGGAGTTGCCAAACTATAATTTTTTAGGAGAAAAAAGTAGGAAACTCTCGGAGATGCTGTAGGAAACTCTCGGAGATGCTCTAGGAAGGCCAAGCTCGCCACGCCGATAGCCACTCGAGTGCCTTCTGCGATTTTTACGGCCATACTAAAAACTTCTGGGCGAATGTAATGCCCAGCCCTGACGGGAATACAGTAAGTACAAAGCCAAGCTGCTATGAAGGCGGGACGGTAGAGCACCGGCGAATATGTAACATGAAAGGAAGTCTTTGCTTGCCCAAAACAGCAGCAGGACGGCCATCTCGAACTTCAACTCGGAAGCCTACTTCCTGGAGTAGAGGAATAGAGGATCGGCTGGATCGGCGAAACCATCCGGCGGGGAAACTTTGAAAGAATTAGAATAGCTCGGTCGTTGAGAAAGTGGTCCACCCAGGTGGAAATAGTCACCAAGCCAGGTCCTGGCTTCATGTCCACAGGGCATAGGCTTGAGTAAACGGCATAGAGAGATTCAACATGGCCACGCATAGCTGGCTCAAGTGGGATGAATTCTTCATACAGGCGACCGACGATTGGTATACCCATTGCATCAGAAATCGTGTGCAGAGGAAAGCCTATCTCGCCCTGGCTGGACATCAAGGTATGTCCATCAATATTCCAGTATGACAAAAAGGCAGCCACCAAGGAGGGATCAACTTCACAATGATAAATTGATGCTAAAACTCCACGGAAAATGTCAGTTTTCTGTAAGATCTCACGATCTTCTTTGTTCACCAGCATCATGCGAGCCCATATCAATATTTTCTTGCTCATTTGGACACTGAGGCGGAGTTGTGGAGGGTGCTCGTGCGTCCACTTTGAAGAAGGTGACCTGATGAATTTCTGCGCCAACGTTGTAGTGCGGTCAGGAAGGTCCTTGTAGGTCACAGGGCCATCCATTACTGGACGCACTATAGACACTGTGGCGCAACGGTCTTGAACCGGCTGTTACCTTGGTCTTTTGCGTATGCCGAGGGGAACTTCGTAAAGAGAAGTTGTCAAATCTTTGCCTGGAGTTGGGACTCGGCACCTGGACCTGTATTTTTCTTCCCTCTTAATGACTTCGGTTGCTGGTTCAAGGATCAGTTGTTGGCCTCGACCAAGCTTCAAATATGCTGCAATTTTTGTTATGGACTGATTCAGGTCTTCTTTGCTAGTAGTGGAAACTTCGCTGCCTGAAGGTTGAGTTTTGGGATCTGCATCTTTGAAAAAATCGAATTCTTGGCGCCAAAAGAATACCTCCCCTGGCTTCTCTTTCGGCGCATAGTCAGCGAACCCACTGTACAGCGTATAGGGTGTGCGATCCACAAGATGGCCATCCTGGAAATGAAAAAGGAAAAGGCAGGAGGTTCACGTAAGCATTATACTAATGGCAAGTACTATATACGAGCTATTTGCATGTGCGTAATGTACCTGTGAAGAAGCATTGGCTGCAGCATTAGACTGCGGTGTCCTGAACGCTGGCTTTCGAAACTGCCGACGGGGACGGGTCAACGGAGAATTACTAGAGCGATCTTTGCTGCGACCTGGAGCCTCCCCTGAATTCCTGGTGTTACGAGTCTCCTTTGCTGAGCGGACCATCCTTACATGGCAAATCAAATAAAGAAAACGGTGTGTAACAACAAGAGAAAATAAGCATACATACTGAACAAATTTCGTTGTTGCAGCACACCGTAATTCAAATAGAAAGCTAGTATGATCAGCCCTCATCTCGTTGGGATAGACTAGTACCTGGCAGGCTTCACTATGTAGAAAAAGCACAACACAGACGAGTCTTTAGAGACGTCACAGACGCGCTTCGGCGCGTCTCTAATAACGCGCATGTGTAATAAGCTTATAGTACAGACACGCGTTACCAACAAGCGTCTGTAATACAGGAACACGTGTCTGTGATTGGTTATAAGACAGACCGTTATAGTCAACACGCGTCTGTGATGGCCCTTCTCACAGACGCGCTTAGCCAACACGCGTCTGTGATGGCCCTTAGCACAGACGCGCATAACTAACACACATCTGTGATAAGGATTTAAAAAAAAAAAATCTCCAGTGCCACGGTCTTAGATATACCATACATGACACATCAAACTATATACATAGTAGTCAATTGCTAATCAACAATTTCATATACATGAAGTAAGATCTGACTAAAGTATTTTACATTAGCTCATAGCTGACAGGGAATCAGTGTACAGTATGCATTTAAATAAACAAGAAACACAACCAAAACAAGCTCCACTAAAGATCTTACTAAAGTACCAAAAGGAAGTTCCACTAAAGTAGTTGGCTTAGCTCTTAACCCATATAGGTTGCATTGCTCATTCAAAGATTTCACAAGCTCCTCAAGGTCTTACGGTATCTTATTAGCCTGCTCCTATAAACAGAGGACAAAGGAGATATGTAACACTTAAAGGGCAATTTTGCCATTGATAAGACAAATATAATTCCCAGCAAATAGAAACACATGGATCCAACAATATGAGAAACAATAAGTCAACTCAATGTGATGCTAGGAAAGAGAAAAATGTTAGGAAAGAAGCCACCAGCAGCTTACACACAAGTAAGGCTAAAGGAAAAGCGGTGGCTTCTTCTACCTAACAGTGTCTTGGTCATCCCCAATCTAGCATCATGTTGCAATGCTTTTTTCAGACCAATGCATTAAAAAGGACAGTTTATGTGATATAATTTCCTTGGGAGTGCAGTTAACTTTGCAAGATATAGTCGAGAATAGTAAGCATCATGGAACATTTCTGTACTTTCATCTTAACTGTATAGCTGTATTTTCCAGAAATTTCAATTTAGTTTCCCCTTTGAACAAATCAAGTATAGCTGTATTTTCCAAATCTCAACACTACATAAGGATACTTACACTCGGCATTAGAAAGCAGTTTTACATGCAACAAGAGTTCTCCATTAATTCTAGTGCATTTGACATAACTCTCCAATTAGTGCTTCAGTAATGTGTTTGACATAAAAATTTTACATGTAAGGATTCGTGCTCTTTGTCCTCCATATCACCTAATTTTATTCTATTGTGGCTACAACTATTTATAGTCATGAACCAAATATTCTGTTCTCAGGAACCAAACATTCAGTAGTCCGGAACCAAGCATTCTGTTATGCTAAAGCTGTAATTAGTTAAAAGACTGACAAGAAAGAGTGATATCTTACCATGGCAATGAATTATGTTGCCTGTCAGGTGGAGTTCCTGTAGAACCTTTGGCATAGTGTTCCTCAGGTAGGCCAACTGCGTTTTAAATGTTCTACTGCATAAGGGAGTGCATCTGCTGGCCAAATCAGGGCACTGAATAATTTAAAAAGTAATACATTTGCTGGTAAAATAGGTAGCTAGCAATTTAGAGCTAGAACAATCTGAACAGACGCGCGTTGTTCATCCGGCGTCGGTAGGGGACTGGTTTATACTTTACTATGGTAGCTCTGCAATGTGATGGAGGAAGAACACATGTTTCAGGTTTGGTTCCAGGAGGCACACCGGCTCCACCAAAAAAAGAAGTCATCATCAGAAAAAAAAATCAGAAGGCCTAAATACCCAAAAATTGGAGTCATGAGATAAAAACTGCATCTACATACTGCAGGTTTCACATGTTACAGATGTTTCAAAGAAATATGCAAGGGCCAAAATTGACAAAATTCCAAATTCTTTAAACAGGATCAAAGAAATGCATGGTCAGGTACCACACTAGCTCACTTGATGTTGCACAAGTATCTGAATGTCATAATACAAAAAACTGCAGTCTAAAAACCATTTATCTGTAAGGCCCTACGAGTACCAGTCCCCCAACACTCTAATATTCTGAGAAGTTTGTGCATCCCAGAATCTAAACTGCAAGAAAATAGAGGCCAAAGTCTGCACATTACCGTTGCTATAATTGAAGCATAATCTAAAATAGAGGCCATAGTAGTGGGCTTTCAGTAACATATCTTCATTTACAGGGTTAGCTCAGTAGTGCTCAGCAGAACCCAGATATAAAACACGCCTAGGAGTATTATGTCAGGATACACAAGTGGTTGACATGTTATATTTGACAAATTATAAGCAGAAGGCAAGGCTTTGTTAGACATAATCTGCTGCTCCCCCATTTCTCCTTGCTCGGAGACTGGTCGGCTCGGCCAACCACTCCCTGTTGGGAGTTGGGGACTGATCGGCTCTGCCGACTAGTTCCTGTAACTGTAGCATAGTACAATAGTTGGTAGCTATTACATCAGCCATGTCTTGGTAATAGGTTGAGGTAAGCTTTGTACTGCTAGGAGTAGTTGGTGTACTCTGTACATTAGGAGTAGGTAGTTGGTATACCCTATACCTTAGGAGTAGTTAGTTGGTGTACTCTTCTACTCAGGAGTAGGTAGTTGGCCAACAACAATGTACCTGGTAGAGCTACAGCTAGAGTTGTATATATTCCATCCAAAGGGCAATGGAATACTCAATTCAGTTGCCACACTCAGACTGCAGAGCTCTGGTTCAGAGCTATAGCGGAGAGCTCCGGACAATGCTGGTGCTTGTACAGTATGTGCGCGAGAGTTGTTCTCAACATCTTCTTCTACCTCTAGCTATAGTGAGTGAGTGTGTCAGTCGGTAAGCTAGCTGCTTACTGGCGCTGGGCAGCCGAGGGACTAACAAGGCCATCCAAGCTGTGAAAAACATACCTTTTCAGTGGTTGACATGTTCAGTATAATGATCAATTTTTATGTCAAAGATATCATGCAGCAAATCATTGTCCTGCGCAGACAAAGAGAAACTTGAAAACTATTATTATTCTCAAGAAAAAGTGACTTGTTAAGTGAATGTAGGTTGTGGACAATTGAAAGAAAAAGTACCAGAGAGACGAGATCACTTTCAGTATACTATAAGCAACAAATACAACTATTGAAAGTTCTCCACTCCTTCCTACTTTTGATGCATTTACTCAAGGGAACATTGATGTCATGGTCGATGGATATTGGTTCGTCAATCTTAAATAAATATGGCAAGGACTCCATTCAATTCTAATGCATGTATCTGACTGAGAATGTGACACAAGCAACTACAGCCTACAGGTTTACATTACACTGAACCCATGAATTCTGTAAATTCTGCTTGAATTCACAAGCATACTTAAATAAATTCATAGATACCATACCAATATATTTTTATAAGGTGTCAACATACCAACTAACTACTGACTAGCTTGTTTCAGAACCACAATTTTAAGTTTTCTCTGGCACATATAACTACAGATTGAATTCATGCAAAAGACCAAATCAAAAAAATGTTACATATAACTATGAAGATAGGATGCAACAGCTCTGACAAAAAAGAGAGTAATTAATCCATGTCAAGCACTCATCAGCATAATACTCCAGTTCCTGAAGAGTCAAATGCACCAAATCCCTTACTCCAGTCCCTAGTCCCTAACCCTAGTCCCACCAATCCCTTAATCCACTAAAGCGAGTAGATCTGAGAGGGTAAAAGAGAGAGCGCACCTCCCGATGGCAGCAGCACGACTGCACGAGTGCCGGAGAGAGCCGGCGGCGGCGGCCCAGGCGTCCAGAAGCCCTTGGGGGTAGCGGCGGCGGCGTCAGGGAGGACCATGGGGGCGGCCGGGTGGCGCGGGTGTCGGGGAGCTAGGTCCATGGGGACGCCAGCGCGGACGTCGGGGAGGCATCGGATCCGCCGCGCCGCCGCCGCTGACGCTGAAGTCGTCCTCAGGGTTCCTGGCGGTGTAGGGCAACATATAGATCTGAGAGAGGAAAGGAGAGAAGGGGGTGGAGGCATAGCAGTAGAGGATGGGGCGGTGGATGCGCCGACGGAGGGGAGGCCGGTGGCCGCGCCGACAAGGAACCCTAGCTAATCCCAAGGAAGACAGAGAGAGAGGAAGACAGAGAGCGAGAGGAGGCTTGGAGGAGATGAGAGGAGGGGGGCGGACGCGAAATGCAAACGCGAGGGGGCGCAGACGCGAAGTGAGGAGGGTGCTGGAGTCTACCGGATTGAATGTTTTTTCAGGTCCATGAACCACGCTCTCGTCTTACAGACGCGTTTTTGAGCCCGCCGACTTTACTACAGACTCACGTTCCCAACACGCGTCTATGAACTCGTATCACAGACGCGCGTTCATTCGGGGGTCTGTAGATGACATTGGTGGATATTACAGTTTTTTACATAGTACTTCAAACAAGGTCGCCTTGCTAGTCCGGCAACAATTTTCTTCTCGCCGGATTTCCCTCGGCTGTAACTGGATGATCGAGCAGATTGTCTTCTTTCCTGCCTTGACGGTCTGCGAATTGTTTGCTATAAGGCTGCTGGGAAGCACAAATTAACCAGGACTACTTGCGGTGCTAATCAGCCTGCAGCAGTACATTATATTAGTTTTATATATAGGAACAGGGTTGCCTGTCTCGTAAGGCCGCTGGACCCGTCAAAAACTATATGTGGGTTATTGTCGTTTCTGATACGGTTTCTAGATGGAGTCAGAAACCACAGCCATATAAGTTGCACTAGCAATGGACTTTTGTTCATGTCAAACTCTGCTACAAAATAATATTTCCCCGAGTCAAGCCTCTGCTGCTTGACGCATAGACTCGACTCGTCGGGTGGCATCTGTTTGATGATTATTTTTATCAAAAAATAAAGATAATAATGATATATGTCATTTATTTTGAAGCGGTACGCAAGGCACATGTTTATAAAGTTGCTAATTATGGAAAAGCCTATGACACGTGGGCCATGCATCTTCAGCGTACAACGTAATATTTACCAATATATAATGAAGTTCCGTCGGAGAGCCAATGGGATTTAATAAAAATAATAATTTACCAGAAGCATTAAAAAAATCTATCTTTGGAACTCAAGATAATATTAATTAACTGAAATTATGTAAATGATTTTATAGGTACAGCAAAACGGTCCACTATAATTGTATACAATGATTCACTAACTATAAAGTTCCATACTGAAAATAAATGTACACAAGTGTTAACACCACTCCGAAACAACTAATCTTGAGGGAAATCTTGTTCTTGATCCTTCAATCATCCGAACATCCAAAATATCATATATTTGTCCTGCATGAAAATATAGAGTGCTTTGTTAAGAACATGTTTAGGAAAATATGCGATTTTTCCATGAATTTACAAATCTTGGTGAAGGAAAATAACTGAGCCAATGTATGTATACCTGTTCCTGGCAGCTCTTTTAGAATTAAGGTTTCATTAATACCCTTTGTCTACAGTGACACAACAACCCTGAAATAAAAGAAGCTGAGCTAATTAGAACCAATAAAGCCACGAAAAAATAAATTAAACTGGTGGATGTGCTGGATCTGTTCTTTTGTACGTACGTGAACAAGGGTATCCACCTCCTGTACATGGGATTGACTAGTCATCAGAAAGTCAGGAAATTTTTTAGATGGCCAGAGAACTTTAGTACGTACTTGAAGAAGGGATACCTTTACCTTCCTAGATCTCTTCTTCAGTCACCTCCTCATAGCTGGTAGTTGTATATCACAGAATCACAGTACAAAATTCAGAAGATTTACCTCTGTCTGCACAAGTTCAAAAAAGATAACATCATCCGTTAGTAAGCATAACTGAATTATTACCAAATACATTTTAATTTCAGAATCTACTGAGGAGTCAGAACAAGCTAGAAACACCATATCCATCAAAATTACAGTGATTTACAGAAATATCAACTTGGGATATCAATCAGCGGTTCTTAATACTTTATGAAAAAATGGTATAGCAGAAGCAAGAAGACTGGTATACTTAACAAAAAAATGGTATAGCAGAAACCTTTTCTTCCATTGTCCACACCTTCACGTGGTAATCATATGATTCCTGGACTATTCACCCTGCCTATTGGATTTTCCATAAGGGTGTCATCCAGTTTGTTGCCTAAAACAATAAGACTGGAACCAAACAAATTGAGTGAGTTCAGATATATGGAAGACAAGTAAATTTCTTCTGACTGATTTTTTTTTTCTCAGATTCCCTAGTAACATGACTTGTTTGATAATCTGTAGGGTATCATACATTCATACTATCATATATCACAAAAATTAGTGAAACTTTTTTTTATCTCTGTGAAGCATTCTATCGAAAGCATAGTGGACAGATTGTTGTGCTGGTAAAAGAAGAATCATAATGGGGAGGATTGAACAGATTATTGTGCTGATAAAAAAAAAGAATCAGAAAATGGGAGATTGGACGTGACCTTGTAGATCAGGGGAACAACGTCATGTTGCTGACAGAGTCCAATATGGGAGACGAGTTAGCTATGGTTGGCATGGCTGCCGCCGTTCTCAGCTTGTCCACAGCAGGTCACAGTGCCAGAAATTGTTGCATCGCAACAACGTGATGTATTAAAAAATATAGAACCAATAATCTTCCTATAAACTGAGAGGAAGGGAGAGATCATACCTGATGCTCGAACTCACAAGGAGATGCAGGCTCGGTCTAGGTTGGATCAGACGACAGAGGCTGTGATATCCTCCATCAGATCCTGTCGTCTCCTTGTGCATACTCACCGCCACCGGATCTGAAGAACGTGGTTGAGGGAAGGAAGTTGCCCCAGAGGAATATATCAGAGAGAGGAGGATGGATGGTGTGGATCGGCAGATGACACCAGGAGTATGCGGGCGGCTGCCGCCTCGAGACAACAACAGCAAAATAATAGAAATAATAAAGATGATTTATTTATAATGAGTTGTACACGTTGATATTTAAAAAAAAAGATACAGGCCGGCCCATGCATCAGTACCCCTTTTAAGATTGTCACAGCAAAATAGAGACAGCAACCACCGATATGTACTTAGACCAATCAGATAAACTCTGCACGGGCGCTGACCATGGTACTGGTAGAAGGTGTGGAAGAAGGGCTCGCGTCCCTGTCACCGCTGGTGCAAGCACCATTACTGTGCTAATGCACTTGGGCCACCGCCGGAACCTCTATGATGGTGTCAGAATGAGTGGCGACGTGGTCATCGCGGATGTGGTCCATCCGCTCTTGCTGGAGCTGCTGCCTCTGGCGACGATGTTGGATTGGGCGCTGCTGATGGATGGCGCGGTTTTCTGGAGACGCCACAACAAAGCAAGCAACAGGACTAGTAGAGCCACGAAGGCGCCAGCTACTACCACGATCATCACGATCGTCTCATTCCGGGTTAGACCAAGAAACGGATGGCTATCCATCGTTGCCTCCCGCTCCTTCAGTTCTCTAAAGCGTGGGAGTGCCAGAATGCGAGTGGCTTATGTTACTGGTAAACGATGCCAAAATATATAGAGGAGCAACCCCTCGCCCCCTCGATGCGTCATTGTATTTAGATAGATGACACTGCACGCTATACATGAAGTAAAAAAAAAAGATAATTTACATCCAAACCCACAAGAGGACCGGGGAAAATGATCTCCACAAGAGGGTATTGCCTTCACGACCTGCCCGACTGGCGAAATTGTTTTCGTGGTAGTGTTGTTAATCAGCCTGTTTGCTTATTCGTTTTAGCCGGGGCTTATTAGCCATTGTACAGTGTTTTTCTCTCACAACGAATCAGCCGTACAAACCAGCACAAGCGGCTTATCGAACAAGCGAACACGCTGAATAGGTTGCCAACATTAACTTAAATAATGGGTATCTCATAACCATTATAAATAATTCATATATCATGTCAATTAAAAAATTGTAACCCTTAGGCACATGGGCATGCTAATTAATTAACAAATAATGCACGAAAACATATATGTAGCATTCACGGTCCACTTTTTCCATGATCATTGGAAAGATTTTTTTTTTATTTCTGGTATTGACACACAGGCAAGTTTGCTAGTAATTATAAATACTATGCTTGGTGATCTATCGTTTTTAAGTGGTACAGTATATCATAACAGTACAAGTGAAACAAAATTCGCTATGTTATTTTAGTATTTTTCTGTAATTTGTTATGCATTTCCAAAGTTCTGCTGCACTGTAAATATTTTTTTAAAATTCCTAAATATAGATTCGGGGGCTTAAATCCTTTACTCAAGTAGCATGGTTGTACTCTCTTCGGTTATGCTTACTGGTGAGTGAGCTCAAACACTTCAGAATTAATGTAGAATAACTACAAACCCGGGCATAGAAAATATTAGGTTGTTACCTTCTCCCTAAAATTAGAATCTAAATTAGTCGTTTTATGTACGTGCTGAAAACTTTTGGGCACAGAGAATTCAATGAGTATGTGTCCCCATCCGATCATCGAGCCTCTCTCGTTCGTCTGTGATCTCACCCTCCTCCAGTCATCGTGTAGCGGTGGCGGTGTGGACAACCAAGACGTACGCCATGATAAATGTTATCAGGCCTTCGCGCAAGATTTTTGAATAGACGTGCAGTTTTTAAAGAGCTCAATTGCCATTCTGAGAAACAGCTGAATACATATGGTCAGGGCCGGGCGATCAGATATGATGCAGAAGTGACGAGCACCGTTCGCATCATGAACATACCTAACAGCTACCAGCATGTACAGCGGCGGATTCAACGGTGGGACAGGGGCTCGAGCCCCCCTACCGATACCAGAGCCCTCTAAATTTTTAAGCAAAGTTCTATCGTGTAGGTGGGACTGAGACTTAAGATCGAGCAGCAGTCGGAGGTATGTTGCTGTCGCACTTTTGTTCATCCCCTAAAATTTTTCATGGATCCGCCGCTGAGCATTTACGTTAGTTGAATTCAGTCGTGTCCAGAGATTAGCGACTCTTACTTCTTGGATGAATGTAAATCATGTGACTACGAGTATTTTGTCGCATTGCTGAATCGGCTGGGCAGCGTATCATATCCATGCAGCATTTATGTGGATAAATGCAAGGCAACGCACCACTGCGGTAATGCACTTGGGCCACCGCCGGAACCTCTATGATGGTGTCAGAAGGAGTGGCGACGTGGTCATCGGATGTGGTCCATCCGTTCTTGCTGGAGCTGCTGCCTCTGGCAACGAGATGTTGGATTGGGCGCTGCTGATGGATGGCGCGGTTTTCTGGAGGCGCCAGAACAAAGCAAGCAACAGGACTAGTAGAGCCACGAAGGCGCCAGCCACTACCGGAGGCGCATGCTTTGCCGAGGGCTTCTCGGCAAAGGCCAGAAACCCTCGGCAAAGGCTTTGTCGAGGGTTGCCTTCGGCAAAGACCCCTCGGGGAATTTTTAGATGGCGAAGGGGTCTTTGCCGAGGGCCCTTTATCGGACACTCGGCAAAGCCTTTGCCAAGGGCCAGGACAGCCCTCGGCAAAGAAAAGAGGCCGTCAGGCGCCGGCGCCGTTTGCGGTTTCTTTGCCGAGGGCCCACCCTCGGCAAAGAAATGGTTTTTTTTTGAATTTGTTTGCCGAGGGCCGACCCTCGGCAAATAAATTTTTTTTATTTTTTTTAAAAACCTTTGCCGAGGGCCTCCTCCCTGGCCATCGGCAAAGAAATTTTCAGGATTTTTTAAAAATTCTTTGCCGAGGGCCGGCCCTCGGCAAAGTCGGCAAATAATTTTTTTTTATTTTTTAAAAACCTTTGCCGAGGGCCTGGCCCTCTGCTAAGAAATTTTCAGGATTTTTTAAAAATCCTTTGCCGAGGGCCGGCCCTCGGCAAAGAAATGGTTTTTTTGAATTTTTTTAACCCTTTGCCGAGGGCCTGCTCCCTGGCCCTCGGCAAAGAAATTGTCAGGATTTTTTTCCAAAACAATCTTTGCCGAGGGCTATTGCTTGGGCCCTCGGCAAAGGACCCTTGTTTGCCGAGGGCCTTGGTCATTGCCCTCGGCAAAGAGGCAGAAATTTAATTTTTTTTGTTTTTTGCATTCCATCATCACAAGCATTTCATATATATACATATATATATCACACAGAACCCATTTTCTCATAATATATCACAACCATAATTGTGAACCACAAATCACAATATATTACAACGACAAGTCACATGTTCATCATCATTCACATGTTTATTACGACAAGTTAATGAAATCCAAGCACAAGTCACAACCATAAATCACAAATCACGCTAAAGTCCAACCATTAGCACGAGTCCTCATCAAGCTAGCCTATGAGACGATGGTGAAGGAAAAGCAGGATCACCCGGTGACGCACTAGCGGGTTGATTGGAACCCGCGGACGGAAGCTGCACAAAGGAGCAGAGATTGCATGTGTGAGTAATCCGGGAAAACAGCTTTGAAACTTAGAGATTGCATCTAGTATTGTAGGAATACAAAAAGATTAGACTCAATTGAAAATTTCGGCAGCACCTCCCCTGTACAGGGAGGTTTCCAAAACCTGCAAGAAACGACGACACGAATGCCGAAATCCACAACGGCACGAACGCCGACATCCACAATGGCACGAAGGCCGACATACATGCAAAGCACAAGCGAAAAGTGAACTTTCATACTTACAGGAGTAGCTGCAGGAGTAGGAGGTGGAGCTGAAAACTGCACAGGTACACCCGATGCTTGCCCAAGACTTTGCATGATCACCATCATCTCCGCCATCTGCTTCTGCGTGGCCTCGAACGCGACCTTCTGGGCCTGCAGCTGTGCGGTCAGCTCCGCGTTCTGCTCTTGACTTTGCCTTTTTGTTTCTTGCAGCTCGGCCTGCAATATTTCACTCCAATGTATCAGTAATGCAAATCTAATTTAGGTATGTAAATATCTACGTACGATGCGTAAAATAGGAATTACCTGGAGTGCTTGGACTTGCTGCAGTGCTGGAAAAGGCAGTGGACGTATGGGCTGGCTGGAGCTCGTGCTCCGTGCTCGAATAGCGTCGAGGGAGGGAACAGTGGTGGAGTCGATGGCGCCGTCTGCAATCCACAGCCGCCCGTGCTTCTTGCCTCCTCCGAGCCTCATGATCGCCTCTGCATCAATGGGCTCAGTGCGCACATTGTAATCTTCCCCATAGATCTGCCTTACCGTTGACGTGTACTCTTGGACTTTAGTGTACACGTTCGGGTCAGAGTACACCTGGGGCGGGGCAGCCGGGTCGAAGGAGACAGAGGACGACGCCCTGCCCATGTGGGACATAGCCCACGCAGAGAACTCTGAGACCTCCTCGCCCGGGTGCGCAGCCTCCTGCGAGAAAGACGGGAAGATGGTGAGAAATCAAGCAGAATTGAGCGTCAAAATAAATGAAAGAAATCACTTACGTATGCTTGTTTGTATCTGGGGAGGCTACGACTGCCTTGATGGTGAGTTGGACCTTGCCTCATCAGACGCTGTTCCCGCTGCCTCTCGTGCGTGTCAACAAAGTCCTGTGATAACCACTTGTCCACGATCATGGCCCAGCACTCGGAATACGATCGGCACCACCAGGGAATCACCTATAAGTCATCGAGTATTTGACATATAAGAAGATGAAATTGAACCTACTTAATATCAAAACGAATCATTATGAATGTTATTCGCCTACCTCAAGGTACTGGTCCCGGGTCAGCGTAATCCGTCTTGCTTGAGGCTTGGGGAGGGACTGCCTAAGTACCGACCTGTAGTAGTCTATGGGGGCCTGGACGCTGTAACACCCTAGGTGTTTAGGCTTCCACTAAATTGCATGTCATTTCATAAACATGTGCATTATCTATGTCATCATGTCATTATCATTGAAACAAACATATGCAACATTTTAAATTGTATGTGTTTCATGCTTGATTGCTTAGAATGGTAGTAGTGAAACATGTGAATGTAACATGAAACTCTCATACTTGGAAACATGGCAATATGGTAGTAATGTGGCAATTATAAAATGACAACAAGGTCTTGAAACATGTGAAACATTGCATTGCAACATATCAATGAATTGCTTGTTTTACTTTCTTTATCACATGTGATCATTAGAAGTGGTATAACAATTTTTGTAAAGTGGTTGATCATGGTCTATTACACCTTAACTATACTTAGGTTACTTGTTGGAACATTATTCATGTAGATCAAAATGACCAAAATGCCCTCAAGTGCAAGTTTGACTTGAATTGACCCTTGGAGTGTCATCGTTTGACTGATTCAAAAGTCCAACCTAGAGACTTTGCATGGCTGTGCACTCTTTACCAAAGTTGTAGCTAATTTATCAAGGAACAAAAGTTGTTTTATGACCAACTCATGAAAATGGCTAGAACATGCTCAAACATGGCCCACAAGTCTGAAGTACATGCTGATTTCAGACTTAGGAATTTTTCTAAGTCCTTAACTGTGTTGCAGTTTCATGTACCCAACTTTGTCACCTTGTATCTCCCTAACCAAGCCAAACCAGCTTGAGCTCCAGTGGAAAGAGTTGTAGTTCACGTATAGATGAGCAACTTTGTTAACTATGACATAGTCTAGATCGCCACGGATTAGGAGTTAATGATCGTCGAATACGTGCTGTCAGTCATCGTCGATGAACCCTGAATCGCTATTTTCAGAAATCGGTCAGTGACCGTCATGGCCGACCGGCTCAGGCAACGTTCGCCGCATGGCGTTCATGTGCTGCCAAGGTCACCACGTCGCGCGTCTGCGCTCCAGAAGAGGGCCAACGCCTGCTGAACGCGCTCACCGCTCCATTTCTCCCTCTCGCCTTCTCCGCGCGCAGCGCCAAGCCACCGCAGCCGTCCACCATTGCCGACCGCACGTCGCCGCAGTCGTGCGCGCTCGCCACCACGAAAACGGGTTGCCCAGTCCGTCAGTCGCCTCGCCGTGATCCCCTCTCCCTTATCCACCGTGCTATCGAGTCAATCGAGCCTCGGTAAGGGCCAATCGTCCGTTTTCTTCCGCCGCCGCCATGGCTGTCCTCGCCGGCGTTGTTGTGTCACGTGGAAAACCGCCACCGTGATCCTCCCATCCCCTCCTCTGCCTTGCGCTAGGTCCGGTGATCACTACCGAAGCTCGTAGTGTCAACCGTTAGGGCAGCAGCGCCGTAGCTTCGCCGGAGCCGGACATGCCGCGGCCGTGCTCCGCCGTGCTCTTCGCCAGCCCCTGTAGCTGTGCCAATAGCTTCCATTTAGGGTTCCCCTAGGTCCGCTAGGGTGAGGCGAACCCGTAGGCACCGTTGGTCTCGCCGGAGAAGCCACCGACGGCGAGTCCCGCCGTCGTCTTCCTCCGCCTCCCCTGCTTCTCTCGCTGACGCGCGGGTCCTCCCTATCAGCCGCCGAGACTCAGGCGGGAGCCCAGCGTGGGCCGCGCCAGCGCGTGAGTCACGGGCCACCGTGATTCTTCGGACGGGCCCAGTAGCGGTTAGGTTTTCATTTTTGTTTTGTTTAACTATTTTTCACAGTTTGGTGCACAATTTCAAAAATATGTAACTCAAGTTTGGTAGATCCAAATATTATGGTTCCAATTTTGTTGAGTTCCTGGTCATGTCTAGTATTTAATAAAAATATTATATGAGCACATGTTTTAGAAATTTTGAATGAATTAAATAGGACTTTGAAATGTGTTTTTAGAAGCATGCAAACTTGTTTGAATTTTATCTTGAGTTTCTGTGGTCCAAAAATTATGAAATTTTGTGGGTAGTCTATTATTGCTTATTAGAAGCTCTGGTTAAAATCTCAGAGTTAGTGCATGTGTAGTTTTTAAGTTATAGAATTTATTTTTATTAATGGGTGGATCTTGTGTGAATTTTCATAATTTTTCTATAGATCCAGTGGAGGTAAAATTTGATGAATGCTATTCTTATGCTAGAGTGATGCTAGAAAAAATGGGAAATCTGTTGCTTGACACTTTTTAATAAGGTTTCCTAATTATGCTAGAAATAGACATGTCATCTGTTATTTTAGATACATCAAGTTTTGCTTGCCCAATGGCATTGAAATTTTTATGGTAGTCTATGTGCAGCATGAGATAGATACTGTAATTTTTGTAGATTTTTCTGAATAGTTTTACTATATATTGCTTAAATCACCTAATTAACTAAATAAATTGGAAAAGGATATTAAATAAATTATTTAGAAGTTGGCACTATACTTTCTAATGTTTCTTAGGTATGAAAAACAAGTTGGTAAACTTGGATTGATCAAATTATGCTTTTGCATCATCATTAAATAATTAAGTTAGCAACCCTGTCATTGCGGGACAGATTCTAGGTTTACTAGAATTTGATTTGGTTAACTTAAGAATCATGCTTTGATGTTTACAAATGAATGGTAGAGAATTTTATAAGCTTTCCAGAATGTCCTCTTTCAAGTCATTTGGATTTATAGAACTCTAGTTATGATTGAATTAAGTGACTACTTGTTTGCATATGAAGCTTTAACTGTAATTTTAAGTATGTCTTTACTAGTTCTAAGTTTGTGGTAATGTTCCTAGGTATTTGGCCTTTAACTGAAGATGAGCATCTTTATCTTAGGTTATGCAAGTTAGGTAAGTTGATCTTGTTCTTTAAGTTAAGTGGATACATGCTTAAAGTGATTTGAATAGAGCTAATTACTCGGTAAACGAGTGTCTAGTGATGCTTTCGTAAACACTCACTGTGATTCATTCATCATGAGCATCATGTCATTCCTTATGCATCCATGATATTTATCTTTTGCATCGGCATGCAATAGGTGTACTGGAAGGAGTAACCCTGCTGGAATTCGAGGAACCGAGCGAGCAGTAGCAGCCGACGCCGGAGATTCAGGAGGAGCAGCCTTCAGGAGAAGTGCCAGACGAGGTCGCCGTTGAGTGCCCGGACCACCGTCCTTGCAACTTTGTGAAAGGCAATCCCCGGAGCATATTAAGCCTCCAAATTTCCGAAATGCAGTTACATTATTATTATTATATATCTATATATATATATATATTGTTGCATTAAGTTTAGGTGTTGGATGCAAACCATTGCTGCATTGGTTACCCAATCCTTGTACAGATATTGTTACCCTGAATCCTATGTAGCTCAGGTTCAAGTAGTGCTTAGCCCTGCTTAAACGCGGTAGAAGTCGGGTGATTTCCTGTCACCTGCGAGATATAGGAAGATACATGTGGCACGGTTGGCTATATTTGCTATCGTGGAAAAGAACCAGTCTTAATTGGAAATGAAGACCGGACGGAGGCTTGCCGGTTTGCAGTGACTCCGTCTGTGTCGCTTAAGGACTGATTCTTGGAGCCTTTCCTGTTCATGTTGAACGCATGCCTCTCTCTTAGTTGGCCGTGTCCGATGACCGACCGCGAAGCCGAGTAGCTCACCTCAGGCCGGAAGTCGATAAGTATAAAGTGCGCCTCGGAAGGGAGCCGTTAGGCGTGAGTCCAAGGGCAGGTGATTTAAAAGTCCTGATCGTCCTGGCAGAAGGGTAATCCCTGAGAGTGCTGGCGCTGATCGAACCCGCGAATTTGGTTCCTGAGATGTTCCAAAGGTGACCCACGGCTACCCTTGCTAAGTATGCCAGGGTGAGAGTTAGGAATACTCCCTCAGCTGAGTTATAATTCGATTCGAATCGCCGTCTCTCTCGGTTAGTGAGAACTTGACGGGCTTATCTCCAATATAGATACACTTAATAACTTAATGGTTCGGAAATGATGATATGATGATGACAGCCTTATTATACCTGCTATGGTTAATATTGTTTGCTCCTAATAAGTGAGTGCTCTAGTACAGGTGCTAATCTAGTGGACAGGTAACTAATGATAAGCTTGATGCTAAGTTTAAATTGGTTACTTTAATCATAAGCTCTTTTATGCAACTGTGTCAAGCTAGCCCACCTGAAAAGCTTTGCAGGATCCTTGGTGTCTTTTATTTCTGGTTTTGACGGGTAAGTCTAGCTGAGTACCTTCTCGTACTCAGGGTTTATCTCCCACCTGTTGCAGATGACCAGTTCTTCTTTGGTTGCTGCAAGTACTGCCTTCTCCCAGCTGGGGATGAAGACTAGACCGTTGGGCGCGGTCTCTACTAGTTCTTGTACCTGATAATGCTTTTGTGGGACATGACTCTGATCTGGCAATGTATTTGAAACTATGAAGTTATGTACTAAACTATGTTGCTTCCGCACACTCAAACTTGGTTTGTAATATTTTATTTGAACTCTGATGGATGTAATCCGAATGCTACTTGTGAAATGTTGTAACGAATGATGTGTTGTGTTGAATCATTACAATCTTGGTTTGTATGTCGAGAGTTGGTTGAAATCCTTCGTGATTTCGGACTACCGGGATTATGGGAGCTTAAGTATGTGAATTTGATCGCTTCGGTGATTGTTTTTGTACTTACGTTCTTATGATTTGGTCGGATTACATTACGGTGGCATCGAGCAAGATTCGACACTAAACATGTCATTTGTGTATTTAAAACAAAAGTATTTGTGAAAATCCTAAATTAAATACTAAGTATTGCCAGTGGTCATATCCCTTATGCCCAAATAAGGACTCTTAGGTGGCTTATTAAGTACTAACTTGGGGGTTACTGCTTGTTTCTGTTTCGTCGTCCATACGTCGTGCTATTGTATGGATGCCATCCGCTTGAGTGGTAATGTTTGGATCAAATACCTCTACGCTCTGGTAAGTGGGAGTTGTGAGAGCATGACCATCCAACCGTCGGTCTAGGGGAGAGTAGTTGTGGTTGCTCGCATACTTACATGTTCAATCATGTATCTATGAGAGTACTTAAATGTGGGTATCTCTAACGGGTAGCTGTGATACTAGAGTATGTGCATCAGGGGATGTATGTATGAAAGTATTTAGTTACTGCTTGCTTTTATGCATTTTGGGAAATTACTGGGCTGAAATGAAATTTTCTACAGGTACGCTAACAACGTATCGTTGTAGATCGACTAGCTACCGTATACGAGAGAACGTATGTATGCTACCGTATATTTCGCTAGCCTTTAAATTTTTCTAGGATTGTGAGGACGTACGGATCGTGCATGCATCATGTTCAAGCATACATGGCATTTCTTGCATTACTCCCTCCTTTAAAATATGATTGTCCCGACTAATTAAATTTCGTATCCCTTAAATGATTCTCCCCTTACGTTGTAACTTTTGCTACAGATGGTGCGCACGAAGCTCACTGCTCGCAAGTCCGCTGGAGGCAGGGCGCCTCGTCACCGTTTAGCTCCTCGTGAGCCCCGTCCTGAGCCTACTGAGGAGGAAAGGCTGAGGATAGAGCTAGCTCGGGTGACTGCTGAGAGGAATGCGGCTCAGCACCGCTTGGAACAAGTAATGCATGAAAGGGACCAAGAGACCCTTGAGGTTCAGAGGTTGACAGTTGCTCACCGCAACTGTGAACGCATGTTGATTCACGTGATGAACCAACGGAATGAAGCCTGGCATGAGGAGAATGTGTTGAGAGCGCGACAGGTAGAGCTAGAGCAGCAAGTGGCAGTTGCTGAGGAGTACAATGACAATCTCCATGAGGAGGTTCACCTATTACACAATCAACTTCACCCTCTCCTGCCACCTGAGGATGAGGATGAGATGGGTTCTGGTGTCATCATGGCTGAAGGTGATGATGACATGGAGATCAATGGACCTGAGGACATTCCACCTGAGGAGGAGGAAGATGAGGAGTTAGAGCCTACTAGTGATGAAGATGGAGGAGAGATCTTCGACACTGACTCCGAGGACGATGCGTAGTTTAGCTTACTACTTAGCTAATGCGCCAGAGTTAGTCTTTTGTTGATCCTCATGCATGAACGAGTAGCTTTGTAATAAGTTAATCGTTGGGATGTAATATCGAACCATAAGTTATCTTTGGATGTAAGTTTGGAACCATTATGGCTTGGATGTAACCTATTGAACGTATTATGCTCCACATATGTGAGCCTTTGATGAATTTCGTCTTTGCGGTCTTTGGATCTCGTTGTTGGTTAAGTTCATCGCATTTATGTGTCAATTGACGCGCTTGATGAGTTGTGTGGTTGTGATGAATGATTGTGCCTCTGTTGATTATATAAATGCATTCCCTCCAATGGACTCAGTTTGAGCATAATTATACGATTCATCTACAAAAATTTCCACATCGTCAGTGCTCATTGGCTATACATTTTGCAAATGGCTCATAACCTTCATCGCGGTCGTGGCATGGGAAATGAGGAACAACCACCTCCGCCACCGCCCACACCAGCTGAGCTAATGCAGACAGTTGTGGAAAGTCAGCGCATGTTAGCTGAGGCTATGCGTCAGATGGCTAACCGTGAGGATTGTCATGTCCGCCAAGGACCCGAGCCGAACCAGTACAACAGCTTTAAGGACTTCATGGATACAAAGCCTCCTATCTTTCGTGAGGCAGAAGAACCATTACAAGCTGATGAATGGTTGAGCACGATAGAGCAAAGGTTTGGATTGCTCCGTTTGACTGAAGGTATGAAGGCCACATATGCAGGACACCAGCTCCAAGGCCCTGCAGGCATCTGGTGGACACATCACAAGACCACCTTCCCTGCAAACGTCGAGATAGTTTGGGGTCGGGCCAGCAGACTTTCAGAGGACACTTTATCCTCCCGGTCTCATGGCCATTAAGCATACTTGAGTTTATGAAGCTCACCCAAGGCAACAAGAGTCTTAATGAATACCTCTAGGCATTCAACAACTTCAGGCGAGGTATGCTCACGAGTTTGTCGATCTCGACGCTAAGAGAATAGCTAGCTTCAAGAGGGACTTTCCCTAAACCGATGAAGTCAATGGCAATCGCAAGTGTGTCACCTTCAATGAGTTTATCGGTGACACTCGACTCGGAGAACAATGATAAGATATATGCCGCTTCCAAGAACCGCAAAAAGAAACTTTGAGGCGGTGCTTCTCAGTCTAAGGCACCAATGGTATCCAAGGCCCAAAGAAATCCACCCAATGCTAATGTCCGATCACCGCCCACCTCGGAAGAAGAATCAAGCTAAAACTGGTTTTTGCAAGGTATTTAATTTCCTTGCCAAAGAATACCTCTGGGCGAGGCAGCTCCAATGTCCCACCAGCTAACAACAGCCGTGTTGGAACCTGTAACCACCTGGTCATTGGGCAAATAGATGTCCCCATCCTCCCAAGAATGCTCAAGGAAACGTCGCCGTCGGGCGTGTTCACTACACTCTTGTGGAGGAAATTCCTGCTTGGGTGAAGTGGTCACCATTGGTAAGTTTCTTGTTAATGATCACCCTGCAGGTTGTGCTCTTTGATTCGGTGCTTCACATTCCTTTGTGAGTTCTACTTTTGCATCTAAGTATAAGATGAATGTGATTACAATTGTCAAGGGTGGTTATTGTATTAGTGTCTTTGGGAATAATATCATGACTAACCAAGTAGTAAAAGATGTAAAGCTTGAAATTGGGGATCGAGAGTTCCTTACGGATCTTGTAGTGCTACCGGGGTAGGAATTGATATAATCCTAGGAATGAAGTGGATGAGTGGGAATGGAGTGTTGATCGACACGTCAACCCGTGTGGTAATGTTGAGGATCCTGTGGATAAGAAGGGTTTTCTAGTGCAGTTACCTCATGATATCTCTATTCACAATACAGCCAATGCTACCCTAGCCAAAGCCATTGAGGATCTACCAGTTGTCTGTGAGTTTCCAGATGTCTTCCCTGATGACTTGCCTGGATTACCTCAGGACCGCGATGTAGAATTCAAGATAGAACTCATTCCGGGTACGGCTCCTATATCTCAAAGGCCCTATAGAATGCCACCCAATGAGTTGGCTGAACTAAAGAGTCAGTTGAATGAGCTATTGAAGAAAGGTTTGATTCGGCCTAGTTCTTCTCCTTGGGGTTGTCCGGCTATCTTTGTGAAGAAGAAGGACGAATCTTTGCGCATGTGCGTAGATTATCGTCCCCTAAATGCTGTTACCATCAAGAACAAATACCCTCTTCCTCGCATCGATATTTTGTTTGATCAGCTCTCCAAAGCTAAGGTATTCTCCAAGATCGATTTGAGGTCTGGTTACCATCAAATCAAAATTCGTCCTGAAGATATACCCAAGACAGCTTTCTCTACTCGTTATGGCTTGTTCGAGTACCTTGTCATGTCCTTTGGGTTGACAAATGCTCCGGCACACTTTATGTACCTGATGAATTCTGTATTCATGCCAGAATTGGACAAGTTTGTCGTCGTGTTCATTGATGATATCCTTGTATATTCTTAGAATGAAGAAGAGCATGCTGAACATCTAAGAATTGTTTTAACTCGGTTGCGTGACAACCAGCTTTATGCTAAGTTCAGCAAGTGTGAATTTTGGTTGAACAAGATACCTTTTCTAGGTCACGTGTTATCGGGTGATGGAATTTCGGTTGACCCTACTAAGGTGCAAGAAGTCCTTGAGTGGAAGGCACCTACTACGGTCATAGAAGTTCGAAGTTTCTTGGGATTGGCTGTCTATTATCATCGCTTTATCCCGGATTTCTAAAAAATCACCAAGCCCATGACTCGACTACTTCAAAAGGATGAGAAGTTTGTCTGGACTCCGAAGTGTGAAGAGGCTTTCCACACTTTGCGGACCTTGCTAACCTCTGCTCCTGTATTGGCACAACCTGACATCGAAAAGCCTTTTGATGTCTATTGTGATGCATGTGGCACCGGTTTGGGGTGTGTTCTTATGCAGGAAGGCCGAGTAATTGCTTATGCTTCGCGCCAGCTTCGAAAGCATGAAGTCAACTATCCTACCCATGACTTAGAGCTAGCCGCAGTTGTTCATGCCCTGAAGATTTGGAGACATTACTTGCTGGGTAATGTGTGCAACATTTATACTGACCATAAAAGCCTCAAGTACATCTTTACTCAACCCGAGTTGAACATGCGTCAACGGCGATGGTTAGAATTGATCAAGAACTACAACCTTCAAGTGCACTACCATCCTGGTAAGGCAAATGTGGTTGCTGATGCCTTAAGTAGAAAGGCTCATTGCAATTCTTTGGTTAGTGAAGACTTTCATCTGTCACACCTCCTTCATCCTGTAGTACTTCACAATATCACTGTGGATTGCTCTCTTAGAAGTCAAATTATCGAACTCCAGAAGACTGATGTGGGTGTGTTTCACATCAAGCGGAAAATGAAAGATCAAGAGACCAAGCACTTTCGGGTCGATGATAAAGGAATTCTCTGGTTTAATGATAGACTTGTGGTACCCAAAGATAAAGAACTTAGAAGTCAAATTATGGCCGAAGCCCATTCTTCTAAGTTGTCCATCCATCCTGGTAGTAGTAAAATGTATCAAGATCTCAAGCTGTATTATTGGTGGACCAAGATGAAGAAAGAAATCGTAGCTTACGTGGCAAGGTGTGATAACTGTTGCAGAGTCAAGGCTATTCACATAAGGCCCGGATTGTTGCAGCCACTCTCTATTCCTGGCTGGAAGTGGGAAGAAATTAGCATGGATTTTATTGTTGGATTACCCACTACCAAAAAGGGTTGTGATTCCATCTGGGTTATCGTAGATCGGCTAACAAAATCCGCTCACTTTATTCCGGTCAAGTCTACATATCACCCGCACAATTATGCTGAGATTTATTTTCAACAAGTGGTACGTCTCCATGGTGTACCCAAATCCATTGTTTCTGATAGAGGACCGCAATTCACAGCTCACTTTTGGGAGTGCTTACATCAGAATCTTGGCACTCATCTAATCCGCAGTTCTGCCTATCGTCCGCAAACATCAGGACATACTGAGCGTGTTAATCAAATTCTTAAAGACATGCTTAGAGCTTGTCTTATCTCTTGCAAAGGCTCTTGGGAAGACTGGTTACCTCTCGCTGAATTCTCTTATAACAACAGTTATCAAGAGAGTATCAAAATGGCTCCTTTTGAAGCTCTTTATGGCTGCAAGTGTAGAACTCCTTTGAACTGGGTGGAACCCGGGGAAAGAAGATTCTATGGTATTGACTTTGTAAAAGAAGCCAAAGAGCAAGTCCAAACTATACAGAAGAATATGACATCCGCACAGGCTAGACAAAAGAGCTATGCTGACAAGAGAAGAAAACCTATTGAATTTGAAGTAGGTGATCATGTTTATTTGAAGGTATCCCCTATGAAAGGAGTCAAGCGTTTCGGAATTAAAAGGAAGCTTGAGCCTCGATATGTTGGACCCTACCGCATTATCGAGAAAAGTGGAAGAGTAGCATATAAGCTCGATCTACCCCGTGAGATGGGAGCTATATTCCCGGTATTCCATGTGTCCCAGCTGAAGAAGTGTCTTTGTATTTCTAAGGAAAGAATAGCAACAAGGAAAGTCAACTTGAAATCTGATCTTTCTTATGAGGAAAAGCCCGTGCAAGTTCTGGATACTCAAGAAAGAGTGACTCGTACACGAGTGGTTAAATTATACAAGGTAGTTTGGAGTAATCATAGTGAACGGGATGCAACTTGGGAGCGGGAAGATTATTTAAAGGAAAACTATCCAGCTTTCTATACTGATTGGTACGCTTTCCAAATCTCGGGACGAGATTTTTCTAATGGGGGAGGGCTGTAACACCCTAGGTGTTTAGGCTTCCACTAAATTGCATGTCATTTCATAAACATGTGCATTATCTATGTCATCATGTCATTATCATTGAAACAAACATATGCAACATTTTAAATTGTATGTGTTTCATGCTTGATTGCTTAGAATGGTAGTAGTGAAACATGTGAATGTAACATGAAACTCTCATACTTGGAAACATGGCAATATGGTAGTAATGTGGCAATTATAAAATGACAACAAGGTCTTGAAACATGTGAAACATTGCATTGCAACATATCAATGAATTGCTTGTTTTACTTTCTTTATCACATGTGATCATTAGAAGTGGTATAACAATTTTTGTAAAGTGGTTGATCATGGTCTATTACACCTTAACTATACTTAGGTTACTTGTTGGAACATTATTCATGTAGATCAAAATGACCAAAATGCCCTCAAGTGCAAGTTTGACTTGAATTGACCCTTGGAGTGTCATCGTTTGACTGATTCAAAAGTCCAACCTAGAGACTTTGCATGGCTGTGCACTCTTTACCAAAGTTGTAGCTAATTTATCAAGGAACAAAAGTTGTTTTATGACCAACTCATGAAAATGGCTAGAACATGCTCAAACATGGCCCACAAGTCTGAAGTACATGCTGATTTCAGACTTAGGAATTTTTTCTAAGTCCTTAAGCGTGTTGCGATTTCATGTACCCAACTTTGTCACCTTGTATCTCCCTAACCAAGCCAAACCAGCTTGAGCTCCAGTGGAAAGAGTTGTAGTTCACGTATAGATGAGCAACTTTGTTAACTATGACATAGTCTAGATCGCCACGGATTAGGAGTTAATGATCGTCGAATACGTCTTTGTCGGTCATCGTCGATGAACCACGAATCGCTATTTTCGAAATCGGTCGATGACCGTCGTCGGCCGACCGGCTCGAGCAACGTTCGCGGCGTGGCGTTCATGTCTTTGCCAAAGGTCACCACGTCGCGGCGTCCGCGCTCGAAAGAAGAGGGCCAACGCTTCTGAACGCGCCACCGCTCCATTTCTCCTCTCGCCTTCTCCGCGCGCAGCGCCAAGCCACCGTAGCCGTCCGCCATTGCCGACCGCACGTCGCCACCGTCGTGCGCGCTCGCCACCGTGAAAACGGGTTGCCCAGTCCGTCAGTCA
Organism: Miscanthus lutarioriparius; assembly: GCA_904845875.1. NCBI lineage: Eukaryota > Viridiplantae > Streptophyta > Magnoliopsida > Poales > Poaceae > Miscanthus > Miscanthus lutarioriparius. The sequence goes on from CAJGYO010000018.1 coordinate 23,920,815, forward strand.
CCTCGCCGTGATCCCCTCTCCCTTATCCACCGTGCTATCGAGTCAATCGAGCCTCGGTAAGGGCCAATCGTCCGTTTTCTTCCGCCGCCGCCATGGCTGTCCTCGCCGGCGTTGTTGCGTCACGTGGAAAACCGCCACCGTGATCCTCCCATCCCCTCCTCTGCCTTGCGCTAGGTCCGGTGATCACTACCGAAGCTCGTAGTGTCAACCGTTAGGGCAGCAGCGCCGTAGCTTCACCGGAGCCGGACATGCCTCGGCCGTGCTCTTCGCCAGCCCCTGTAGCTGTGCCAATAGCTTCCATTTAGGGTTCCCCTAGGTCCGCTAGGGTGAGGCAAACCCGTAGGCACCGTTGGTCTCGCCGGAGAAGCCACCGACGGCGAGTCCCGCCGTCGTCTTCCTCCGCCTCCCCTGCTTCTCTCGCTGATGCGCGGGTCCTCCCTATCAGCCGCCGAGACTCAGGCGGGAGCCCAGCGTGGGCCGCGTCGCGTTGGGCCACGCCAGCGCGTGAGTCGCGGGCCGCCGTGATTCTTCGGACTGGCCCAGTAGCGGTTAGGTTTTCATTTTTGTTTTGTTTAACTGTTTTTCACAGTTTGGTGCACAATTTCAAAAATATGTAACTCAAGTTTGGTAGATCCAAATATTGTGGTTCCAATTTTGTTGAGTTCCTGGTCATGTCTAGTATTTAATAAAAATATTATATGAGCACATGTTTTAGAAATTTTGAATGAATTAAATAGGACTTTGAAATGTGTTTTTAGATGCATGCAAACTTGTTTGAATTTTATCTTGAGTTTCTGTGGTCCAAAAATTATGAAATTTTGTGGGTAGTCTATTATTGCTTATTAGAAGCTCTGGTTAAAATATCAGAGCTAGTGCATGTGTAGTTTTTAAGTTATAGAATTTCTTTTTATTAATGGGTGGATCTTGTGTGAATTTTCATAATTTTTCTATAGATCCAGTGGAGGTAAAATTTGATGAGTGCTATTCTTATGCTAGAATGATGCTAGAAAAAATGGGAAATCTGTTGCTTGACACTTTTTAATAAGGTTTCCTAATTATGCTAGAAATAGACATGTCATCTGTTATTTTAGATACAACAAGTTTTACTTGCCCAATGGTTTTGAAAATTTTATGGTAGTCTATGTGCAGCATGAGATAGCTACTGTAATTTTTATAGATTTTTATGAATAGTTTTACTATATATTGCTTAAATCACCTAATTAACTAAATAAATTGGAAAAGGATATTAAATAAATTATTTAGAAGTTGGCACTATACTTTCTAATGTTTCTTAGGTATGAAAAACAAGTTGGTAAACTTGGATTGATCAAATTATGCTTTTGCATCATCATTAAATAATTAAGTTAGCAACCCTGTCATTGCGGGACAGATTCTAGGTTTACTGAAATTTGATTTGGTTAACTTAAGAATCATGCTTTGATGTTTACAAATGAATTGTAGAGAATTTCATAAGCTTTCCAGAATATCCTCTTGCAAGTCATTTGGATTTATAGAACTCTAGTTATGATTGAATTAATTGACTACTTGTTTGCATATGAAGCTTTAACTGTAATTTTAAGTATGTCTTTACTAGTTCTAAGTTTGTGGTAATGTTCCTAGGTGTTTGGCCTATAACTGAAGATGAGCATCTCTATCTTAGGTTATGCAAGTTAGGTAAGTTGATCTTGTTCTTTAAGTTAAGTGGATACATGCTTAAAGTGATTTGAATAGAGCTAATTACTCGGTAAACGAGTGTCCAGTGATGCTTTCGTAAACACTCACTGTGATTCATTCATCATGAGCATCATGTCATTCCTTATGCATCCATGATATTTATCTTTTGCATCGGCATGCAATAGGTGTACCGGAAGGAGTAACCCTGCTGGAATTGAGGAACCGAAGCGAGGAAGTGAAATGACGCCTTAGGAGATTCGGGAGGAGCAGACCTTCAGGAGAAGTGCTGCGACGAGGTCGCCGTTGAGTGCCGGACCACCGTCCTTGCAACTTTGTGAAAGGCAATCCCGGAGCATATTAAGCCTCCTAATTTCCGAAATGCGTTACATTATTATTATATATATATATATATATATATATATATTGTTGCATTAAGTTTAGGTGTTGGATGCAAACCATTCTTTGCATTGGTTACCCAATCCTTGTACGAGATATTGTTACCACGAATCCTATGTAGCTCGGGTTCGAGTAGTGCTTAGCCCTGCTTAAACGCGGTAGAAGTCGGGTGATTTCTGTCACTGCGAGATATAGGAAGATACATGTGCACGGTTGGCTATATTTGCTATCGTGGAAAAGAACCAGTCTTAATTGGAAATGAAGACCGGACGGAGGCTTGCCGGTTTGCGGTGACTCCGTCTGTGTAAACAGGACTGATTCTTGGAGCCTTTCCTGTTCATGTTGAACGCATGCCTCTCTCTTAGTTGGCCGTGTCCGATGACCGACCCATGAAGCCGAGTAGCTCACCTCGGCGGGGAGTCGATAAGTATAAAGTGCGCCTCGGAAGGAGCCGTGGGCGTGAGTCAAGGCGGTGATTTAAAAGTCTGATCGTCTGGCGGAAGGGTAATCCACGAGAGTCTTTGGTTGATCGAACCCGCGAATTTGGTTCCGAGATGTTCCAAAGGTGACCACGGCTACCCTTGCTAAGTATGCCGGGGTGAGAGTTAGGAATACTCCCCTCCTGAGTTGTAATTCGATTTGAATCGCCGTCTCTCCCGGTTAGGGAGAACTTGTGAGCTTATCTTCAATGTAGATACACTTAATAACTTAATGGTTCGGAAATGATGATATGATGATGACAACCTTATTATACCTGCTATGGTTAATATTGTTTGCTCCTAATAAGTGAGTGCTCTAGTACGGTGCTAATCTAGTGGACGGGTAACTAATGATAAGCTTGATGCTAAGTTTAAATTGGTTACTTTAATCATAAGCTCTTTTTTATGCAAGCTGTGTCAAGCTAGCCCACTGAAAAGCCTTGCAGGATCCTTGGTGTCTTTTATTTACGGTTTTGTGGGTAAGTCTAGTGAGTACCTTCTCGTACTCGGGGTTTATCTCCCACAATTGCAGATGACCGGTTCTTCTTTGGTTCTTTGCAAATCTTGCCTTCTCCCATTTGGGGATGAAGACTAGACCGTTGGGTGCGGTCTCTACTAGTTCTCGTACCTGATAATGCTTTTGTGGGACATGACTCTGATCTGGCAATGTATTTGAAACTATGAAGTTATGTACTAAACTATGTTGCTTCCGCACACTCAAACTTGGTTTGTAATATTTTATTTGAACTCTGATGGATGTAATCCGAATGCTACTTATGAAATGTTGTAACGAATGATGTGTTGTGTTGAATCATTACGATCTTGGTTTGTATGTCGAGAGTTGGTTGAAATCCTTCGTGATTTCCGGACTACCGGGATTATGGGAGCTTAAGTACAGGAATTTGATCGCTTCGGTTATTGTTTTTGTACTTACGTTCTTATGATTTGGTCGGTTCTGTTACAGACGCGCCCATGGTGATGCATCTCGGTGACGTACTTCCTACAAGCTGCGGCAGCCGCTCGATCCGCCTGGGCCTCAAGTCCTTCTTCGGCCTTGAAATATTTCTGCATACAAAACCGATGTATCCATTCATTATTTTGATAAAAGATTTAACCAATGAATGCGATGTATTAAGCAATGTTGTGCGAGAGAGACTTACCCAAAACTCCGCCAATACTCGCTCCTGCTTGTTGCGGTAAGTGTCATCCGTGACCAGCGCGTACCTATCCCAGTTGGAGGCTGGCTCCCGCACCACCGGCTCTTCGGACAGTTGCACAATGCCGGGGTACCATTTCCTGCACAAAACACCAAGGATGCTCGCGGGGGTGCGTGTTGGAGTACTCGACAAAACCAACCAGGCCCTGCACAAGTGATTAAGAAAATTTCTCAGTTTCTCTTAAGATTTCCAACATATCTTATGAAGTAGTTGTGATAACATCCATAGTTACTTACCTCTTTGCCATAGGCCGAATCACTGAGTGGTTGTGAGGAAGCGGAACCAGAGGAAGGCTCGCGAGACCTCGCTCGTAGAGAGTCCGGGTAGCGGTACCCTCTCCCTCGCCCTCAAGCGCCTCGCCTCCCTCGCCCTCGAGCGCCTCGTCTCCCTCGCCCGTCTGCTAACCCCTCTCATCCTCCGACAAGGACGAGGCTGTGGCCGTCACGTGCTCCTCCTCCAGCACCTCATCACGTGTCGAGGGAGGAGACCGCTGCCTCCTGCGGCGGCTGCCCCTGGTCCTCCTCTCGTCACCTCCTACGGACGCTACCCCGAACGATGACCCCTCACCTCGAAGGAGAGGGCGGTCTCTCCCGTAAACCAAGGGCGTGTCACGGCGTGGATGTCTGCTCGCCATCTTTGTCCAATCACCTGTAATCACAAAGAATGAACAAGACTAATTAGTACATATATTAGAAATAGATTCAAAATATATAAACAAAACACAAATTAAAAAACCATAGTATTACATGTATTAGGAATAATCTTCATGATTGGGATCATAGGTCTCATCATCACTGTCAAAATTGTCCAAATGGGCAACACTATCTGAAGGTTCTATGTTGTCATCGTCGTCATTGCCTAGAAGTAATCGCTCAAGCATTGCTATGTCCTTGGCATTTACCACCACATCTCCATCGACCTCATCATCAACCGTTTCGTTGTCTACTTCCATTTCTATTGCTTCGGGTAAGACTATCTCAAATGTGCCTGGTAGCCCATCTTCTTGATAGAACTGACCATCATATGTGTTTGCGTTGAAGTTGTAATCATCATCGTTTGGGGCAGTTAGTTTACCATGTGGAGATACCTGGTGCACAATAGCCCAACCCTTAAGATCCTCTTTGTCTAGGTTGGCATATCGAGTATAATACACCTGCACGGCCTGTTGAGCCACAATGTAGACATCTTTTCTAGGATAGATGGAATCTTCTCGAATCTCCACTAGTCCAAGATGAGCGGTTCGTCTCGTTGATCGAGGATTAAACCAGTGGCATTTGAACATGACAGGTTTAAGAGGTTCGTCTCCATGAAATGAGAGTTCATAGATTTCCTCAACTCTACCATGATAGTCGAGGCCATCAGTGCCGGGCGTACAAACTCCGCTATTTGTGGTTTTTTGTTTGGGCCGAATCTGCTCATAACTTGTTGTGTGGAAGCGATATCCGTTCAAGTCATAGCTGGTAAATGACTTCACCCTAACATCACAACCGTTTGCACCTGTGTTTCAACTCGTCGCTCATGGACGAATCAGTGCAGGCCACGCAAGGTGAATCATGAAAGATCGTTATATTAATCAAACGTATCGATCACCTTGGACGATCGAATGTACGAGCTAAATTAGACATTACCTTTTGTTTGAACCAAGAAATGAAATTAGGCCTCCCGCTCCGCACTTGCTTGAAACAAGGGTGTCTTGTTCATGCGAGGTAGGATCCCTTGATTGATGCTAGAATTCACGAACAAATTCCTGTCCGAACGAGAATCAATGGGGTTGGATGCGAGAATAGTGACGACATATTGAAATAAGTTCGTTGAGAACTTACTTGATGAACGGCCGCACCTCGGTAAGGTTATTCAACACATATAGCATGATCTCTGCGCCACTCTTCATTTCCCAATAGCTTTGGGGTTGATCCACTTATTCGCCGAGTTGGCCTTGGAAAAGGCTCGGGGTCGATTCATTTTCTTGATGTTATAACGAAAGGGTGGATTATGATTGCTAGGAAGGTTCACTTATAGTATAAGCGTTGTGAAGTTTGCCACCTCCTCCGAAGGCATGCCCTGCAATGGAAACTTCAATTCGGCTTTATTTGTACATTTTTTATGAAGAGTCTTTAGACATCTCTCGATTGGATAGCACCAACGGGCTGCCGCCCCCAAACATGCCTCGGATGGGAGATGCACAATCAGATGTTGCATCGGCAAGAAGAAGCCGGGTGGAAAGATCTTCTCCGACTTACGAGAAACACACAGTGCCGCTTTTTCTAAGTCCTGAGCGACGGTCCGAGATATCTCCTTGGCACAAAGCTGGCGGAAGAAAAAGCTCAACTCTGCCAGCACTTGCCAGACATGCTCAGGGACATAGCCTCGGACCATCGCCGAAAGAAGCCGCTCAATCCATATGTGGTAGTCATGACTCTTCATCCCGTTGACTCGCAGAGTGCCTAAGTTCACTCCCCTGCTAAGATTCGCTGCATATCTATCTAGAAACATTAACATCTGCATCCATTTTAGTACCTCCCTCCTTTGATCGATTTGCAAGACGAAATTGATCTTAGGCCTTTTCCAGTTCTTGTTTCGGCCACTAGGAGGTTGCATCGCTTGATTCGGTCTATCGCACAACGTCGCTAGGTCCACTCTAGCCTTAACGTTGTCCTTAGACTTGTCAGTGTCCATGAGAGTTCCCCAAAGTGCCTTGGCGATATTCTTTTCAGTGTACATTACATCAATGTTATGTGGCAGAAGAAGGTCATCAAAATAGGGGAGCCTCGTCAAGCCAGATTTATGAGTCCACATATGTTCCTCACCATATCCCACAAAATCACCTTCTTCATTGGGCACGAGAGCATCTATCTGAACACGAACCTCGGCACCAGTCCTCAAGTGCGGTTTAGGGTCTGTCACTTTGACACCTTTCGTAAAGCTCTTGATGTCTTCTCTAAATTCATGGTTTAGAGGGAGGAACTGACGATGCTGGTCGAACGACGAATACTTGCCACCCTTCTTCAACCAAATGAACCTCACGGCTTTCTTGCATACTGGGCATGGGAACTTCCCGTGATTACATGTGGAGATGTCTGGGTTTCAGACATCCGACGTCGCAACTCGCTCGAAGCCTTTTCAATTTTTTACCACAGCCTACACATGCGATAACATGACATCTCACCAAGTTTCGTGATTTTCGGACTTCGTATGGATTTTATATAATTTTAAAACACTTTTCAGGCAAGTCGGTCGTCATGTTACGCAAATAAGATGCGTGAAAATTTGATGCGAGATCGTGGATAGGGACTCAACATGCACCAATTAACATGAATAATATTTTTCGAAACACTACATTGCAATATTCCATGCACCTGCAGTTCAAATTTGACATATTCGAAAAAAATCAAAGAATCGAAATAAATTAAGGAAATATACAAAACAAAATCAAAATTGGCCTAAATTTTAAAATTATGTTCAAAACAATGTATTGTAGCACCACAAAAAAACTGGGCTAAAAAAACAAAAAAAAAATTGCCGAGGGCTCTTTGCCGAGGGCCTGCCCCATGGCCCTCGGCAAAGAATTTTTTTTAAAAAAAATAAAAAATCTTTGCCGAGGGCCTATTCTTGCCCTCGGCAAAGGGTTTCTTTGCCGAGGGCCTAGCCTCGGGCCCTCGGCAAAGGCGATTTATAAAAAAAAAAATTTTGGCCGAAAAACTGGTTTAAAAAAAATCTTTGCCGAGGGCCTGGTCTAGGGCCCTCGGCAAAGACTTAAAAAAAAAATTTGCTGAATAACCTGGTTGCACACGAAAAAAAACCTTTGCCGAGGGTCTAACAGGTGGCCCTCGGCAAAGCTTGACGGGAAATGACCGCCGTGACCCAACAGGCCCTCGGCAAAGATTTGATTTGCCGAGGGCCTGTCTTTGCCGAGGGCCGTACCCTCGGCAAAGGCCTCTTTGTCGAGGGCCGTTCTTTGCCGAGGGCTCCTGTGGCTGGCGCTCGGCAAAGAGTGTCTTTGCCGAGTGCCTGAGATTTGGCCTCGACAAATCCTCAGGCCCTCGGCAAAGCACGCGTTTCCAGCAGTGAGCTACTACCACGATCATCACGATCATCTCATTCCGGGTTAGACCAAGAAACGGATGGCTATCCATCGTTGCCTCCCGCTCCTTCAGTTCTCTAAAGCGTGGGAGTGCCTGAATGCGAGTGGCTTATGTTACTGGTATACGATACGATGCCACAATATATAGAGGAGCACCCCCTCGATGCGTCCTTGTATGTAGATAGATGACACTGCACGCTATACATGAATTAAAAAAAAGATAATTTACATCCAAGCCCACAAGAGGACTGGGGAAAATGATCTCCACGATAGGGTATTGCCTTCATGACCCGCCCGACTGGGGAAATTGTTTTCGTGGTAGTGTTGTTAATTAGCCTGTTCGCTTATTCGTTTCAGCCGGGGCTTATTAGTCATGGTACAGTGTTTTTCTCTCACAACAAATCAACCGTACAAACCAGCACAAGCGGCTTATCGAACAAGCGAACATGTTGAATATGTTGCCAACATTAACTTAAATAATGGGTATCTCATAACCATTACAAATAATTCATATATCATGTCAATTAAAAAATTGTAACCCTTAGGCACATGGGCATGCTAATTAATTCACAAATAATGCACGAAAACATATATGTAGCATTCACGGTCCACTTTTTCCATGATCATTGGAAAGATTTTTTTATATTTCTGGTATTGACACACAGGCAAGTTTGCTAGTAATTATAAATACTATGCTTGGTGATCTATCGTTTTTAAGTGGTACAGTATATCATAACAGTACAAGTGAAACAAAATTCGCTATGTTATTTTAGTATTTTTCTGTAATTTGTTATGCATTTCCAAAGTTCTGCTGCACTATAAATATTTTTTAAATTCCTAAATATAGATTCGGGGGCTTAAATCCTTTCCTCAAGTAGCATGGTTGTACTCTCTTCGGTTATGCTTACTGGTGAGTGAGCTCAAACACTTCAAAATTAATGTAGAATAACTACAAACCCGGGCATAGAAATATTAGGTTGTTACCTTCTCCCTAAAATTAGAATCTAAATTAGTCTTTTTATGTGATGCAAACTTTTGGGCACAGAGAATTCAATGAGTATATGTCCCCATCCGATCATCGAGTCTCTCTCTCGTTTGTCTGTGATCTCACCCTCCTCCAGTCATTGTGTAGCGGTGGCAGTGTGGATAACCAAGACGTACGCCATGATAAATGTTATCAGGGCTTCACGCAAGATTTTTGACTAGACGTGCAGTTTTTAAAGAGCTCAATTGCCAATCTGAGAAACAGCTGAATACACATGGTCAGGGCCGGGCGATCAGATATGATGCAGAAGTGACGAGCACCGTTCGCATCATGAACATACCTAACAGCTACCAGCATGTATAGCGGCGGATTCAATGGTGGGACAGGGGGGGCTCGAGCCCCCCTACCAATACCAGAGCCCCCCTGAATTTTTAGGCAAAGTTCTATCGTGTAGGTGGGGCTGAGACTTAAGATCGAGCAACAGTCGGAGGTATGTTAATGTCGCACTTTTGTTCAGGCCCCCTAAAATTTTTCATGGATCCGCCGCTGGGCATGTACGTTAGTTGAATTCGTTGGATGAATGTAAATCATGTGACTACAAGTATTTTGTCGCATTGCTGAATCGGCTGGGCAGCGTATCATATCCATGCAGCATTTATCCACATAAATGCAAGGCAACACACCACTGCGGTAATGCACTTGGGCCACCGCCGGAACCTCTATGATGGTGTCAGAAGGAGTGGCGACGTGGTCATCGGATGTGGTCCATCCATTCTTGCTGGAGCTGCTGCCTCTGGCGACGATGTTGGATTGGGCGCTGCTGACGGATGGCGCGGTTTTCTGGAGGCGCCACAACAAAGCAAGCAACAGGACTAGTAGAGCCACGAAGGCGCCAGCTACTACCACGATCATCACGATCATCTCATTCCGGGTTAGACCAAGAAACGGATGGCTATCCATCGTTGCCTCCCGCTCCTTCAGTTCTCTAAAGCGTGGGAGTGCCTGAATGCGAGTGGCTTATGTTACTGCTAAACGATGCGACAATATATCGAGGAGCACCCCCTCGATGCGTCATTGTATGTAGATAGATGACACTGCACACTATACATGAATTAAAAAAAAAGATAATTTACATCCAAACCCACAAGAGGACAGGGGAAAATGATCTCCACAAGAGGGTATTGCCTTCACGACCCGCCCGACTGGGGAAATTGTTTTCATGGTAGTGTTGTTAATTAGCCTGTTTGATTATTCGTTTCAGCCGGAGCTTATTAGTCATGGTACAATGTTTTTCTCTCACAACAAATCAGCCGTACAAACCAGCACAAGCGGCTTATCGAACAAGCGAACAGGCTGAATAGGTTGCCAACATTAACTTAAATAATGGGTATCTCATAACCATTATAAATAATTCATATATCATGTGAATTAAAAAATTGTAACCCTTAGGCACATGGGCATGCTAATTAATTAACAAATAATGCACGAAAACATATATGTAGCATTCATGGTCCACTTTTTCCATGATCATTGGAAAGATTTTTTTTATTTCTGGTATTGACACATAGGCAAGTTTGCTAGTAATTATAAATACTATGCTAGTACAAGTGAAACAAAATTCGCTATGTTATTTTAGTATTTTTCTGTAATTTGTTATGCATTTCCAAAGTTCTGCTGCACTGTAAATATTTTTTTAAAATTCCTAAATATAGATTCGGGGGCTTAAATCCTTTCCTCAAGTAGCATGGTTGTACTCTCTTCGGTTATGCTTACTGGTGAGTGAGCTCAAACACTTCAGAATTAATGTAGAATAACTACAAACCCGGGCATAGAAAATATTAGGTTGTTACCTTCTCCCTAAAATTAGAATCTAAATTAGTCTTTTTATGTGATGAAAACTTTTGGGCACAGAGAATTCAATGAGTATGTGTCCCCATCCGATCATCGAGTCTCTCTCTCGTTCGTCTGTGATCTCACCCTCCTCCCGTCATTGTGTAGCGGTGGCGGTGTGGACAACCAAGACGTACGCCATGATAAATGTTATCAGGCCTTCGCGCAAGATTTTTGACTAGTCGTGCAGTTTTTAAAGAGCTCAATTGCTATTCTGAGAAACAGATGAATACACATGGTCAGGGCCGGGCGATCAGATATGATGCAGAAGTGACGAGCACCATTCGCATCATGAACATACCTAACAGCTACCAGCATGTGCGTTAGTTGAATTCAGCCGTGTCCATAGATTAGCGACTCTTACTTCTTGGATGAATGTAAATCATGTGACTACGAGTATTTTGTCGCATTGCTGAATCGGCTGGGCAGCGTATCATATCCATGCAGCATTTATCCACATAAATGCAAGGCAACGCATCACTGCGCCCTCACAAGAACACGCCACCTATCGGTTGCACCGTTGCAGTCATCCGCACATGGAAACTGAAACGATGCCCACTGCTCAAGTGCTCATGCTCACCCCAGGTCTAGGCCCAGATAATCTTTTTTCAAATTCTGTCTCTGGTTCCACATTCTGGCTGCAGCACTGAAAACCCACGTTCTGTCTTTTTAACTTCAGTCACCTAACACGACGTTATACGTAGGAATGGCCATCTGTAGAGCAAAGAACACATGTAGCATAAAGAACTACAATTTCCATTCATATTTCCTAGGTCTCGCCATGGACACCATTGTTGTCTCTGCCACACACTGGGAGCACCGTCTGTCACAAATGGCGGTAAATATAAAATTCATACTCAAAAGGATGTACAGGCAACAGCAATAATGGATATTTGGTTGCCAGGCACACTATGTTATTTAGTTTTCCATAGAACTGCAAAATTATAGATACCAAGTTAGAGCATGTTTGATCCATGGGGCTAATAGTTAATTGCTACTCCCTGCATTCGAAATTGAAAGTCATTCTGACCTTTCTATATGCATATCTTTTGTAATGTACATAAACCTACACTACGTGTATATGCATTGGAAAAACTATGTATGTAAAAATACCGGAATGACTTAAACATTTCTAACATATGGACTAATATTTAGCTAGGATGGATCCAAACAGGTATAGCTAATAAACTAGCTAATTGTTAGGTGTACATCTAGCTAACTCGTACAAGCTAATTGTTAGCTGGTTAATTTTACGCAGTGTACCCAAATATGCCCTTCGGTCCCAGTAGATCCCTTGTATTGCTGTATGCTATCAAGATAATCAGCGCGTATGGATGTATAGATAAGTCGTTGTATTATAATACTATACTGAGTATACCACAATGTTGTGTCATCACTAAGATCCAATTTATGCCTGGCCCCCATGACCTACTACTGCATACCAAAAAAAGTTTACATATAGCACCTGGAGTCCAGTGTTAGAGACGCATGGCTACAGTTGAAGGTGTATAGGGACCACTCACTCTATAGCACTGTTCACATATGAACACGTCGCCGTATGCCTCTATCATAAAGTATGTTAGAAATTAGCCTCCACTGTAGCATGCTATCTGTTCATCTCCACAAGTGGAAGCATTGATGGATTATATCCAGACGAACTTGAGAGATCATAGATGACACCATAAACACGAAATTTGTTAATGAGATTTATTCGAAGCCTATGTCCTGGGGCATCACTACGGGCGGTCCTCCCAGCAACACCGGCAGCTCCAAGGTCCTGACAACATGATGAGGCCATCTCACGAGCCTAGTGACTATCTGATCATGATAACAACTGCAGCGCTCCTCACATATTTATGGTGATAAAAGATTATAGTCCTAGCCAGGGCCGGATCCCCCTACCCCCTAACCATACCGGAGCAGTGGAACCCTCTGGATCCCCATGAATTTTTAGACAAAGTTCAATAGTATAGGTGGGGCTAAGACTTAAGATCGGGCTGGTCCTAGCGTAACCAAACTTGTACATAATATGCGACACTAAGTCATACTGAATAGGACTGTGATACCTAACAAGAAGTGAATAAGGCAAGTAAAAACTACTTATCAAAACCTATGCAAGATATATATCTAGCTGTGCATCACAGTCTCGCTAAATGTTGCTATCTCAAAACCAAAAGAGTTATGCAACATATGCTACAATCCTATCAACACAGGAAAAACTATCTAAAAATTCTAGAACGATATATAATTTTTGATGAGCAGACTAATAATTAGTTGGCTTGGATCCAAACAGGTGTTGGCAGCCCTTAACTCCAAATTCTGACCGTCAATTCCTGCATGAATGCAAAGGAAGATCAACATACAACATAGTGATAGGGTTTAATTCTAATAATTCACATAATTGTTTGTGTTTATTAGTATGTTGGAGTGTGTTGGCCAAAGTGGAGGGAAATTTAAGGACAACAACAAAGAAAGACACTCTCGGTAAATCAAGAGCAGGCACATGGATCCGTGAGCAAACCACCTCAACTCAATGTGTCCCAGTCATATCCTTAACAGGGCCCATTCGGCAACAAGCCAAGTGTAAATGGGCGTGAACACACACTAAAAGGGTTTGGCCAAACCACCTTAAGGCCCAGATTTGGTCGAACCTCCACAGAGCCTAAATCCGCTCAAATTTGGCAAGCGCGTTCTCCACTGCCTCCACACAATGATCCTGACCTCAAGACGCCGAGGCATCTATCCGAAGGTTCGATAGAACTTCCCAAGCACTAGGTTCGGTCGATCCTTCGCTAGAGGACACTACTACTGTAATTTTAACCGAGGTGGGCAAAAAAGATTAACAGACAAATGATCCGCCTCCGCCAAAAGGTCACGGTTAATCTGGCCTTAATGGAGGCGGTTGGCCCAACCACCTCGGTTAATAGAATAACTGAGGCGGTTGCCCTAACGCAACCGCCTCGGTTAATAACCGAGGCGGTCTCTCTAAACCGCCTGTCTCCATTAAACATTTAACCGAGGCAGGTGACTTAAGCCGTCCGCCTTTGTTATTATTTGCCTGCCTCCATTAATTATTTTGCAAATTAAAAAATACTTTTCGAATTCAATTCAATTCGAATTTGAATTTCAAAGCACAGATAAAACAGAAAATATGCATATAGAGGACAAACATATATTACATATTCATTCATGTGTCGTCCTTATCGTTCGACGAACCACATTAAGTTTTAAACATTACATGCATGTCATCATTATCTTACCACAAACATAATCACATTCATACATCTCAAACTAAGGATCAAAAGAGGTCCACCAACTTGTAATCCATCATGTCTATCATGGTTCTCCAGTTTATGATCTTCTTGTACTTCTCCTCTGTCGCCATCTCGCTCTCCTTGTTGAAGAACGTTCTCCCAACATGCATGCATTCGTCCATGACAAATTTACATATGTCTGCTACTATTTGAGTGATGTTCTTATCGTCGACCTTTTCCTTTTGCCACCATTCTTGTGATTTCTTGAGCTGCCGCTAGCTATGGCTGAAATTGCCGCACGCCCTTAGGTACTCGCCAGAGTAGTATCCACATAATACGCTTGCAGGAGGTTGTTTGGCGTACTTCACGATATATATAATACACAATCATTAGAACATATGGAGAGCATGCACGATGTATCATGACATACGACTTTTGATACGTACCGGGAATTGTCGCCTTAGTTTCAGTTTTGTGCCATTCTTCTTCTTCTTCTTCTTCTTCTTCTAATATCTTCGATCATAGCACTCGGGGTCTTGCACATACTTCTTGTAAGCACTATATGAAAACCACTAGTGTCAACAAGAAATTTAACACGTATGTTAAGTGCATAATTAATAAGTATCGTCACTTACTATCACAGTTTCAAAATCCTTGTACCCTTCTTTGTTTGTCACCCTCAAGGAGTCGAATATACAGGCCCTTCCATCCTGAGCACAGATTATAAATACAATCTAGTGGCCCATGATGACCAAGCTGCACAATTCAAAGTACGAATTTCAAGTCTTAAATTAAATATGAAAAGTGGTGATCCCAGTAGTAAGTGATATGTTGCAAGTATCCTTTTGACTTACCCGAACTGGTGGGCTGCAAGGACACACCCATTTCCCTTGACCTTCTTCATGGCTCTGTAGATGTACATCTCCGCGTTATACTTCAAGTCTCCACGCATTATTATCCGGGCTTGCACTCTCTCCATCGGGCTCAACTTCACCAACCTATGATGCGTGTCTGGTACAATGTAGCCCACGATGACCCTCTGGGTAGTACGCGTCAAAGATAGGTAAATAATATCTCTGCCCAGTTCCTTGCATACATAGGACTACATCCTGTAAGGACAAGTTGTCATGGCATTATTAGTTTCATTCTAAAGTACCTACAACGATGCAAAGGTGTAAAAGTCGTAATTAACTTACATGGCAAACAACATCACCATAGCGACGTCAAGGTCCTTGCGCCACAGCAGCCTATGCATATCGTGCAACTCTACGACGACTTGATCATCTTCGGGCAAGTGGAAGTACTTCATCGGGATCTTGACAACGAAACTTTGCAGCCCTACTTTCGCTGCATTCATGTACCAGAGATGGAACCTCCATACCTCTCATGGCTCCTCCTGTACGAGCTGGCCCAAGGCCAACATGAACTTGCCATGCTCGTAGTTGTCGAGGCAATCATCCGAAAGGGGCCAAAACGCCACTGGTGTTCGTGGCCTGTACAACTGGGACAAGGAGGAGTGAAAAAGTTTGCTAGAATCTCCGCATACAATATCTATTGACTATACGTGCCAGTAGCATACCTTTCAAATGAAGTTGAGCTTTGGAACTTGTTGGCTATTTGATAGGCCGCTTAACTTGTCTTGTTGTGGTTCTAGGGTATGGCCTCCTCTTCTTCCATAGGATTCCTCGGCGTGGGAGGACATTGCCCTTTGCCCTCCTTTGAACCACTTTGAAGGCGGTGTATCTGAAAGCATCTAGGCCCCTAGTTGGGTTTAGGTGATTAATGACAATACGAGATTACTATGACTAACATGTGTGTCGGGTTCATAAACCCAAGGTCCCTTGCGGGCCGGTTTCCCAACGAAGGCTCGGCCCAAGCAGACAGCACGCGACTCATGGGCCGGCCTGAATATCTGAACGAATAGGCTAGAGGGGCGATCCAGTCACCGACCGGAAGACTTGGCCAAGGAGGAACAACATCCGTTTCTGACTCCGGCCCACTGCTCTGACCGGAGCATTCACTTCGGACTCCAGCCCGCCTCCGGACGGCCTCTCCGACCAGAAGGCCTGGTCGAAACACTACTTCCAACTCCGACCCCATGTTTCCAACCGGGGTACGCAAAAGCCCTACTCACCGCTCCTCTCCAACTGGTGCAACCAGAGTCGACTGAGACCGATCGACCGGGGACGCTCGCCCGGAAAGGACCAAGGAACGAACGGAGAAAGCAAGGCAAGACGCACAAGTCAAACCATGATATCAGGGACCGTACCCTGTACACCTGCAAAAACAGTACTCTGCAACCACCCTAGCACAAATAGTGTTGTAGGCACCGACATTTTCCCTACAGTATTGTGGGCACCATTAACTCCCATACGGTAAGGCTCCCCCACATGCCTCTGGGC
Source organism: Miscanthus lutarioriparius (assembly GCA_904845875.1). Taxonomy (NCBI): domain Eukaryota; kingdom Viridiplantae; phylum Streptophyta; class Magnoliopsida; order Poales; family Poaceae; genus Miscanthus; species Miscanthus lutarioriparius. The sequence continues at coordinate 23,937,193 of CAJGYO010000018.1, forward strand.
ATCGACAGTGTTGTGGGCGCCGGCATTTACCATACTGAGGGAACATGGTAAAACCCCTCACATGCCTCTAGGCATCAATAGTATAGCAGGTACCGACATCTGCCATACCCAAACAAAACGACGCAGCCTCTCATGTGCATCCGACATCCAACAGTGTTGTGGGCGCCTACCATCATCCTGTACCTGCCGGCATGGGCAACAAGGTTTAGAAGCATACATACTCTCTCCCTCTCACATGTAAGGCCATCCCTTCATCTATGAAAGGGGATGCGCTCTCTCCCAAGAGAGAGAGAGTTAATCCAGATTCATTAGATCGACCAAGTTCACTCGTTCACAACCACAGAACCGCTAGGTTCGAACCTCAAGCATATGCTTGAACACTTAGCTCACAGTAGAGCTCCTGTCGCTCTTGGCCCTTCTGACCGGACCTCTCGTACACCCCCTCTTTCTCCTCCTCGTTTATAACCCCACTACAAACTTCGAGCACCTGGGCTCAGGAATAAAGTCACCGACCGACTCAAACTGGACGTAGGGCACGTTGCCTAAACCAGTATGAACCCTATGTCATTGAGTGCTAGGCCACCTCCGATCACAACGTACGGCAAAACTACAAATATTTACTTGTTGGTCACTTTCTGCACCAACAGTTGGCGCCATCCATGGGGAAGACGTTGTACGTTCAACACTTTTTGGTCATCGGATGGCCCACTTTTCCGCCACCCTCACCATGGCGGGCTCAGGCGATACGATTCGCTTTGGCTCACTGGAGTTTCCCACACTCTCACTTGTTGGGATGCGGGCTCCACCCATCTTTGAGCCATCCCGGGCCTTCCTCTTCGGAAGCCTGAACTTCATCGCCGACCGGCTCGGCATACTACACCTCCACGAGGAGGCTCTTGTTCCGGCGCCCATCGGAGGGGCGCCCTCCATCGGCTCTGGGATACACGACGACTTCAGCGACGCGACATCTGTGCTTCATTCCAAGCAAACTCTCTGCTCAAACCCCGCTGTGAGTAATATGCATACTGTTATTTACTCTGTATTTACTATCTCCCGCCGATTATCTGGAGGGGCCGTATTTACTGCACCACAAACACCATACGATCGGTTCCCCTATGGCCTCACGTCCCCCACAGACACGTGCATTCGGGGGCTCCGAGGGACGCTATCGCCATCCCCCCTCACATCCAAATTCGTGGGAATGGCGAGCTATGCTCCTACCACTTTCCACGAACTCCTGGATGACGAGGGTGAGAGCGATGGCTCTAGCATCGGCGACGTGGCACCTAGCCACCGTCCGTCCCGGGAGTGCGCTATGGCGGACGCTCTAGGACAGCCGCCGGTCGTTACGGAGTCCGTGCAAACTCACACCCCTTCGGACCCATGTGCGGGGGCCCTCACGTTTGCGCAAGGGCATGCCGAGGAACTATGACAACGGTGGCAGGGCTAGCTGCCGCCTGTGCCGGCAAGCTCGGTGCAGCACGTAGCGCCCCACGCGCATAGCCCGGTGGGCGGCGCCCAGGGTCACGCCCGCCAGGTCCAACATGACATCATGAACGAGGGGAATGACCTCCCATAGTTCGCTCAGGGCCTAGGACCACAGGCCTTTGACAGGCGTATCCGAAGAGCGTCGTTCCCACCGCGCTTCTGACCGCCCACCAACATCACCAAGTACACCGGGGAGACAAACCACGGTATTTGGCTCGAAGATTTCTAGCTCGCCTACCGAGTTGGAGGGGTGGATGATGACTTTTCATCATTCAGTATCTCCCCATCTGCGTAGGGGAACATGCTCGGGCATGGCTTGAATTCCTCCCACACGACAGCATCCACAACTGGGCGGACCTCAAGAGGGTCTTTGTCGGGAATTTCTAGGGGACGTATGTCCACCCTAGAAACTCCTAGGACCTCAAGAGTTGCCAGCAGGAGCCCAGCGAGTCCCTACAGGACTACATCCATAGGTTCTCCAAATGATGCAACTCCCTCCCTGATGTCGTTGATGCGGACGTCATCAGCGCATTTCTCTCCGGGATGACCTGCGAGTCCCTAATCCACAAGCTTGGATGCCTAAAGCCCTGTACCACCCACGACCTGCTCAACGTCGCCACTAACCACACCTCCGGTGAGGAAGCGGTCGGAGCGGTTTTCAATGGGGCTGGGACAAAGGCAAGGCCAAGTGCATGGACCAAGACGAGGGCCCCTCCACACAGAGGGGCAAGAAGAACAAAAAGGACCGGCGCCGACCGAACAACACCCCGTTGGTTGCCGCAACTGACCGCACGGGCAAGCAGCCCCAACAGGGCCTGCCTGACCACTTCAACAAACTCATGGATAGCTCATGCACCAACCATGCCTACCCCATCAAACACCTCTACAAGGACTACGAGCTCCTCAAACGTTTCCTACGACAGGCCAGCGGGCCGAAAGAAGGGGACAGCAAAGAGGCGGCAGCCAAGAAAGGAGGCGCGGCGGGCAAGGACGGAGACGGTTTCCCTGACACTAATGAATGCATCATGATCTTCGGTAGGTCTGACGTCATCTGGTCCAAGCGCCAGCACAAGGTACGCTATAGGGAGGCATGCACCGCCGAGATGGCCGTCCCCTCCTTCCTCAGCTAGTCGGAATCACTTATCACCTTGGATCAGAGGGACCATCCCTCCCATGTCACGAGACCGGGACGCTACCCGGTCGTCGTTGATCCCATCGTTCGCAAGAAGCACCTCACCAAGGTGCTGATGGACAGAGGCAGCGACCTGAACATCCTCTACGTCAACACCCTCGATGCCATGCGCATCCCCCTATCGGAGCTCCACCTGGCGGGCTCTCCCTTCCATGGAGTGATCCTGGGAGCACAGGCATACCCGCTCGGGCAGATCGACCTATCCATCATGTTCGACAACTAAGCCAACTTCCCGTCGGAGGTCCTCACCTTCGAAGTAGTGGACTTTCTAGGGTCCTACCACGCATCTTGGGGTGGCCATTCTACGCTAAATTCATGGCAATCCCCAACTACACCTACCTCAAGCTGAAGATGCTGGGACCGAACGGTGTCATAACCGTGAGCAGCGCCTTCTCGCATGCCTTCACGTGCGACCACGAGCATTATGAGCTCGCCATTGCAGTCGTCAACTCGTCCGAGCTCCCACGGCTCGGGGAATCATCGATCCTGGTAGTCCTAGACCGCAACAAACTGACCTCCTCGATGGCCTTCTGTCCGCTCAAGGAAACCAAGGTGGTGGGGGTTGACCCCACTGACCCAGCCAAGACGGTGCGGGTTGGGACCTAGCTCTCGACCAAATAGGAATGCGAGGTCATTGACTTCCTGCGCACCAATCGTGATGTCTTCGCATGGCAGCCCTCTGACATGCCAGGCATACCGCGGGAGGTTGCCAAGCACGCACTGCGCCTGATCCTGGGCTCGAAGCCCGCCAAGCAGCACCTGCGTCGCTTCGACGACGAGAGGCGCAGGGCCATAGGCGAAGAGATCACCAAACTCCTGGCAGCCAGATTCATCAGAGAGGTTTTCCACTCTAACTGGCTTACCAATCCTGTTCTTGTTAAAAAGAAGACCGGGAAGTGGAGAATGTGCGTTGATTATACTGGCCTCAACAAGGCATGCCCAAAGGATCACTTCCCTTTGTCGCGCATAAACCAGATAGTTGACTCCACCTCGGGTTGCGAGATCCTCTCCTTTCTGGATGCCTACTCAGGCTATCCCCAGATCGCGATGAAAGAGTCCGATCAGCTCGCAACCTTGTTCATCACCCCGTATGGTTCATACTGCTATGTAACCATGCCATTCGGCTTGAAGAACGCTGGTGCCACCTACCAAAGGTGCATGTAGCAATGCTTCGCCGACCAACTCGACCCGCTTATCAGCCTAATCAAACCAAGCGGCCAAGGCCAACGATCGCCGTCTATGTTGATGACATAGTGGTCAAAACAACTCAAGCCTACGACCTAATCACAAACTTGGCCGCAACGTTCGTGAACCTTCGAAGATTCAACATCAGGCTGAATCCCAAAAAATGTGTTTTTGGGGTTCCAAAGGGGAAGCTGCTAGGATACATTATGTCTGAGCGCGGCATCGAGGCCAACCCCAAAAAAATCACGGCCATCTCCAACATGGGTCCCATATGCAATGTCAAGGGCGTGCAAAGGCTCACCGGCTGTTTGGCTGCCCTAAGTCGATTCATCTCCTGGCTCGGCGAACGGGGGATGCCACTCTACAAGCTCCACAAAAAGACGGACACTTTTGTCTGGACTGAGGAAGCTCAGCAGGCCCTAGAGATCCTCAAAACATCCCTAACGTCAGCCTCGATCCTCGTTGCTCCCAAACGGGGAGAACCCCTTCTCCTCTACATCGCTGCCAGCAACCGTGTGGTAAGCGCCGCGCTGGTCGTCGAAAGGGAGGAGCCAGGACACCAACTTAAGGTCCAGTGGCTCGTATACTTCATCGGGGAAGTACTCACCAATCCCAAGGTCTGCTACCCCCAGGTGCAGAAACTCCTATACGCCGTGCTGATGGCGACCCAGAAGCTCTTGCACTACTTCACCGACTATGAAGTCGCGGTCGTCACTTCATACCCGCTCGGGGACATCGTCCGCAACCGCGAAGCTACGGGATGGATCTCTAAGTGGGCACTCGAACTCATGGGCCACGACATGAGGTACATCCCCCGTACCGCCATTAAATCTCAGGCTCTCATGGATTTTGTCGCCGAATGGACAGAGGTGCAGCTACTGACCCCGGACGTCACCCACGAGTACTGGACAATGTACTTCAACGGGTCCGTAATGGCACCCAGCTCGGGGGCTGCAGTGGTTCTGATCTCCTCGGATGGGAGTTGGCTCCGCTATGCCATCCGCCTCCACTTTTTAGTCTCATACAACACCACGGAGTACGAGGCCCTCATCAATGGACTACGCATCACCATCGAGCTGGGTGCTACATGACTCAACGTTCGTGGCGACTCGGAGCTAGTTGTTGATCAGGTCATGAAGGAGTCCCCCTACAAAAGCCCCCTCATGGCAGCATACTGCCAAGAGGTGTGCAAGCTCGAGGACAAATTCTAGGGGATCGAGCAGCATCATGTCCCCCGAAAGGACAATGATGCCGCCAATTTTCTTGCAAAATTGGCCGCCAGGCGGGATCCATCCCCAAGCGGGGTCTTCATCAACAACATCCACGAGCCGTCCGCCTGCATTCGAGAAGGTCCGGTCTAGACACACCCCGACACCCAGCCGGCGCCCGGGGGCTCCAACCCCGACGCCAAGCCAGCGCTCAGGGGCTCCAATCCCAGTACCTCCATGATGACATCACCCACCAACGTCGCTGTATTGGCACTCGATCAAACCGACTGGCGAGCACCGCTACTCGCCTACCTCCTTGAGGAGGTTCTCCCGCCTAAAAGGACCGAAGCCCAACAGATCGCTCGACGCGCCAAGACCTTCGCCATGCTCGGTGATGAACTCTACAAACAGAGTCCATCTGGGGTACTCATGAAGTGCATCCCCTCCAACCAGGGGATGCAGTTCCTCCTCGAGGTCCATGCCGGGATCTGCGGACATCACGCGGCCCAAAGGTCACTGGTCGGAAAAGCCTTTCGCCAAGGTTTTTACTGGCCCACCGCGCTATGAGATGCAGAGGAGGTCGTCCGCAGGTGTGAAGGATGCTAGTTCTATGCTTGGCAAACCCATTTGCCGGCACAGGAGCTCCAAACCATCCCCATCACCTAGCCATTCGCGGTCTGGGGCCTCGACATGGTTTGACCCCTCAAAAAGGGCCCAGGCGGCTTCACTCACCTACTCATAGTAGTCGACAAGTTCACCAAATGGATAGAGGCCAAACCCATCACCAACATCCACTCAGAAGAGGCAGTCAAATTCTTCCTCGACATCATCTACCGGTTCAGCGTTCCGAACTATATCATCATCGACCACGGGACAAACTTCACCGAAAAGAAGTTCCTAGACTTCAGTGATGGACACAGCATCAGGATCGACTAGGCCTCGGTCGGACATCCACGAACTAACGGTCAAGTTGAACGCGCCAATGGCATGGTCCTCCAAGGACTTAAGTCACGCATCTTCGACCGACTCAACAAGTACGTCGGGTGATGGGTTGCAGAGGTCCCAGCAATCCTCTGGAGCCTGAGAACGACCCCAAACCGATCCACAGGGTTCACACCCTTCTTTTTGGCCTACGGAGCTAAGGCAGTGCTGCCCTCCGACCTTGACCACGGCGCCCTAAGAGTGAAGGCTTTCGACCACGACCGAGCCACAGAGGCTCAGCAAGACGCTGTTGACCTACTCGAAGAGGCCCGTGAGATGACCGTCATCCGTTTTGCTCGCTACCAACAAACCCTGCGTAGGTACCACGAAAGGAAGATAAGGGGGAGGATACTCAAAGTCGGCGATCTCGTACTCCGGAGGACCCAATCAATGAAGGAAAAACACAAACTCTCCCCAACATGGGAAGGGCCCTATACAGTGACCGAAGTAATCCGACCAGGCACCTACCGACTAGAGGACAATAACGGCAACATTTTCACCAACACTTGGAACATTGAACAGCTATGTCGTTTTTTCCTCTAAATTTGGTCTTACCACTTTTTAGTCAACACTTTCCCCTGTAAAGCACCCCAGCCCGAACACTTTCAGCCCAGGTCGCTCGGGGGCTCCATGAGGGTACAAACACCGAATACTACCTCTCTTTTTTACTCTCTTTTTTACTGTCACATGGTAAACAACTTCATCCCCGAACGGAAGCGCATTCCTTTCCCTTTGATTGTCCTACGTAACTTTGTTCTTACTCCTAACCGAACGCACCCCACCACGACCTACGGTTACGAGCAGCCAAGCCCCGCGGGCCATGCCTAGGTTCTTAAAAAAGCTACAGCCTACGGAACTAACGGGCAGGTACGAAAAAGAAAGGACAAAAACAATAGCTATGCTAGGATAAAAAACAAGAAACGAATAGTGATTCTATCACAAAAGCATTACTGATGTATTCATTGATACAAAAAACTGTTCACACGGGGACTCACCCACAAACTCAACTATTACATTTTCTACTACTACTCCAAATACTAATGTGACCGCTCAACGACATCGCCCGAACACCAAAGGAGAAACCACGGCACACACCGCCGAACATAATCACCGCCGCAAGGGCCCTGCCCGGTCCCGGTCCCTCAACTTCGGCAAGCGCAACGGGTACCTCAAGGGACCCGCCCGGTTCCATTTCCTCGACTTTGGCGAGCGCAACGGGTACCTCAAGGGCATCACACCCATAGATGCTCAGCAGAAGAGCATGGAGCTCCTGACCTTCTCATGCAGCCAAGGTAGCTCCTGGGTAGGGATGCTGCTACCGAGGTATGGCCGCCATGGCTGGAAGTGATCTCATCAAACTTTATGAACTGGCCAACCTGAGCAGCTGCAAGCACGGAACCCTCCACCAGCATGATCCTAAGCAACTTCCCCTCCGATAAAGCTCGCCCGATGAAGATCCACCGGAGAAAGTCCACACACGGCTCCATCCCAAAGAAGGCCTCGTAGATGAACCCAACACCGCCCCCGACAACCTCCAGCTTGACATCGTGCTCTAGATTCATGAAAGGATCTATAAGTCCTCCCCCTTGCTCATCCCCTCTCTCACTTAGGAACCGCCGTGGCATACAGACACTCTCGGTAAGGAGGAAGGAGGAGGAGAGACAATAGTTGGAGAACAGGCAAAGGACTATGGCGGAGAGCCCTCTCCCTCCCCCTATTTAAGGAAGAAATGCAATAGCCGAAGAGGGGCAAAAGATCAGAGCAAAAAAAATCTCTCCCTTCCCCCATTCAATGCGGATAGGAAACGATGGGACGCACGCTGATCGACGGAACGACGCCTGGTCAGGCGAAACACCGCCTGGTGAGACGAGACGTGGCCTGGGTATGGCCCACCACTATCACACGACCGAGCGCGAAAACTGAAGTGTCACCACACGTAGGCAGCTCTCCGCATCCCCAGGCGGGACTTGGAAAAACCCAAAACAGGATCTCCACCGGGAGAGACCATTGGGCTTCCTAAGTCGATCGAACGGCTCAAAAAAACACACCGAGAGACAGGTAGGGAGCGAAGGGATGCCCCATATAGGCCATGCCAACTCCATCACGAACGACGAGCACGGGTCCAGGTCGGACATTTCCGACTGGAGCTCTCCAAACCTCGTCACTCGAGTCATCAAGGTAACACTACCGACCCTCTCTATTTCTATATAAATCATTTCATACATCCATACGCGCATTCATTCCATACTGTGGCAGAACCTCCTAAATTATAGGGCCCACATGCACCTGTCACTGTCCAACGACTTTTGACATTTTATGCATATGTTACCGATAACTTAAGAAGACTGTCGGGTGTCCTCGGAGAACCCCGAATCATCCACGATTTCCGAAGCGGGATCACATTCTGAGTCATTGCGAGTATTACAACATTTATCCAAATATCAACCACAGAGTAAATCGGCGGAAGTCTTACAATAACTTAGTTTACAAAACATTTATTTCAAACCTTACAAACTAAGTTCGATTATTATTACAAAAGCGTAGTAGTGGGTGGCATTATAATATATACAAAACACACAAATATCTTTGCCTTACCTTAAGGGCCACACATTACTTATCATCATCGCCTTTGAACAGCGGTCATGCGGACGATCCAAAGCAGATCGCTCATGAGCCTCACACTGCAACAAGGGTCAACAAACCACGAGTGCGAAAGTACTCAACAAGACTTAACGAAATAAAAGCGATAAGACTCGGGAATGCAGGCTCGAGGATTCAAGGTATGGCTTTAGCAATAATCAAAGTTCTTTTGCTTAAAAGCATTTTAACAAAATTCTTTGTATCAATATTTAAAATCTCATCGGATCATATACAAAAGTGACACGATCCGTATTAAGATCATGAAACTTCATATCCAACACTTTCTCGAACCATTCTCGAGTTCTAGTTATTAATACTACGATGATGAGCAGAGAAGCGAGTCTCCATAACCGAGAACAGCGGCGATTGAATCGATTATAAACCCATTTGGGACTTCCAGACCACACGACATATGTAGGTCCACGACCTACATATACCAACCTACCCTTGGATCCTCTAAACAAGAGCGGGTCCGCGCCACCCGAGAACACTGACACACCTCAAATCCGGCCACATTCCAGCCCACGAGGGTACACGCTACTCCGCCATCTCTCCACTCCCGGTCTTGTGAGTAGCCATTCTCGTAATAGAATAGCCAAGTTAAGGCTTCTAGGAGTATGTGGTTAGTACTACAAAGTCTCACATAAGCGGTTCTGTGAGTACGGACCTTAATCGACACAGCGGAAAGAACCGCTCACAAGACATTACAGGTCTTGTGGCTCACACACACACCGAGTCCGCCCGGTCTAGATTTATTACTCCACATTGCCATATCACATGATAACATAAGTAACCAAAGTTCCATTTAAAACTCGCGGTGTGGTAATCACCCAACTACGATCGGTCTAAGCGAGCTAAGCATAACTAGGCATATACGATTTTAAGCGGGTAACAAGGTAGATATGGAACAACAAGGTTGATAATGCAACAATTAGGTTTCCACTTGACTTCTAATCACTTAATGCAGTATTGAAAAGCAAAAGCGAAATCAATTTGTAAAATACAAGGTAGGGTTATATGCATCAAGGGCTTGCCTTCGTTGTGGAAAAATCGGCTCTGCGACGTTTCACGAGTCTTGATCCGACCTCAGCAGACAGATCAACCTCCTCCGCAACTTGATTAACTACCACGTGCTCACCTTCGTTTACTACACGTAGTAACATTGCCATGCTTAACATGATGTGGAATATGAAACATGATGCTCGATGATGGATACAAAAATAAATAAATTGGATACAATTTTTCTTGTGATCTGATTACAAACCAAATTAACCAAACCATATTAAATGGCCTGATGTGACCACGCTAGCACCGATCACTTTGGTGAACTCTCCGACCACTATGGTGAACTATCCGACCACTATGGTGAACTATCCGACCACTATGGTGAACTATCCGACCACTATGGTGAACTATCCAAACCACTATGGTGAACTATCACTATGGTGAAACCACTACGGTGAACTATCCGACCACTATGGTGAACTATCCGACCACTATGGTGAACTATCCGACCACTATGGTGAACTATGCGAAGCAAAGATCGTCGGTAAGGAGAACCGGCGATTGCGGCGATCAAAATGAGTAAACAACAAGCGGCGAAAGACTACTGACATCGAAAGCGAAACCGTAAGTAGTGCGATTACGGACAACGGCTCACCGAAAAACTACGCCACGATGACACGCCCATGGCGGTGAAGTTCTTGACCTCGAGGAAGAAAAACGTGGACAGCGAGTTCTCGGCAATTTCGAGGCGATCAAGGCTGGTGCATTTGGATTCGCAAGGAAAAAAACGGAACTAGGATGGCCTTTACCGAGATAGCAGCGGCGCTAGGGAGGCGATGCGAGCTTGTTGGGCGATGACAACGACGGTGGTGAAAACAAAGGAAGAAAAAGCAGCGATGGCGACGTCTTGGTACTTATAAGCGGCCTTGAAGCTCAAGGAAGCCACGACGGAACTATTTCCGTGCCGGTAGCGACATCAAAAGGCGGCCACGACACGCTGGAGCGCCGAAGAAAGGAGCAGCGGCAATGTAGCTTAGGCGGTGAACAACATTCACAAAATTACAAAATTGCCATCGCGTAAAAATTCACAATTTACTCTCAAATTTTTCATAACAACTCAAAATCTCCAAAAACAAAAGTTGTTCAAAATTGAAAGTTCTACCACTTTGCTTCTATAACCATCTCCTAATTCTGTCTAGATTTTGAAATGGATTTTTTAGGTAGGATTTAAATCTTTGAAAAGCGGGGTTTTCTCGAAAAATTCAAAATCCACACAAACTTTGAATTTAAGTCAAACAATACAATTCAACACATACCACATGAATATAAACTTGTTTTAGTGTATGCATCTCAAAGTTTTCACCAAATGCCAAATGCTTTGCAATGCATATGATGACATGTCGGTTTTAGTATTTTAAACACCGAGGTGTTACAATCCTTCCTCCTAAAAGAAATCTTGCCCGAGATTCAAAGCCATAGAGTAAGTAATGGAAAAGGAAATGTGTTAATCCAAAAACATCCGAACTCTTCCATAAAACAAGTGAGGTTTCTTTACAAAACACTATTTGTAGTGCCGAGCTCAACTAACATTATCTATTCTATATTGGCGCTAGAAACTCGGAAATTTTTCTAACAAGTAATCTCTTGATTCCCGGTAGCTTCCTCTTGAATGTTGATTCCATTGTATTTTATAGAACTTTATTGTCCTCCTTGAGTAACACGATCTTTACGAGCCAACACTCGGATAGGATATTACGAATAAGACAAATCGATTCAAGTCCTACCCCTTCAATCTCAACATTTTGCTCGGGCACTCGGAGACACTTCTTCAATTGAGAAACATGGAATACATCATGCCTTTGGCGATAGATGTTACGGTAATTTCAAGCGATAGGCCACTTTTCCATACCTCTCCAAAATTTGAAATGGTCCAATATATCGAGGTGCTAACTTGCCTTTAACACCAAAAGCAGTAACTCCCTTCATTGGTGATACTTTAAGATACACAAAGTCCCCTTTGTTAAGCGTCAATGGTCGACGCCGTTTATCGCATAACTCTTTTGTCGGGATGAGCTATCTTCAAATTACTTTGTATTTGCCTAACCTTGTCTTCATTTCTTTCACAAGATCAACTCCAAAGAATCTTCTTTCTCGGGCTCGAGACCAACTCAACGATGTTACTGCATCTACGACCATAGAGTGCTTCAAATGGAGCCATTCTAATGCTTTCACGATAACTATTGTTATATGAGAACTCAGCCAAAGGCAAACACTCATCCCACTTCTTGTAATAGTTAAGGACACAACACCTTAACATATCTTCAAGTACTTGATTGACTCTTTCGGTCATCCATCGAGTCTCACATGGGTGATAAGATTTGTACTAAGCGAAGCTTGGTTCCCAACGAAGAATGTAATTGTTTCCAAAAACTAGAGACAAAGCTGTGTACCCCTATCGACACTATGGTCTTTGGTACTCCATGTAGGCTCATAATTCTTGCTAAATATATCTTGGCATATTGGACGATAGAATATGTATTCGGACCGGAATAAAATGTCTTGACTTGGTTAGTCGATCCACAATCACCCATCTTGAGTCAAATCCCTTTGATGTCTTGGGTAGACCAACAATAAAGTCCATACTTATATCCTCCCACTTCCAATTTGGAATAGGTAATGGTTGTAATTCTCAATGAGACCTCAAATGTATAGCTTTCACTTTCGACAAGTATCACACTTTGCTATATACCTTGCAATTTCTATCTTCATTTTGGTCCACAAAACCTTTGTTTTAAGTCATGGTACATCTTGTTGCTTCCCGGATGGATAGATAACCTAGTAGCATGTGCCTCATCTAGAATTATTTGCAGTAACTTCGGGAACTTTTGGTACCACCAGGCGATCCTTGAACCATAACACATCTTCATCATCTATGTTAAAGAATTCCGCTTTTCCATTCTTGACTTTTTCCTTGATATGGGCTATACCCTTATTTTCCTTACGGCGGCAATAACTTGATCTCGAATAGTGGCTTCAACAATTATGTTGGTCAAATTGCCTGTTGAATTACATCTACATTCAACTTCTCCATCTCTTGACATAAGGTCAAACCCATTGTTCTTACTTTCGAGGCAATTGCAATAACTTTTGCGACTTAGAGCATACGCAACCACATTTGCTTTTCCGGGATGATAATGCACTTCTAAGTTATAATCTTTAATCAGCTCTAACCATCTTCTTTGTCGCATATTCAATTACATTGAGTAAAGATATACTTTAAGCTCTTATAGTGTATATATATGGCATGTATTACCAAGTAGGTAATGCCGCCAAATCTTCAAAGAATGGACCACATTTGCTAACTCCAAATCATGAGTCGGATAGTGCTCTTCATGTTGCTTAAGTTGCCTAGATGCATAAGCAATGACTCGGCCTTCTTGCATCACACACATCCAATACCAATACCCGACGCGCATCACAATAGGCGTCAAATGACTTCTCGATGTCGGGTTGGGCTATCTTTGATGCGATGGTCAACAATCTCTTCAAAGTCCGAAAAGCCTTTTCACGGTCAGACGACCAAACAAACTTGACTTGGTTCCTCAACAACTCAAGTAATGGACTTTGACACTTTAGAGAAATCTGGAATAAACCGAAGCGGTAATACCCGCCAATCCCGAAAACTCCTAACTTCATGAAGCTGTGGTTGGCGGTTTCCAATCAAGAACATCCTTCACTTTGCTTGGATCAATGAAACTCCTTCCGTGACAAGACATGTCCAAGAAATTGTACTTCCTTAAGCCAAAACTCACACTTGCTGAACTTTGCATATAGTTGATGTTCTCTCAAAGCGAGTCGAGAACAATTACGAGATGTTCGCATGTTCTTCCTTACTCTTGGAATATACTAGAATGTCATCAATAAACACCACTACGAATTTGTCTAGCTCGGGCATGAATCTGAATTCATCAAATACATGAAATGATTTGGAGCATTGGTCAAACCAAAAGACATGACCGGATATTCATATAATCCATATCTTGTGGTAAATGCCGTTTTGGGAATATCTTGAGAGCTTTATCTTGATTTGGTGATATCGACGACCTCAAATCTATCTTGGAAAACTTTGGCTCCGGCCGATTGATCAAAAAGCAAATCTATCCGAGGTAATGGATACTTATTCTTGATGGTCACTTCATTCAGCAGACGGTAGTCGACACATAACCTCAAGGTCTCATCTTTCTTTTTCACAAAATTGCGGACATCCCCAAGGTGATGAACTAGGTTGGATAAATCCTTATCAATCAATTCTTGCAATTTGAGTCTTCAACTCGGCTAACTCCTTAGGTGGCATCCTATAAGCTCTCCGAGAAATAGGAGCTGTTCGAGTTTCAATTCTATGTTAAGCTGGACATCTCTATCACGGTGGTAGACCGGGTAATTCTTTAGAAAACACATCGGAAATTCACATACTACGGGGGATATCTCTAATCTCTTTTGTGACAGGTTGCACAAACTTTTGCCTTGATCTTCTTAAGGTTGGAAGTTGGATAAGAAGTTGAGAAGCACTTGGCGGCAAACTTACCCTTATAGTTCTATTCAAAGCATTTATACTTGACCTTATCTTTGATACATCCAATTCATTCCCAAAATTACATCTATATCCACGGTCCTTTAGGATAATCATGGTAGTGGGAAAAATATGCCCACCAGGTTTATGGGTACTGGTATACCATTTCCTTAGTAGTACGAGGCGTCCCCAGGCATTGTATAAAGAAATTTTCCTTTGTTGTCCCAATTGAAATTTCATACTTCACAACAAATGCTCTATTGATGAAGGAATGCGATGCTTGAGAATCAAAAAGTATAAGCTGCAGGATGATTGGCAGCAGAAACATACCCATCATCATCTTGGCTCTCCTTGTGAATTTCCCGGCTTGAATATAGAAAACCCTTCTGTCTTCCTCTCATCTTTGCCCTTGAGCATTACGATTGTGGTTCTTGTTTGGTGCTTGACCACTGTTGTTGATTGGCGGGGGCCTTCGATAATTTTGATTAGCTTTGCCTAGGATATGGACATTCCCTAGAGAAATGACCGGTCCTCCCACAATTGTAACACGGATAGTTGTGACCTGTGATGTTGGAGCATTACCACTAGGAACATTGGTTGTTGTGAGTTCGGATAGGTTATAGCGGGGACGGACATTTGGTATTGCCCGGCTTGGAGCTGCGGTGGACGATAAGGAGGGCGATAATGGTTTCTTGGATGATAAATCACTCTACGCCTCTTTTGGGTTCCACCAAAAGGTCCAGGGCAACACATTCTTTTTCTTCTTGAGCTCCTTATCTCTGCCGATACTTTGCCTCTGAAGCAAGTGCAATATTCTTGCCTCATGATAAGTGATATTGGTGCATTTGTCATCATTGTCTCTGCAGATTTGGTATTCGGACCTCTCATGAACCATTTCTTTTCTTGGCATCCGTATTGACATGTTACGGTGCATATTGTGACGGTGATTGAATCTTCCTACATCTTGCATCACAGAGTTTGATCTCCTTGCTTCAAGGCAAGGAACTCTTCTAACTTCATAGCCATCACTCCTTGAGGGGATATAATAGGCTCTAAAAGCGATGCTGAAACTCTATCCAAGTTAATGGAACACTGCGGGTTGCATGGCCATAAGGTTTGCATACCAAGCACCCAATTTGCACCTCTAAGTTCTTTGGGCGGCAAACAACGGCACGAAACTCCGTGCAATGAATAAGATCAAATTTACATTCCATGGTCCTAAGCCGGTCCATCGACCTCAATGGTTCATCGACCTTAGTGAACCTTTGGGGTTTTGTATCCGTGAAGTCAACATATGTAGCCTCATGCCCGTTAGGATTCGTCCATGATTTCTATGCATCGATTTTGATTACTTTGAGCCATCTCATGAAACAAGCGAGAATTTTCCACAGTCCACATTGACTAATGCAGCGATAGCATCGACCAAATTAATCGGCATTGGTGGCGGGTTGGGGATATCATCATCATCTTGTGAAGTACCCGGGAATATACGATCGCGTCTGACGCATCTGCTCATAACAAACCAAACTTTATTCACAAGCCTTTATTCAAAGATCTAAAAGCTTACTACAGCGCATTACATCGGTGCCACTTATTTAAACACAAGACCACCTCTAAACAAGACTACTTAACAACTAGAAGTAATTATTTCACAACTCTACTCCTTTTGCGATTACATCAAACTTGGGCTCGGTATCCATTCCGGAATTATTACCGCCTTCATTATCACTTTCATCAATCATTACTAATTCTTGGGATCTTCTTCTTCTTTGATTCACTTTCATCGGCAAGGATGACACGGGATCAATGCATCAACTTGGGGTTCATGATTTGGATCTAGGAGATTGCTTAGCCTATGAACTTCCTCATCTGAGATATGTATTATGCTCTTCTAAGTCTTCTACATAAAATTCTAACTCATGAGTTCTAACTCTAGCTACATTTTCCCTATGCCAAGCTTCATTCCTTCCTTCCTTTGTCATGCGAACTAACATCGTTCATGAGTTCACTGTGAGCTGTGGTAAGCGCCTTAATTGTTCACGTAATGCCTTTTTGAATGGCGTCCATAGCCCTATCTCTAGTAGCTTGGGCTAACTCTGCTGAAATCCTCTGTATCTCACTTTGAGGATCAGGCCTAATATTTACTCTTGCTAGCACCATCATTCCTAGGGGCAAGTTGGTGACGAGGAACTCCTTTGGGTCCAGTGGACTTACAGGCGTCATCTTGGCACGAGCCATCTTGAAGAAACCAATTTAATCCAAGTAAGACCACTTGATCAAAGACTAAAGAGCAGCTATGATGGATTACATTCCTCAAATCAGACTCATTACTCAACTCCAGACTAAGAGGTGAAGGAAGTAACGAGTGAATTATTCATGATGCATGAATCGTTCTTACGAACAACATCAAAGTTTATAATGCACATAAACAACATTTATTTTTATATAGGGCATAGTAAGATTACTACTCCACCACACAAGACCCTTTTAATCAAATAAGGAATGGTGAGAAAGAAATAAGATAAGTCAGAAGCAATTTGGACCAAACTATCAAGTTAAATTTAGTCATCCAAATCATTTTGAAGTTTTTGTAAAACAATACAACAAAAACCTTGTAACGATCGCTCGATACCATTACGTGGCGAGAACCTCCTAAATTATAGGGCCCACATGCACTGCCATCCTTTGTCCAGCGACTTTTGACATTTATGCATATGTTACCGATAACTTAAGAAGGTATGCCGGGTGTCCTCGGAGAACCCCGAATCATCCACGATTTCGAGCGGGATCACATTCTGAGTCATTGCGGTATTACAACATTTATCCAAATATCAACCTGAGTAAATCAGCGGAAGTCTTACAATAACTTAGTTTACAAAACATTTATTTCAAACCTTACAAACTAAGTTCGATTATTATTACAAAAGCGTAGTAGTGGAGTGGCATTATAATATATACAAAACACACAAATATCAACGCTTACCTTAAGGGCCACACATTACTATCATCATCATCGCCTTTGAACAACGGTCATGCGACGATCCAAAGCAGATCGCTCATGAGCCTCACACCGCAACAAGGGTCAACAAACCACGAGTGCGAAAGTACTCAACAAGACTTAACCGAAATAAAAGCGATAAGACTCGGGAATGCGGCTCGAGGATTCAAGGTATGGCTTTAGCAATAATCAAAGTTCTTTTGCTTAAAAGCATTTTAACAAAATTCTTTGTATCAATATTTAAAATCTCATCGGATCATATATACAAAAGGCGACACGATCCGTATTAAGATCATGAAACTTCATATCCAACACTTTCTCGAACCATTCTCGAGTTCTAGTTATTAATACTACGATGATGAGCGAGAAGCGAGTCTCCATAACCGAGAGCAACGGCGATTGAATCGATTATAAACCCATTTGGGACTTCCGGACCACCACGACATATGTAGGTCCCACGACCTACATATACCAACCTACCCTTGGATCCTCTAAACAAGAGCGGGTCCGCGCCACCCGAGAAACACTGACACCTCAAATCCGGCCACATTCCAGCCACGAGGGTACACGCTACTCCGCCATCTCTCCACTCCCGGTCTGCGAGTAGCCATTCTCGTAATAGAATAGCCAAGTTAAGGCTTACCGGAGTATGTGGTTAGTACTACAAAGTCTCACCGCAAGCAGTTCACCTGTGATACGGACCTTAATCGACACGGCGGGAAGAACCGCTCACAAGACATTACCAGGTCTTGTGGCTCACACACACCGAGTCCGCCCGGTCTAGATTTATTACTCCACATTGCCATATCACATGATAACATAAGTAACCAAAGTTCCATTTAAAACTCGCAGTGTGACGGTAATCACCCAACTCGATCGGTCTAAGCGAGCTAAGCATAACTAGGCATATACGATTTTAAGCGGGTAACAAGGTAGATATGGAACAACAAGGTTGATAATGCAACAATTAGGTTTCCACTTGACTTCTAATCACTTAATGCGCGGTATTGAAAAGCAAAAGCGAAATCAATTTGTAAAATACAAGGTAGGGTTATATGCATCAAGGGCTTGCCTTCGTTGGCGGAAAAAATCGCTCTCTGCGACGTTTCACAAGTCTTGATCCGACCTCAGCAGACAGATCAACCTCCTCCGCAACTTGATTAACTACCACGTGCTCACCTTCGTTTACTACACGTAGTAACATTGCCATGCTTAACATGATGTGGAATATGAAACATGATGCTCGATGATGGATACAAAAATAAATAAATTGGATACAATTTTTTCTTGCGATCTGATTACAAACCAAATTAACCAAACCATATTAGATGGCAGTGTGACCACGCTAGCACCGATCACTTTGGTGAACTCTCAGACCACTATGGTGAACTATCCCACCACTATGGTGAACTATCCGACCACGACCACCACTATGGTGAACTATCCGACCACTATGGTGAACTATCCGACCACTATGGTGAACTATCCGACCACTACGGTGAACTATCCAAACCACTATGGTGAACTATCAAACCACTATGGTGAACTATCCAAACCACTATGGTGAACTATGCGAAGCAAAGATCGTCGGTAAGGAGAAACCGCGGCTGCAAGCGATCAAAATGAGTAAACAACAAGCGGCGAAAGACTACGACATCAAAGCGAAACCGTAAGTACACGCGATTCTGAGACAACGGCTCACCGAAAAACTCAGCCACGATGACACGCCCGCGGCGGTGAAGTTCTTGACCTCGAGGAAGAAAAAGCGTGGACGGCGAGTTCTCGGCAATTCGAGCGATCAAGGCTAGGTAATTTGGATTCGCAAGGAAAAAAACGGAACTAGGGCGGCCTTTACCAAGAGATAGCAGCAGCGCTAGGGAGGCGATGCGAGCTTGTTGGAGCGATGACAACGACGGTGGTGAAAACAAAAGGAAGAAAAAGCAGCGATGACGACGTCTTGGTACTTATAAGCGGCGTGTGAAGCTCAAGGAAGCCACGACGGAACTATTTCCGTGCCAGTAGCGACATCAAAGACGGCCACGACACGCTGGAGCAGCGAAGAAGAAGGAGCAGCGGCAATGTAGCTTAAGCGGTGAACACTGTTCACAAAATTACAAAATTGCCATCGCCAAAAATTCACAATTTACTCTCAAATTTTTCATAACAACTCAAAATCTCCAAAAACAAAAGTTGTTCAAAATTGAAAGTTCTACCACTTTGCTTCTATAACCATCTCCTAATTTACATCTAGATTTTGAAATGGATTTTTCAGGGTAGGATTTAAATGCTGAAAAGCGGGGTTTTCTCGAAAAATTCAAAATCCACACAAACTTTGAATTTAAGTCAAACAATACAATTCAACACATACCACATGAATATAAACTTGTTTTAGTGTATGCATCTCAAAGTTTTCACCAAATGCCAAATGCTTTGCAATGCATATGATGACATGTCAGGTTTTAGTATTTTAAACACCCGAGGTGTTACACATACGCCCATGCCCCCTGAACGATTTGGGCCTACAATCGGCTGGGGGCTCGGGGAACTAAGCATCGTGACGTGCGTGAAATGCATCATAGCGCAACGCCTGGCTGCGTCACGAAGTGGCAGTTGCCTCATTCGACATGAGCAATGACAGAGCCAGGGGAGAAAAATGTAGATGAGCCCCGTGCGGCCCTTGCCCAGTCTGCAGACAGGGTCATCTCAACCTTCTCGTTTGATCCTAAGCCTCTGCCAAGCCCATAGAATCTCCATCGAGGGGAGACCATTAGGTCACCCGGGTCGATCTCCGGAATGACCCAGGCATCTGCTGGGTTGCAGGTAAAGGAGCAGTGGAATGTCACAAGAGGGCTATGCCGACCCCGTCACGAACGACGGACCTGGATTCCACTCGATCATACCCGTTAGCGAACTCACTAAGTGCGTCACTCGAGCCCGAGCGATCGGGACAAGCAACAAAACTCAGCCCCTTCGGTTGTGAGGAACCGAGGATGGGGTAACGCACACAACTCAACCCAACCCCTACTAAAGCCCAACGGGGCTCGGGGGCTCAAGACATAAAACGCCTGGGTCTGTGCCCCAAACTCGCCCCATCCGGCTATGCTTCAACTGCACTCCAAAACTACCTGGGTCTGCGACCCCGAACTCACCCCATCCGGCTACGCTTCGATTGCACTCCAAAACTACTTGGGTCTGCAACGCCGAACTCACCCCATCCGGCTACGCTTCGACTGCACTCGAAACTACCTGGGTCTGCAACCCCAAACTTGCCCCATCCAGCTACGCTTCGACTGCACGCCAAAAAACATCTGGGTCTGCGACCCCAGACTCGCCCCATCAGGATCCATGACTCCGACTCACCCGATCCCACAGCGCGCACCAACGCTAGGATCAGCGAGCTCGTCTCAACCGATCCCTAAAACTAACTAACTAACTACCTTGGCTACACAGGCCGCACCAAAGCCAGGATCCATGACTCCGACTCGCCCGATCCCACGGCGTGCACCGACGCTAGGACCCGCAAGCTCTGTCTCGTCCAATCCCTTGACTAACTGCCTCGCCCGATCCCACGGCGCACATCGACGCCAGGATCCGCGAGCTCTGTCTTACCCGATCCCTAAAAAACTAAACGCCATGGCTGCGCAACGACGCCTTGGTTGACAATTCCGTCTCGACTAAAAAACACGCACGCATGCCCGCTAACAAACACCCCCAGACGATTCTACCCGAATCACCCGGGGGCTCAGGGGCTACACCCACGGGTGCGCTCGTGCGTACCCGCTGACAAAACAAAAAACCTTCCCCGCTAGCAACACGAAAAATCCCTCGGACGATTTTGCCCAAATCATTCGGGTGCTCAGGGGCTACACCCGCGGGTGCGCTCGCGCGCACCCACCATCAAGACAAAAACCCCCAAACGATTCTACACGAATCGACCGGGGGCTCGGGGGCTCCTGTCGGGTTCATAAACCTGGGGTCCCTCGCGGGCCAGTTTCCCAACGAAGGCTCGGCCCAAGCAGACAGCACGCGACTCATGGGCCGGCCTAAATATCTGAACGAATAGGCCAGAGGGGTGATCCAGTCACCGATCAGAAGACCTAGTCGAGGAGGAATAGCATCCGTTTCTGACTCTGGCCCACCGCTCCGACCGGAGCATTCACTTCGGACTCTAGCCCACCTCCGGACGGCCTCTCCGACCGAATGGCCTGGCCGAAACACTACTTCTGACTCTGACCCCACGTTTCCAACAGGGATACGCAAAAGCCCTGCTTACCGCTCCTCTCTAACTGGCGCAACCAGAGCCGACTGAGACCGACCGACCGGGGATGCCTGCCCGAAAAGGACCAGGGAACGAACGGAGAAAGCAAGGCAAGGCGCACAAGTCAATCCACGATACCAGGGACCATACCCTGTACACCTACAGAAATAGTACTCTACAACCATCCTAGCACAAACAGTGTTGTAGGCGCCGATATTTTCCCTATAGTATTGTGGGTGCCATTAACTCCCATACGGTAAGGCTCCCGCATATGCCTCTGGGCATCGACAGTGTTGTGGGCGCCGACATTTACCATACCAAGGGAACATGGTAAAACCCCTCACATGGCACTAGGCATCAACAGTATAGCAGGTACCGACATCTACCATACCTGAACAAAACGACACAGCCTCTCACGTGCATCCAACATCCAACAGTGTTGTGGGCGCCTACCATCATCCTGTATTTGCCAGCGTGGGTAACAAGGTTTAGAAGCATACGTACTCTCTCCCTCTCACATGTAAGGCCATCCCCTTCATCTATGAAAGGGGATGCCCTCTCTCCTAAGAGAGAGAGTTAATCCATATTCATTAGATCGACCAAGTTCACTAGTTCACAACCATAGAACCGCCAGTTTTGAACCTCAAGCATACGCTTGAACACTTAGCTCACAGCAGAGCTCCTGTCGCTCTCGGCCCTTCCGACCGGAGTTTGACCGGACCTCTTGTACAACCCCTCTTTCTCCTCCTCGTTTGTAACCCCACTGCAAACTTTGAGCACCTGGGCTCAGGAATAAAGTCACCGACGACTCAAACTGGATGTAGGGCACATTGCCTAAACTAGTATAAATCCTGTGTTATTGAGTGCTAGGCCACCTCCGATCACAACGTACGGCAAAACTACAAATATTTACTTGTTGGTCACTTTTTGCACCGATAGTGTGTTTTGCAGAGGCAATTAAGTTAGGTCATGGTAATGGCAATTCATTGGGCAATCATGGTTGTCATGCCCCTATGATGGAAATCATTTCGGTTTTCAAAGGATGGACGACAAGGTTAAGGATGGACTAGTTCTAAGTGTCGTTTGGTGTTGAAGAGACACTTTGAGTAGTTTAGGAGTTTGTTTTTTCTTTGGCCGTACTATTAAGGGGGTATGGACTAGTAGCTTGACCTAGGTGAGTCTAGTGGGTTAGGTGTGGTGCACACTTGTCAAATCTAGCACTAGGTAGCTCAGGAGTAGCCCAAAGATCAATTGGAGTGAACTTCATTCACATATGATTTTGAGTTGGAAGTGAATGGAGGGTCAAATGACTGACCGGACGCTGGTCTGGTTGTGACCGGATGCTGAAGGGTGAGTCCGGTTAGTTCATTTGATCAACTAGATCCATCTGGTTGCAACTGGACGCTGAGTGAAACATGACCGGACGCTGGGTGCTAGAGTCTGTTCAACTCCAGTAAGGGTCCAGAGAGGGAGAATCCT
Organism: Miscanthus lutarioriparius; assembly: GCA_904845875.1. Taxonomy (NCBI): domain Eukaryota; kingdom Viridiplantae; phylum Streptophyta; class Magnoliopsida; order Poales; family Poaceae; genus Miscanthus; species Miscanthus lutarioriparius. The sequence goes on from CAJGYO010000018.1 coordinate 23,960,197, forward strand.
GATCGGACGTGTCCGGTTAGTGCTGACCGGACGCTGGACAGGTTCTGGTTACTGACCGGACGCTGAATAGCAAAGTGACCGAACTTTGGGTGCCAGCGTCCAGTCAACATCAGTAAGGTTCTAGAGAGCAGGTTTTGTGACCGAATGTAGGTCATAGTCCGGTCACAACTTAACGGCTCTATGGCAGGGATAACTGACCGGAGCGTCCGGTCACCTTGATCGGAGCATCCGGTCACCCCGCAGAACACTGACGCAACCTCCTAATGGTTTGTTTTGAATGAGGGGGTATAAATACTTCCTCTATTCATCGAAGAGAGGTCTCTTGCCCATTTGATCAGCTGAGGAACACCCTTGAGAGTGCTTTGGAGAGCAAGAGCCTAGTGAGGTGACTGAGATTTGAGAATCCAAGATTAAGGCCTCATTAGTGCAAGGAGAGTAGCAAGTGTGCATCCACCCTTCTCATTAGGCTTGTTGTGGTCAAGTGAGAGTTCGTGCTTGTTACTCTTGGTGATCGCCATCACCTAGACGGCTTGGTGGTGATTAGGAGTTTGGTGATCATCCGGCGAAGCTTGTGGATGACCCAACTCAAGTTGAGAGCGGTTGTGGGTGATTCACCACGATGGAGTAATGAAGAATCAACCCGTAGAGAGCACTTGATCCTCGCGCAGATCAAGAGGGAGCTACACCCTTGCGCGGGTGCTCCAATGAGGACTAGTGGGGAGTGGTGACTCTCCGATACCTCGACAAAACATCACCGCGTTCCTTCTCCTCTCTTTACTTTAAGCATTTACATTTGAGCAATTCAATTCTTGTCTTTACATTATTAGAATTGCCATGCTAGAGTAGGATTGGAACCTCGGGTGCTAAAATTTTGTGCGGTAGATCAATAGAATCACATTCTATGCACAAGGGGTGAAGTGGGCTAAGTGTAGGGTTTAATTATTATAAAGAATTTTAGAATTATCCCAATTCACCCCCCTCTTGGGCATCTTGATCCTTTCAATTGGTATCGGAGCCTCGTGCTCACGTATTTAGGCTTAACCGCCTAGAGAAAGATGTCCCACGGGGATGGACCTCCTCCTATCTTTGAGGGAGATAATTTTTCTTATTGGAAAATCCACATGGAGGCATATTTAGAAGCTCTAGATGTTGGAATTCTTAGAGCCGCCTCTCAAGTCTTCCCAAAACCTAGGGATCCCACACACCTTCAAGGCGATGAGGTCAATTATGATAAATGGAATACAAAGGCTAGAAACACCATCTTTAGAGTCCTTTGCAAAGATGTGTTTAACCGTGTGTGGAACCACAAGGACGCCCATGCACTATGGTCGGACATTTATGTGCTCCATGAGGGAACAAAGAGAAAGCGTGAGGAACGCTATCATCTTGTCATGAAAAAGCATAGTTCCTTCGAGATGCTTCCTAAAGAAAGTGCAAATGAAATGTACTCACGCTTAAATGTTCTTCTAGAGGAAGTCAATGGGCTTGGACTTACACAAATGCAACCATCCGATGTTGTAAGAAAGATCTTGAGTGTCCTCCCCATTGACAAATATGGACACATTGTGACCGTGCTTCATCAAGGTGATCTTTCCACCGCTACACCAACTCAAATCTTGGGAAAGATCAACGCTCATGAGATGTATATGCACATCACACCACAAGATGGCTCTTCCTCTACCAAGAAGAAAGACAAAGACTTGGCATTCAAGGCTAGCCAAGAGAAGGGTAAAGCAAGAGTTGAGTATGAGAGCTCAAGTGATGATGAAATTAATGATGCAAGTCTTGCTCTCATGGTGAGAAGAACAGCCAAGATGCTAAAGAAGCTCAACAAGAACGGTGTCAAGTTTGATGGCAAGAAAAAGAAGTTCTTCACTAGCAATAGAAGGAAGCCAATCTCTAAGATGGATTGCTATAATTGTGGAGAACTTGGTCATCTAGCACATCAATGCCCCAAGCCAAAGAAAGACAAATACAAGAAGAAGAACAAGGGCAAGAAAGATGACTCAAGTGATGAAGATGAAGATGAAGATGAGAAGAAGAAAAACAAGCCATACAAGAAGAAGGATGGCAAGAAGAAGGATTTCCACAAGAAGAAGAAAAATGGCAAGGCATACATCGTCGGTGATTGGCTCACGGATATTGATTCATCAAGTTGCTCAACCGATGATGATAGTGAGAATGAGAAGGTGGCCGCTATTGTGATTGACTCCTCATCATCTTCACCAACAGCACCGCCATCGTCCTCTACACACCTATGCCTTATGGCCAAGGGTGAACGAAAGGTATCAAATGATGATGAAAGTAGTGGTGATGAACATGCTAGCGATGATGATAGTGATAGTGATGATGATGAATTTGAATCACCTTCATATGATGATCTTGTTAAATTGCTAAATCAATACACTAAGATCATTAGAAAGTCAAGAGCTAAGAATGAAAAGCTAGAACTTAAGAATGACTCTCTTTTAGCTAAATGTAACATAGCGGAAAAGGCGAGTGTTGAGCTTAGAGAAGCAAATGATGCTATGTCATCCAAACTCAAGGAGCTCAAATCTTCTAAGAAAGAGCTTAAAGAAAAACATGATAAACTTGAGGGATACATAATGAGCTCATCACTAGCTACAATATGCTAAAAGAAGAGTATACCAACCTCAAGGTTAATCATGACAATCTTGTTGTCTCTCATGAGTTTTTATCTAATGAGCCACATGATGCTACTAACTATGTTGTTAAGATTCATATATCTACATCATGTGATGATTTGATCATTGAGAGCATTGAGCAAGGTTCTAGTAGCAAAGGCAAGCAAGTGGTTGAGTTTGACAACTATGATGAGTATGTCAAGATCAAGAATGAGAATGAGAAGCTTAAAAAGATCTTGAAAAGCTATCAACCACCAACACTATTGTGATAGAGAACCTTGACCATGATAGTGATCTAATTCTTGAGAATGAGAAGCTCAAAGAAGAGAACAAGAGACTCAAGAAGGAGAAAAATCATGATGAGCTCAAAGAAGAGGTGTTTTGAGTGTGGACAAGAAGGTCACTTTGCCCATGAGTGTCAAACTCCTCCACCACAACCCTTACCCAAGCATGCTAGACCTTTTGCTTTCAATGCTCATTACAAGCTTAGAAATGATTCTAGTGGTAAAATGAAAGCCATGTTCTTAGGACCTCCCAACAAGAATAGGCCTAAGAAAATTTGGGTTGCAAAGTCACTTGTTGAGAAAGTCAAGGGCCCTCAACAAGTTTGGGTCCCTAAACAAGCTTGATCTCTTGTGTGTAGGTGAACTACAAGACCGGTGGAAGTCATTGGGTAATTTATAGTGGTTGCACTCAACATATGACCGGTGATCCTCGTATGTTCACCTCACTAGATGAAGAAGTTGATGGTCAAGAAAGAATTACATTTGGTGATACCTCAAAGGGCAAAGTCAAAGGATTGGGCAAAGTGGCAATATTAAATGATCATTCAATCTCAAATGTGCTATATGTTGCTTCATTGAGCTTCAACTTGCTATCTGTTGGACAATTGTGTGATCTTGGCTTTCAATGCTTGTTTACCGAGAAGGAAGTGGTTGTATCTAAGAAAGATGATGATCAAGTTATATTTAAGGAATTTAGATACAACAACCTATATCTAGTGGATTTCACCTCCGAAGATGCTAACTTGAAGACATGCCTATTCACCATAACATCACTTGGGTGGCTATGGCATAGAAGACTTGCTCATGTTGGGATGAGCTCACTCAAGAAGCTTATGAAGAATGAATTGGTGAGAGGGTTGAAGGATGTAAAATTTGAGAAGGACAAGCTTTGTAGTGCATGTCAAGCCGGCAAACAAGATGTAAACACTCATCCTACAAACGCTTTCATGTCAACAACAAGAGTGCTAGAGCTCCTTCACATGGACTTATTTGGACCAACAACTTACAAGAGTTTGGGAGAAAATCTTTATTGTCTTGTGATTATTGATGACTACTCTAGATATACATAGGTGTTCTTTCTTCATGACAAGACCGAAGTTGCATCATGTTTCAAGAAGTTTGCCAAGAGAGCACAAAATGAGTTTGAAGTGAAGCTCAAGAAGATAAGAAGTGATAATGGAAAAGAGTTTGACAACACAAACATTGAAGCTTATTGTGATGAAGTTGGGATCAAGCATGAGGTCTCCGCAAAATATACTCCTCAACAAAATGGTGTAGTTGAGAGAAAGAACCGGACACTTATCACACTTGCAAGAACAATGCTTGATGAGTACAATACACCCAAAGCTCTATGGGTGGAAGCTATCAACACCGCATGTTATGCATCCAACTGCCTATTCCTTCAAAAGTTTCTTGGCAAGACACCTTATGAGTTGCTCAATGGGAAGAAGCCAAACGTCTCATTCTTCTGGGTGTTTGGTTGCAAATGCTACATCTACAAGAAGCGGCAACACCTAGGGAAGTTTCGAAGACGTTGTGATATTGGTCTTCTTGTTGGTTACTCATCAAAGTCCAAAGCATATCGAGTATTTAATCATGCCACCGGCTTGGTTGAAGAAACATATGATGTGGAATTTTATGAATCTAACGGCTCCCAAGGAGCACATGAGAATCTTGATGATGTAGGTGATGAACCATTGAGGGAGGCTATGAAGAATATTCTGGTTGGAGACATCAAGCCTAAAGATGATGAAGATGATGTACAAGTGATTGATCCACCTTCTTCATCAAATGTGACACAAGATGGTGATAAAGATGGGAGAGTAGAAAATGAAGGTACTCATGTCTCCCATGATCAAATGGTGACACAAGCACAAGATGTTGATGCTCCACAACCTCCGCCTCAAGTGGTTGATAGAAGAAATTCACCTCTACTACAAGCTCATCCACAAGATCTCATCATAGGGAGTCCTTCAAATGGTGTAATGACTCGATCTCAACTCCCGAGTTTGAAGACCCTAGATATCCTAATCATGTCTATAGGTTGTCCAAGGCGCTATATGTGCTTAAGCAAGCCCCAAGAGCATGGTATGAGTGCCTTTGGGATTTCCTTATTGAGAAGGGCTTCACCATTGGGAAGGTCGACACCACACTATTCACCAAGAAGCTTGATGGAGAAATCTTCATCTATCAAGTATATATTGATGATATCATCTTTGGATCATCAAATGAAGATTATTGCAAAGAGTTTGGTGAATTGATGTTGAAGGAGTTCGAGATGTCAATGATTAGAGAGCTTACATTCTTTCTTGGTTTTCAAGTCAACCAAATGAGAGAAGGGATTTTCATCTCTCAAGAAAAGTATACCAAGGATCTTCTCAAGAGGTTCAATATGGATGAATGTAAGCCAATCAAGACACCAATGCCATCTAATGGACACCTCGACCTAGATGAGGGAGGTAAAACGGTTGATCAAACTCTCTACCGCTCTATGATTGGTAGCTTGTTATATTTAACCGCATCTAGGCCCGACATCATGTTTAGTGTGTGTATGTGTGCTAGATTTCAAGCTAATCCTAAGGAAGCTCATTTGGTAGCCGTTAAAAGAATCCTTAGGTACCTTAACACACACCAAGCATTGGTCTTTGGTATCCCAAAGGAGCTACATTTTAATTAGTTGGCTATTCCGATTTGGATTATGCCGGTTGCAAAGTTGATAGGAAAAGCACATCCGGAGGGTGCCATTTGCTTGGTAGATCACTTGTGTCTTGGTCCTCCAAGAAGCAAAATAGTGTGGCTTTGTTCACCGCCGAGGCGGAATACATTGCCGCGGGTGCTTGTTGTGCACAAATACATTATATGAAGCAAACTTTTCTAGACTATGGTGTAGTTCTAGAAAAGGTACCTATTTTGTGTGACAATGAGAGTGCGGTAAAGCTTACTAATAATCCAGTTCAACACTCTTGCACCAAGCACATAGATATCTACCATCACTTTCTTAGAGATCATGTTGCTAAAAATGATATATCACTAGAAGGTGTAAGGACCGAGGATCAATTGGCGGATATCTTCACTAAACCACTAGATGAGGCAACCTTTTGTCGGTTGAGGAATGAGCTCAATGTGCTTGATTTTTGTAACTTCACTAGAAAATGAGCTTGTGTTGTCCCTTGCATTGCATTGTAATATACAACATGTTTAATTTTTGGTAATGCATTTAGGGCTTGTCTAACATGGTTAAGATAACCGCTGGAAAGTGTGTGAAGAAGCTTAACCTTGGATCAAACTTGATAAGCAACTAGAATTACTTTCAAGTATTGCATTGCATATGCATGAGTGTTGTTTTGTCGTTTCCTTTCGATCACCCTTTTATTGCCTATTTTCTTAAAAAGAAGTATAGCCTAAGGCAAAATATTTTGAAAATTTTGAGGGTTTAAAAGAGGTCACTCACATGAGTCCCAATTGATGTTTATTTGGATCTTATTGAAGTTGGGAGTTGATTGGGAATAGGCAGCGCGAAGGAACCTTGAAGATTTGCTGGAAAAGGGCGACCGGACGCTGCACCGGACTCTGGATTCCAGCGTCTGGTCAGTTCACAAGAGGTGAACAGAAGTGCAAAGGAGTGACCGGATGCTAAAATAGTGTTCTTCCTGTGTCCGGTCAGAAGGTGGTCCTGTGTCCGGTCAAGCGAAGAAGGTGCATATAGGATCGACCGAACTCTGGCTGCGTTCAGTCAACGACAACTGGACGTGTCCGGTCGTGACTTGAGGGGATTTGGACCTCTCTATTGTCGATCGGACTCCAGGTGGCAGTGTCCGATCGTTGCCACCGGAGCGTCCAGTCAGTTGAAATCATGAGGATCCAGAACTCTCTCTCCTTTCCTTATCCATCAAGTTGGGGGGCCACCATATAACCCAAATCGCCGCACACGCCGTTTGCCCTAATCCGCCGACTTCGCATATGCCACCACATCACCGCCAGCCCACGCCGCACCCCACGCCTGCCTTACATAGCTGTGCCGCGCTAGCGCTGCCGTGCTCGCACTCGCACCGCCGCAGCCCCTACCGTCGAGCTCCCGTTCCCACGCGTCGTGCCCTAGCCGTGTTCCACCACCGCACTGCTCTGCCCCATAGACCCACACCATCTCGCCGCACTACGCCACGCCTGCTTTGCGCCACCGCACCAGAGCCACCTCGATCTCACCGTGTCATCACAGTGCCATCGCCTGCACCCCCATTGTCACTCCTGCATCTCCATGGACCATTTAGCGCCTCATTGTCTCACAACCCTAACCCTAGCCGATTCCTAGTGGTTTCCCACGATTCGTTCCTCTGCTGTTGGGTCATCGATTCGTCGTTTCATCAGGTAGCAAGCCATCGCCTCTAATTTCATATCTATTGCTTGCTTCTTAGGGTTTCGTATCTCTAGATGTATATTGTATTCATTCATATATCCGATCTATTCTATCATGTAGCGAGTCGGTGTTTTTGAGGTCACTTTGGTAGTTGTCAGTCAACTCGAGGCAAAGCCTGCGAGTATGGATCGAGGCCAAGCCTCGAAAGTGTCAGTTGATAGTCGGTTCTTATCAGTAGCCGTACTTCTCTATAGCTCTAGCAATGGCACATGTGAACAATGCTAGAGGTGGTCTCGGTGATGAGGATCCGAGGCCTCCACCTCGCCTGTCTGCTGAGGTGAAAGGCAAGGCAAAGAACCTTACGTCGAAGAAACAGAAGTTTGCAGATGCCGATACAGAGAGAGCAGCAGCAGTGGCAGCCGCCATAGAGCGTGTAGAGAGAGAGGAGGAGCTCGGTGTGGTGTTCGCATTGTAGACTAGCTTTCACCATCTCAGAGGGCCGCCGTTGAGCAGGTTGAGCATCGTCATGGTAGTTCGGCTGGGACTGTCATGCTTGAAGGACGACGGGTCATTTTAGAGGAGAGTCAGCCTTAGGGGGGAGCCACAGCAGCAGACACAGCCAACAGAGTAATCAAAGGGCACCCAACAGATAGAGCAGACTCAGGAGGTAGAGCAGACCAAGGAGACAAAGCAGGCACCTCAGCCACAGTTGCGACGCTCTGGTCGTACTCATGCTCAGGTGACACTGAGACCAGAGACATAGCGGAGGGATTCTCGTCCGCCTCCCAGACCACAGGGTCCACCTCCAGTGATGCACCTTGATATGAGGGCAGCCATAGCCAAGCAGGTGCAACAGCTCAGGTTCATGCAGTTCGAGGACTGGTTTCCGCCGAGGCGGGATGAGCGTACTTTAGAGGGATTCTATACACCACTGCAGGAAGACTTCTACAATGCTTATTTGAACAGTGGTGTGGGTTTTAGATCACAGAGAGTTTGTTCTATTGAGTCAGTTGTTGCAGCAGCAAGAGAGCAGATTCATCCCCATCTATCATATCTGCTAGGGTTGACAGACCTACTTGGAAGGACTAGCCGCTATGTTCCATCATGGGTCCATGAGTTCTACTCTTCACTTTGGATTGACCCAGGCCACAGGTTCATACACTTTGCATTCAGAGGCCATGACTACAGACTAATGAGCTTCAGGGTCAGAGAGATTCTTAGGATACTAGAGTCACCCATCCGCCTTCATGAGGTTTGCTATGGTCAGACAGAGCCTCTCAAATGCCCTCACGGCGGTCTTGTGCCTCCTACAGATTTGGTCCAACCTTGCTTCACAGAGCCTTTTGGCGAGGGTTTGAGTAGGACACCTAGAGACCTTACTCCTACAGCTAGGCTACTTGATGCTATCATGAGGAGGACCCTGCTCCTGAGGATGGGTTATCGCGAGGGATTGACTCGCATCCAGTTGTGTCTAGTGAACTCTCTGATACAGCAGACAATGTTTGATATTTGGGATGTCATACTATCAGAGATGGAGAACACTCTTGCATAGGGGTTTAGAGGTCACAGATAGCTGCCTTATGCTCACTGGATCACATTCTTGATTCAAAAGGCAATTACAGTGAAGTCCCTAGATACGATGGCTGAGTACACTGGAGTCACTACAGAGTTTCCACCATATAACAAGACTCAGATGCTCCGCCATAGTACAGCGAGGACACCTAGCCAGCCACGCCATCGCCCAAAGGTGCCAGAGACTATAGCCCAGAAGGATGAGATCATTAGGGGCGTAGTAGCGATAGAGGAGGAGCAGCTAGATGCTTAGTAGGAGGGTATGGTCGAGAGCGACCCTAGTGACAGTTCAGATGATGATTATCCGGCTATCTGATAAGGACATGAGCTCCATGCTTATGACCATGCTTGGAGATAGAGGACAAGGAGATTAGCGAGGGTGTCCTAACCGTGAAGGAGGCTCGAAGCTCATCCGGTTCGAGTCACCAAGGTGGAGGCCCAAATCAAGTTCGAGGCCATCTCGGGTTCCAGGACCAGTCTATCATAAAAGTGGTCACACAAGCGCGTCCATGCTCCGTTTTCAACGATCCACATATGGATGGAAAGCTAATTAGATAAGGAAGCCAATGCAAGTGGTCTCACATCAAAAGCCCTTCGGAATCAACAGGAATCATCGAAACAAGTCAACGTCCAGAATCTACCAGGGTGCTGCGACACCATCTTTTGGTCCGTTGGACCGTTTATCGTGTTTGGGCCCATTAGGGGGCACGTCCAGGGGGTTGAGGTCCGAGGCTCTATAATTAGCAGCCGTCGCTCTCCTTTGGGTTTGTGGTTTTGTTTAGTTCTAGTTTTCCTTCGAGAAACTGAGATTGATTCGTTGTAACTATGGTGACAAGTCCTTTTACAGTGATCCAGGGCCCTTGTTCTTGTTCTCCTCGCCTGTGACGATTAGTCCATTCGAATCGAGAGCTTGAACCCCATATTAATCTTTGCTACATCCATATTTGCAATTTCAGATTGCATGTTTACCGTTCTCGGCGAGGTCAATCAAGTTGTGCTTGGTTGATAACCAATGGAGCAGTGGTGTAGCAGTTGCAGGGTTCGAATCATGTCTGCTTTGAAGCCGGATCATCAACGTCGAGTCTCCACCAATCGAATTTATCACTACCTTTTGGAAGATCGGGCCTTGTCTACATCAAGTGGTATCAGAGACCTTGTTGCCCATTAGGTATACTTTTATATTCCCTTTTAGATTGTCACTGTTTTTGTTTTACCTATAGTCCACAAAAAGCCAAAAAAAATACACTATCACATATCTCTAGTCCTATAGCCCCACTGTGCCTTTGCAATTTGTTTAATTTCAGTTTGCTTTATTGAACTGTCGTCCCTCGCCGCATCTTAGTGTTTGTTGTGTTTTGATCTTGTTCTTGGTCTAGTGTCAAGTCTTGTTTCCTAGTGTGGCTTGCATCAGATTTATCTCCAGTTTTTTCCCACCAAATCGTGCTTTGTTTGTTGGGCGTAGCACTCCTGTGCGTGAGCATGGTTTCTCCTGTATCCATGAACATCTTGTGAATCTATAGTTTCAGAAACATTCCAAGGATGGCCAGACTTTTAGCATCCCATTGGCTTCGGTGTAGTTGGATTTAGAGAGAAGGCAAACTTTATTCGGAAGTTTCCCTTTGGGACTTAAATATCTCCTATTTTGGGTATTGTTGAGATAGAGTTTTTCAATTTATTTTGGCATAGAATATCCCAACAACTTTGGATCTGAAATAGTCATAGAGTGGGTTGCATGATTGAGTTTGTTTTGTCTAGCAATTCCTTCTACGACTTCCTCGGTTAAGTATTTTTCTTCCACGGTGGAAATATCTAAAGTCTAATCTCTTATGTGCGGCACTTTTGTGAGATAAAAAACATAAAACAAAGAAAAAGGCAAAGAGGTGCAAAAACCAAGAGAAGGAAAAAAAGCCGCACCTAAAAAAGAGAGAGAAAAAAATAAAGAAGGAAAGAAAAAAAAGTGAAAAAAAAGTTTAGAAGTGCTTGCATCCTTTTGAGTCGTTGTGATGAGTTATATTGTATTGCTTGCTTGAACTAGGTCCAGGACGAGTTTAGGCCAGCGATATAGACTAGCTTGGGACTACTTTTCAGTCTTGCAATTTCTAAATTAAATTATTGCTATTCCTTGCTACTATATTGTGTCTATCCTTGCTCCACTTTCTTCTAACCAAGTATAGGTTCGCCTTGCAACTGTTACACTCAAGCTACAATGGTATCACAGTCACCGACCGATTGCACCGCTGTTGCTTTGGTAAGAACACTTGTAAGACCGTGGTAAGACGCTTGAGAGTGTGTGACTTTACTCCTTGACCACATCCTATAGTAGCTGATAGGAAAATACATACCTGTGTGTTTTCTTGTTTGATGCTAACAATGACAGGTTACAACACGTACCGATATGAGAAATCAATGATGAATGAGCCACACACTATTGTTGCTACACCTCCTCCTACAGGTCAATCTATTCTTTCTTCCCCGTCTACTTATGATGGTATTGGTGCTGATGAGTACATTGAGTGGGACGCTAAAATAGATAATATTTTTGCACAAAGTTATATGTGCGAACGGAGAAAAATTAAAAATGCAACTAGTGTTTTGAGACAATCTGCATCAACTTGGTGGGAGTCTTTAAGTTTTTCAGATAAACCTCACACATGGAATGATATGAAAGATCTTATGAGAGAAAATTTTGTTAATCCATATCTTGTAATTAATTCAAATGATGAGCTGCATCAACTAGATCAATCTCTTGTTATTCCTCCTGTTATGCCTAACCTTTTGTAGGACAATGTACAAAAGAGCGAGGATGATGTGACAGAAAATGAGATGCTCATAGCCTCATGTGAAAATTCAGAACCATCAACTATTACTCCTGCTGAACATGAGAGCAAAGGTAATGCCCATGATGCTAAACTCACGGAAGGTGAGAGTTCTCTTGATGTGCTGAATTTTTCCACCAATCATGCTATGATAGAGCAAATTTTAGTGGAGCCTTCATTTGATTTATCTTTGTCACAAGATGATTTGCTTGATATTCCTTATGACGAAGATGACTTGCATGATGATATTTATGTTATACCCATGCAATCATTGAAGAATGATCATGCTATATGTGTGCTGAAATCGAACACTTGTGCTGAAAATAGACTTGTTATTCATAATGCTAGTGAAGTTGATGAGCTAAAATTGTTGTCTTCTTTAAATACTTTGGGTTACATTAAATTTGATGTTCTGTGTAATCTTAGTTCTTTAGAGGAGAAACTTTATGCATATGCTGATTTGCCATGGTTCTCTAGACATGCATGTCATATTTTTGGTAAATATAACAACCAAGGACAATATTTGATACAACGAGTTTACATTTGTACAAATCCGAATTCGCCTTTTGTTGTGCAAAGTAATGATCAACTAGAGGACAGTAAAATCAACACTGTTGTTATGCCATATTCCTCTAGTTTTGTTTTTCGAACACAATTGGAATCCAAAGAAAGGGAACATATGTTTCTTGTTAGTACTAATCTTTTGCAGGATAGTATTGGCAAAGATTGTGTGTATTTCAATCAAGCAGACTACATGTCTGTAGGACAAGACATGCTACAAACCTAGACATGTGGTCATATTCTTTCTCACAACATTGTTCATTCCTATTATTTTGGAAACCTCGTTTGTCCTCATGTTGTGCAGGATTGACTCCAAGCAAAATCGACGCCGAGGACAGATTTTCATCAAGAAAGGGAGGATGATAAGGACATGAGCTCCATGCATATGACCATGCTTGGAGATAGAGGACGAGGAGATCAGCGAGGGTGTCCTAACTGAGATGGAGGCTCGAAGCTCATCCGGTTTGAGTCACCAAGGTGGAGGCCCAAATTAAGTTCGAGGCCATCTTGGGTTCCAAGACCAGTCTATCATAAAACTGGTCACACGGGCACGTCCAGGCTCCGTTTTTGACGATCCACATATGGATGGAAAGCTAATTAGATAAGGAAGCCAATGCAAGTGGTCTCATGTCAAAAGCCCTTCAGAATCAACAGGAATCATTGAAACAAGTCAACGTCCAGAATCTGCCAGGGTGCTGCAACACCATCTTTTGGTCCGTTGGACCGTTTATCGTGTTTGGGCCCATTAGGGGGCACGTCTAGGGGGTTGACGTCTGAGGCTCTATAATTAGCAGTCGTCGCTCTCCTTAGGGTTTGTGGTTTTGTTTAGTTCTAGTTTTCAGTCGAGAAACTAAGATTGATTCGTTGTAACTATGGCGACAAGTCCTTTTACAGTGATCCAGGGCCCTTGTTCTTGTTCTCCTCGCCTGTGACGATTAGTCCGTTTGAATCGAGAGCTTGAACCCCATATTAATCTTTGCTTCATCCATATTTGCAATTTCAGATTGCGTGTTTACCATTCTCTTGCTTGTGTTCATCGATTCGCTTGCAGGGAAAGCCTTCTCGGCGAGGTCAATCAAGTTGTGCTTGGTTGATAACCAACGGAGTAGTGGTGTAGCGGTTGCAGGGTTCGAATCATGTCTGATTTGAAGCCGGATCGTCAACGTCGAGTCTCCACCAATCGAATATATCACTACCTTTCGGAAGATCAGGCCTTGTCTACATCACTATCCCTCAGATGCCTCCTCGACGACATGACAGTGAGACCGGTGGCTCTAGCTCAGCTCCACCACAGCCACCACAAACAGATCCCACTCTCCTTGATATTCTTGAGCGGATGAGGCAGGATCAGGCACGCCAGGCCCAAGAGACCGCAGCTACCCTTGCATAGGTTCAGGCCAGACAGGACAAGTTCCAGCGACAGCAGCAGGCCATACAGCAGCAGCAGCAGGCCATGCAGCAACAACAACTCCTGATCCAGCAGCAACTACTTGGTTTTATGCAGCATGTCGTTACTGCTATTGGGTCTACACCACCACAATTTACACCTCAGCTCAGCCAGCCTATCACCACTACAGTGACTCCAGCTTTACAACACAATGGGCTACAAAGTCAGGGAGCCAGCTACACAGTTTGCTTCACCGATAGAGCAGGTGTCCTAGTGGTTTGCTTCTCCAATTCTAGCCCAGGGTCCTTCCTTCACACCTATTGTCATGGGCTTCACACCAACTCAGTGCTCCTCGGTGCTTGTGACTAACACCCCAGTTTCTAGGAGCCTTAGTGCTACTTTCAGTGAGTTGACAGGGCAACCTACACCGCTAGAGCTACGTGTCCCTGCTCCTTCCACGGTCGCTCCAGTTACTGGGGCTACAGAGATGCTCCCTTTATCTGTTGCATCATCAGAGCCAGCTGTTATAGTGGTACCTACAGAGTCACAGGCCACACCATTTCTAGAGCAGACCCAGACCGCTTTAGCCTCACTTCCAGCGATAGAGGGTCAGACAGCTCAGAGCTCTAGATCAGAGGATGATGCTACATAGTTTTAGATTTCTCATCGCACCTCAGCGCCCAACTCGTCTGCTCCTGCCCCGCTGACTAACCCTTAGGTTTTGGTGCTTGATGCCAAAGGGAGAGAGGGATCGAGTATGTTAGATCTAGGGGGAGCGATATATCTAGGGGGAGCTTATGGTTTATTACTTTTGTGTGATACATTACTATGCATTCATGTTTACTTTCATGCATTGAACTACATATGAGTGATTGTGATATTTATGTGATATGTGTGATACTTATGTGATATGTGACATGTGTGCTCTCTACTAAGATCTAAATATATGTCATGTCACTTCATTATGCTCATTTGGTTTGCTTCCATGTTTTACTCCGATTCAATTGAGCTTTATTTCTAGTACTCATGCTTATTTCATATCTATTGAGTACATCATGTTGGCTTGGGTCATATAAGCATGCCTAACTCTTTTGTTCTTATTGTCAAAAGCTTATATGAACCAAGCATGTTGAAAACCTCATCTCTTTTACATACTCGAGGTTGTATTGTTATCAATCACCAAAAAAGGGGAGATTGAAAGCATCTAGGCCCCTAGTTGGGTTTCAGTGATTAATGACAATACGAGATTATTATAACTAACGTGTGTTTTGCAAAGGCAATTAAGTTAGGTCATGGTAATGGCAATTGATTGGGCAATCATGGTTGTCATGCCCCTACGATGGAAATCATTTCGGTTTTCAAAGGATGGACAACAAGGTTAAGGATGGACTAGTTCTAAGTGTCGTTTGGTGTTGAAGAGACACTTAGAGTAGTTTAAGACTTTGTTTTTCCTTTGGCCATACTATTAAGGGGGGTATGGACTAGTAGCTTAACCTAGGTGAGTCTAGTCGGTTAGGTGTGGTGCACACTTGTCAAATCTAGCACTAGGTAGCTCAGGAGTAGCCCAAAGATCAATTGGAGCGAACTTCATTCACATATGATTTCGAGTTAGAAGTGAATGGAGGGTCAAATGACTGACCGGCCACTAGTCTGGTTGTGACCGGACGCTGAAGGGTGAGTTCGGTCAGTTCATTTGATCAACTGGAGCCGTCTGGTTGCGACCAGACACTGAGTGAAAAGTGACCGGACGCTGGGTGCCAGAGTCTAGTCAACTCTAGTAAGGTTCCAAAGAGGGAGAATTCTAATCGGACGCGTCCGGTCAGTGCTGACCAGACGCTGGTCAGGTTCTGGTTACTGACCGGACGCTGAACAGCAAAGTGACCGGACTCTGGGTGCCAGCGTCTGGTCAACATCAGTAAGGTTCCAGAGAGCAGTTTTTGTGATCGGACGCATCCGGTGAGTATTGACCGGACATAGGTTAGAGTCTGGTCACAACTTAATGGCTCTATGGCGAGGATAACTGACCAGAGCATCTGGTCACCCCACAGAACACTGACGCAACGTCCTAACAATTTGTTTTGAATGAGGGGGTATAAATAGTTCCTCTATTCATCGAAGGGGGGTCTCTTGCCCATTTGATCAGCTGAGAAACACCCTTGAGAGTACTTTGTAGAGCAAGAGCCTAGTGAGGTGATTGAGATTTGAGAATCCAAGATTAAGGCCTCATTAGTGCAAGGAGAGTAGCAAGTGTGCATCCACCCTACTCATTAGGCTTGTTGTGGTCAAGTGAGAGTTCATGCTTGTTACTCTTGGTGATCGCCATCACCTAGACGGCTTGGTGGTGATCGGGAGTTTGGTGATCATCCAGCGGAGCTTGTGGATGACACAACTCAAGTTGTGAGTAGGTGTGGGTCATTCACCATGATGGAGTGTTGAAGAATCAACCCATAGAGAGCACTTGATCCTTGCGCGGATCAAGGGGGAGCTACACCCTTGCGCGGGTGCTCCAACGAGGACTAGTGGGGAGTGGCGACTCTCTGATACCTCAGCAAAACATCGCCACGTTCCTTGTCCTCTCTTTACTTTAAGCGTTTACATTTGAGCAATTCAATTCTTGTCTTTACAATATTAGAATTGCTATGCTAGAGTAGGATTGGAACCTAGGGTGCTAAAATTTTGTGCGGTAGATCAATAGAATCATATTCTAGGCACAAGGGGTGAAGTGGGCTAAGTGTAGGGTTTAATTATTGCAAAGAATTTTAGAATTAGCCCAATTCACCCCCTCTTGGGCATCTTGATCCTTTCAGTATCATTGCTCGATGCTGCCCCTATACCTACCTATGGATTGCTCATGCCAGGAGGTGGACTTCCTTGAGGTCTACTGCTTGGGCCAGCATTCTCATTGTCATCCCCGCCGTAGTCATCGTCGTCACCCGCGGGAGATGGCGAGGGCTCTGAGGGCTGTGACGCCGGTGTTGACACCTGTGGGTGCACGTAGTAAAAGATCCGCAAGCACATGTATATCATATTAACTTTTCACTTGGATTATTCCAAATATCATATCCATAGGAAAACATGTGAGATAACTACAGTCTAACTTAACTAGGGATAGCAACAAGGCTAAGGATAAACTAGAGCATAGAGAGGACTACTAAGGTTCTCTATTTCTAACTTAGGTAAGCTGTGTATTCTAGTGTTCACCTAGGGACATTACTAAGGGAAAGCACAACCAGAGTGTGCTATTCTATTGCCATCGGGTCCTACTTGGCCTACAAACGGGAGGTGGACTACAAAGGACTCAACGAGGCTATGAACCTCGCGATCTACCACCGATCTAGAATGCAGGATGCATCTACAAGTAACCAGAGTCTAAGCACCACCTTACACCAATGATTACTACTTTACTCCTCCTAGGAAAGGAATAAAGCACTCAAACGAGTTGCGATCCTGATGAACAATCACTACTACAGATTGACTTTTCACCGTCGCCACTTTCACTGTCGTAGTGATAAAAGCGTCGGTGTTATACTTCCACCATCGATTGGACCGATAGGGAGGCCTCCTAAGGAAGGAAACCGGTAGTTGAAACTTCTACCACCGACAGGTTAACAATAGGTGTGGCAGTGGTATTTTCTCAGTCGCACAAAAAGCTGAGCCGACTAGGATACGTGTTATGGCCACCGGCCCTCCACGACCATTTGGTCTAGCGACGATGAAGTCAGCGTGAGTTATTTCCTAACTACCCACAACACGGTTGCATCACCATTACTTGCACTTCTCCATCTTCAAGGTTGGCCTATTTAACCAGGGTCTAGATCCACCACTTGGGCTCAATCCACACACTCTTGAATCTACACACTCATGAGCTAATCATCTTTCCTCATCGCCAAGAAGTGCTTTGTCTTCATCCTTGCACCTTTGGCCTTGAGAGGTGCAAGATGGAGATAAAACACCTCATAGGGTTTCAAGATTAGGTGCTTTAGATTCCATAACCTTGCTTCCCTTGAGCATCGAGATGCAGATCTGCACCCTCGACCTTCAGAGGTAGCAAGGTTATGGAATATAAAGAACCTCACTGAGATGTAGGTGCAAGTTTTGCGAGGTGCTCCTTCTCCATCCCTTGGCAGAGTCTTTGCCCTTGAACAGAGCTTGACCTTGATGATTGCAGATCTTGTTAATAGAATATCTACAATCATCTGGTTCTCTCTTGTTCAGGGGCTGCATACTCGATTCGGGTGCTTCAAGTTTTGCGATGTGTTGCGTCGTTCTTTAGATTCCATATTATTTGTACCTAGGAGGATTGAGACTGCATCCCTTGACCCTTGGAGGGTACCAAGATTATGGCAGCGCCTCAGATCTGTTGTTTTGTATGTGCAAACCGTCGTATGAAACGGATCTGTTATCGCATAGACCTCAATGGAAAATACATAAAGAAGTACTACCGAAGTATTTCATTTGGGTCAATGCTTGATAGCCCAGTCTCATCGGCTCAAAATAGCTAGCAACTAGAGTATCACCTTTAATTAGAACAAAAAAATAACAATAAAAGACCTAGGATGAAAAGTGACATTCAAACAGTATATTGTTTACTTATAAGTTATAAGACCCTAGATATAATCTATGGTCCTAAGAAAACATTGTTTACAACATCTTGTGCATGGATATTCATTGCGATAGCCTCAGCAGCATCGGTGAAGTCTCCAATCAAGTCCTCTTGATGTTCCAGCCGATCATTGTCTAGAAAACTAGGTTCTAGATGATGGAGCTTATGCCCTGAACGTAGTTGCGCTATAGCTAGAGCGGCATGGGCACCATAGTGGACCCCATGAGTTGCCACTTCACTAGCATGAACCGAGATATCCTGTAGGTGATCTTCAAGCAAAACACCCCTGGCGTTGACTGCTGCAACTACGCCAAGTGCTGCACGTTAGAGGGTGTTGTGGCTATTCTCTAGATCGATCTCCCTGCGACGAGCCTCCTCGATCTCACAACGAGAAGCAGCCGGTTGTTCCTCAAGATCGAATGAAAATGAAGGGCTACCGGATAAAGTCACAAATATAAAAGCAAAGACACTTTAAAGAAATTTTACCTGCTGCCCTAGCATGAGCTTCATCAGCATGACTCCTTTCATGAATAAGATTTTGGACATCGTCTTAACTATCATATAACTCAGAGGATGAAGATGACCTAGCGAGAAGTGCTTCACGTAGCATCGATTGTAGTCCAACCTTCGCCAGACTTGGCCGATGTACCGCTGCATGAGAGATAGGCCTACATATTCAAAGGATTAATGCAAGGCAGCCATAGAGATAAGAAATCATCCCCTCTCACCCTTGGCGACGAAGAGGGACACGAATGCGTGGAGGTAGATCCACGGCTTCTAGAGTTTCCTCCCTTGGACGCTTGCCGTGAGCCATTGTTCAGAAGAAGACTGGAAGGAGAAAACGAAGAAGAAAAGATATGTGTCATAGCACAACAAATGAACACAAGCAGTATTCCTTCTACTCCGCCTTACTTCCAAATTTATAGCCCTAGGGGACCTCTATAGTGTGGGTTCATTGAGTTACGCACGCGATTAGGGGGCATGTGTTCACACCGAAATTGATTTGTTTCTCAACGGCCCATGTTGTATCAGCTGCTTATTTTGTCAAAAAATTGAGAGATTTGGGGTGCAAAAAATATGTCAACAGATATATAGACACCCTAATAAGAATCCAGTGGAGCAAGGGTCACCAGCATTGTTGATGTTTAGGGCGCCATCGAAGTACATCACCCAGTGCTCGGGGCAAGTAGCGGGGATGGGCTCTTGGATCTCAGTCCACTCAGCAATGAAGTTAGCGAGCGCCTGTGACTTGATGGTAGGTCTGCTTCTGAATTCGATGGAGTAAGTGCCAAGCTCGACAACCCACTTGATGATGCATCCGTTGGCCTCTTTGTTGCGGAGGATGTCCCCTAGAGGGAACTCGGTGACCACGGCGATCTTGTAAATACTCGAAGTAATGGCGGAGCTTGCGCGACATGACCAGAATGGCCTAAAGTAGTTCCTAAACTTGAGGATAACGAGTTTCAGACTCATTAAGGACCTCGCTGTTGAAGTAGACCGGATGTTGTACCTTATAGGCATGTCCGGCTTCCTCGCGCTCGACGATGATAGCTGTGCTAACGACGCGAGAAGTGGCGGCGATGTAGATTAGTAGGGTTTCATTTGGTCAGGGTGCCATCTTGATCGGAGGCTTCATTAGAAACAACTTGAGCTGCTCGAAAGCTATGTCTGCCTCATCCGACTAGGAGAAGCACTCGGAGGCCTTGAGGAGTTTGAAGAATGGTAGTCCCTTTTCACCAAGGCACGATATAAAGCGACTGACAACAGCCATGCACCCTGTGAGCTTCTGTATGTCCTTTACGCATGTTGGCCGTTTCATGTTGGTGATGGTGGAGACCTTGTCGGGGTTGGGTTCGATACCGTGGGAGCTGACGATGTAGCCCAGGAGTATGCCGAATGAAACTCCAAAGATGCACTTTGAAGGGTTCAACTTCCATCTGTATCGTTTCAGGTGGGCGAACGTTTCTTTGAGGTCAGCAATGAGATTATCGGTGGTCTTGGACTTGATGACCACATTGTCGATGTAAGCTTTGATGTTGCGGCCTATCTATTGATCAAGGCACATCTAGATGGCCCTTTGGTAGGTTACCCCGGTGTTCTTGAGCCTGAAGGACATGGTGGTATAGTAATACGCACCAAAAGGTGTGATGAACAACATTTTGATCTGGTCGTCCTCTTTCAGGGATATCTAGTGATAGCCGGAGTAACAGTCGAGGAAGGAGAGCAGTTGACAGCTGGTGGTGGAGTCTACAACCTCGTCTATCCGAGGCAGACCGAAGGGGTCTTTAGGGCAATGTTTGTTGATATCAGTGTAATCAACGCACCTTCTCCATTCTTTATTCTTTTTTTGAACGAGGACAGGGTTTGCTAACCACTCAGGATGATACACTTCTTTAATAAATCTGGCAGCTAGGTGCCGTTTTATTTCTATTCTAATAGCCTCCTTCTTGTCTGGCGCGAATCGTCGGAGTTTCTGCTTGATTAGTTTGGCGGTCGGCGAGACATTCAAGGAGTGCTCGATCTTCTCAAGTGGTACCCCCGGCATGTCTGCAGGTTTCCAAGCACACACGTCAGCATTGGCATGTTGGAAGGAGATGAGCGCGCTTTCCTATTTGGGGTCGAGGTGAGCCCCAATCTTAACGGTCTTGGAGGGGTCATCGAGGCCGAGGCTGACCTCCTTTGTTTCCTTGGACTTGGTGGAGGCACGCGGAGGCTCCAGTGCTGGGATCTCTAGGTCATCGGTGGGCACCGTCTTAGTGTCAGTGACCATGCTAGCCATCTAGATGGAGAGGTCGGTGGCTTTGGCGAGGGCGAGACTCTCTATCTCACAGGCGTAGGTGATGGAGAGGTTGGCCCGTAGGTCCAGAACTCTTGTAGGCAAAGGCATCTTCAGCACTAGATAGGCGTAGTGCGGTATGGCCATGAACTTGGCCAGCTGGCTGACCAAGTATGGCGTGGTAGGCGGTGTTGAAGTCAGCCACGTAGAAGTTTATGTGCTCGACACGGTAGTTGCTAGCCATGCTAAACTGTACTGGGAGGGTGATTTCTCCAAGCAGTTTGGATGCCCTGCCAAGTACCACACACCAGAAGAAGGAGTCGGAGGGTGCGAGGTCTCCTACCCTAAGGCCCAGCTCCTTTAGGGCTCCGGCGAAGAGGAGGTTCTGGGCGCTTCTGTCGTCGACGAGTACTTTCCTGAAAAGCACTTTCCTGACGGTTGCATCAAGAACGAGGGGGAAATGCCCTATGTAAGGGATGTTCGCCCACTAGTCGGCCCTGCTAAAGGTGATGGGGACCATAGACTAGGGGCGATAGCTAGGGTTGGCGACGGCGTCTTCCGCGTTGATGGCGAGCACCCGGCAAGCGGTGAGCTTTCGGTCTCTTCTGCTCTCGGCGGCGGCGAGGCCACCGAAGATGGTGGTGACCACTTTGTTGTGATCCTAGAAGGTGTTGTTGTTGTTGTCCCCAGGTGGTCGGTGGCCTCTTGCTCCGTCATTGTTGTCGTCGTTCGGCTTTTTAGCCTAGAATTCCTTAGCCAAGCCTAGGCAGTCCTTCATCTTGTGCTTGTTGTTCTTGTGGAGGGGGCATGGGCCTTCGAGGATCTTCTTATACTGCTCATCGTAGTTGCGCTTGGCACGAGGCTCATCAATGGCGGCGATGATGTGGTCTAGTCGGCGGTGGCGATATTAACCAGATTTGGATCCTTCTGGCCGATCACGGCCACCGTGCCGATGGTGACTGCGGTCGTCATAGCGGCAGTCGCTGTGGCATTGGTTGTTGGGTCGTTCGTCGTTACAGCAAGTTGGGCGATGAATGCCCGCATGCTCGTTGAAGCATACTTCAGCCTCTTCGGTGTTGGTGTACTGATCGGTGGTCATAATCATCTCGCTAATCCCTTTTGGCGGCTTGTGATTGAACTTGGAGCAGAGGTCGCAGTGATGGAGTCCTCGAACGAAGGCGGTGATGACCTCAGCTTCTGTGATGTTAGGAAAAGAGTTCCTCATCTCAGAAAAGCATCTGATGTAGCTACGGAGGAGCTCGGACGGCTTCTGGTAGATGTGGTTCAGATCATGCTTGGTGCCCGGCCAAGTACACGTAGCCATGTAGTTGTCGGTGAAGACCTTCTTTAGCTCTTCCTAGAATCTGATGGAGTTCGGGACAAGGCTTGTGAACAAGTTCATTGCAGTTGGCATGAGCATGATGGGAAGATAGTTCACCATGATGCTGGTATCGCCCCCGGTGGCGCGCACAGTAGTGGCATAAGCTTGTAGCCACTGTGTGGGATTCATTCATCCCTTGTAGGGCTTGACCCTGGTGATTTTGAAACCATGGGGCCACTAGAGTGTTCGGAGTGCCCTTGTGAATGCTCGAGGCCCTTTGGGATCGTCACCATCATGATCTGCGACGTTGCCGACGTTGAGTGGTTGGAGGGCTGAGTCCGGATTACTGAACTCTTGCTTGTATTCTTAACGGCGGCGTACTTCTTCTTCATGGCGAGAGAAATGACGCTCATCGATATCACGTCGCGCATCTTGGAGATTATTGATGTGCGCTCGGACATCCTGGTCGACTTCTTGGTCGTGTTGGCGAGGGTGGTCGATGCGGTTGCCCCTAGCTCCCCCCTGGAGAGGTTGTCCATCGTCGCGGTGCTGGTCGGCGAAACAACTCCGGCTAGGGCGGCGATTAGATCTTGGCACGGCAGATCGGCGAATCGAGCTCGTCGAGTAGGAAGGTCTCTGATCCTGGCGGATCTCATTGACCTGGCAGTGTGCTGCTTTAAGCATGGCGGCGACCTTAGCGACCTCCGGTGTCTGCGGGAGCCAGGCGAGTTTGTTGGCGGCCACGGCCAAGTTGGCGCTTGGGGTCTTGTAGACGTTGTGGCCGTCAACATGGACAAATTCATCGTTGAAGTTGCGTTAGAGTGGGCGTGGCCTTCCTTGCGAGTCGAGCTAATCGTTGCGAGCAGCCTCGGCTAGTACAAGGGCAGCCTCATTTGCTTGGCGCTGCGCACGGTTGATGCTCCTGTTGATGTGAGCGGCGTGATCCTCCTTGGTTTTCCCATCCCGTGGGGATTGTCGACACTGACATTGAAAATTCTACCTCCACGGAAGGGTGGGAAAGGAGGTTGTACGGTGGTGGTTTCGGCGACAGTCTTCGTAGAGCCCTAGGACTCGGAGTTTGGATTTTCCTCTAGGATGGTTTGGAGGGATGCTTCGGGGCGTCGGCCGACGTGTAGCAT
The DNA here is from genome assembly GCA_904845875.1 of Miscanthus lutarioriparius. Taxonomy (NCBI): domain Eukaryota; kingdom Viridiplantae; phylum Streptophyta; class Magnoliopsida; order Poales; family Poaceae; genus Miscanthus; species Miscanthus lutarioriparius. The sequence goes on from CAJGYO010000018.1 coordinate 23,983,655, forward strand.
GTTGACAGTCGGTGAGAGCTGGTCGGCGATCTGGTTGGCGAAGGGCTGGATATCTCCAACCTGATCAGAGAATTTGCCCCTTAGGGCATCTTGATAGGTGGCGACGACGCTGGTGAGCCCAAAGGGCAGGGTCGTAACCCTTGGCGTTTCCTAATCAGCCTTCGATAGATCTAAATCAGAGGGTGGTCGGCGCTGAACCAGAGTGGTCAGAGCCAATTCTGCGATGGAGAGGCAATCGACGAGCTTCTAGCCAACCTAATCGATGGATGCGATCAGATCGTCGTTGTTGATTTTCCTCCTTGGGTAGCGGGGGAGCGGGCGGCGAATTGTCGGCGAAGACGACATCGGAGGCGGTTTCGAGATCAGATATGCAGTCGCAGGTGTTGGGGTGATCGGCGCAGTATCGATCTACACTGGCTCGATGAACTCTTCGACTCCGTCAGCATTAATGATCTAGGAGATCCATCCGACCGTGAAGATCTGGCCGGGTTGTGGGAGGGACGACGAGCCTACAAAATGTACCATCTTGTTCGACATAGAAACTGCTTGCACACCCTTACCTGGCGCGCCAACGGTCGACAGAATATCATCGACGGTCCTCCGAGGGGTATCCCACAAAGGTAGATTGATCGGCAGAGATACGTGTAATCGAGAACAAGAAGGCAACAGAGACACAAGAGTTAGACAGGTTCGGGCCGTTAGCGCGACGTAATACCCTACTCCTATGGTCTGTTGTATTGTATTGGCTATCGTATGATATTTCGTATGTTTTGAGGGGGTCCCTGCTCACCTTATATAATCTGGGGGTAGGGTTACAAGTCGGTTAGATCTAGGAGATAACCGGAAAGTAATAATAGATTATAGGAATCATGTGATCATATGTATCCTAACATATCTCGTAGCATCTTCAGGATATCTTCCCGGTGTCTTGCAGGACGCGTCGAGCAGCGCTGTGCTCCGCAAGGCTTCGTCTTGTGGGTTGAGCCACCTCTTGGGGCGTAGCCCATGTGGTCTGCCGTGGGTATCTGGGGTCGCATGACATATGGTGAAAAAGAAGCGAGTACCAAGAGTTTTATATTATATAAAAAAGCCCATATGCTTGATTTATTTTAATTGAGTAAAACCACGTGAATATTAATTCAGATTAGACAAATTATAATTTGCTTAAAAACCGAGTTGAACATAGTCATATTTTATTTATAAGTATTGCTGCATAAGTTAAGCAAGTTTTGAAGGCAAATAGGTTAAGCAAGTTAAACTTTAACTTTGCAAAGATAAAAGAACACGTGAGAACAACTACTAGAATTATATGTGATACGTGCTTGGGCTAAGAAAATTATAATTTAAAAACACGTTTATGTTAACAATTAATCATACTAACTTTTACATATAAAATACCAAAGTATAGCACTTATATTAATTGTTTTTAATTTTAAAACTACTGACATCCATATTAATCAAACTAATATTTAAATTATAAGATTCAGAGATATTTGTCATGATAAATATGGTCGCTAACATGCATAGGATCATCACATAAAGAACTACAGCCGGATGGAACGGGCATGCAGGGTCAGCTTTTGTGTAAAGAAAGATCCTAGACTGGTTTGCAAGGATGATAAGATAACAAAGAGTAAACAGCGAACTTGCTAAATGATCGTAGCATGGCTTGTACAGAATTGATTAAATGAAAGGAGGTGCAAGGTATGTTCCAGTCACAAATAATAGTAAAAAGGACAACAGATGAGAGATGATGAGAGGGGATGACCATCATCTTGTTCTCTTATAATCTGTTTTTCGGAGTAGTCTGTCTTTATCTTAATGCCAATTAAAATTTACATGACCAAAAATTATGAATTTTTTATGGGAATAACTATACTTAATTATATTTCCAATGTCTCTGGAATCACCCTCATATCTGATCTAGTTTGTGAGATATCGTTGTTTCAAGATAAAGTTTCTATGCAGTCTAGAATCTAGAAATAGCTTCGGTTATACCCTGTTTTTGAGTAACGTAACAACAGAATCTGGGAATGTGGTCTGAATAAAAGTTGTAGATAATTTCTTAATATTTCCAACCATGTAAAGTACGCCTCATTTGGATATCTGGAACTCAAGATATGACTGTTTTACCGAGCTGCTGATGTTGGGACACGTCCAGAAAATTTTCAGAATAAATTCTAACTTGGAAATTTCTAAATTTTGAATATTTGTGTTGGAAAACAGATGTCTGGAAGAGAAAGAGGCCGAGGTCGTGGAGGTGTTCCCCCACATCCACCACCACCACCGCCACCGACTATTGAGCAACTTTTGGCAGTACAGACACAGCTCATGCAAGCGTTGGTGCAGAATCAGCAGAACCAACAGGTAGGTGGAGCGCCGCGTGATAAGCGTGGTGAATTCTTGAAGGGCCGTCCCCCGGTGTTCTCTCATGCCACTAATCCACTGGAAGCAGATGATTGGCTTCGTGCAGTGGAGAAGCAGCTCAACATAGCACAATGTGATAATCAACAGAAGGTGTTGTACGCTTTAGGACAGCTCCAGGGAGAAGCAAAAGACTGGTGGGAGTCATTTGAGTATGGACGTCCTGCCAATGCTCCTCCTATCACCTACCAGGAGTTTAAGGAGAATTTCAGATCCTATCACATACCAGAAGGACTGATAGACCTCAAGCAAGAGGAGTTCAGAGCTCTGAAGTAGGGATCCATGTCCGTCGCTGAGTACCGTGACAAGTTTGCTCAGTTGTCACGTTATGCTCCAAATGAGGTTGCGGATGATGCTGATAAGCAACGCCGTTTTCTCAAGGGTTTGTATGATGGTCTACAACTCCAGCTTATGTCCAACACCTACCCTAATTTTCAGACGCTGGTGAATCGCGCCATAGTTAATGACAACAAGCGTAAGGAGATGGAGGCCAAGAAGAGGAGGCTTTAGGGACAGGCCTCTAGAAGTAATATATACTCGTCCTCGTACCAACCCTTAGCAAGGCTTCTAGCAAAGGTTCCAGGGACCACCCAGTCAGTGGAATCATGGTTAGTATCCTCAGCGCAACCCAAACCAGCAGCAGATTGGTAATCAACCTCGTGATCCCCATATGCCCGGGTTAATTACTCCCATATCACTACCAAGGTGAGCGGGCAGGGTACACTATAAAGCCATTTCATAGGTTTCTCTAACAAGTTAGGGCCGCTAGGTTTCCTTGGCAGGCAGATGTAGGAACCCCCCTTTCCATCGCGGCTATACACATAGGAATAGAGGCAGCCCTATACCCAACGTGGCAAGCCCCATTTGCGCCAAAAAGGTAGCCTCTAACTAGCTAGAAAAGGTCCTATTACTGAGCTAAAGTCAGAGCCATATGACTCTCACGGTTGCACTATCAGTCCCAGCTTTTGCCGACAGATAAGTCCTTATGGAGGGCCGAGTGCAACATGATCAACAGTCATTTGCACCTTCGCCCTATGGAACGGTTGTTATAAATCAGGTTATACTTTTAGTTCCTTAGATTCATTCATCATCATGTAGATCATTTTCAGTTAGAGCACTAGCATTCTACCCATATGCAATTACCCAATAGGAGTCAAGGGAACAAGTCATCAAATGTCTAGAATGTCCTTAGGGTTATCAAAATTAGACACATTCACATGAGTAATTGATTAAAGTGAAATAGGACATCAAGGTAGGCCCATGCTATACTTGCCTTGGTTCACAAACTCGTGCTGGTCCTGCTGGTCGTCGAAGAGTTCTTGGTCTCCAACGTTTTCCTCACCGTCTTAACGCGACCAACACAGCAACATACAACATTCCAAAAGCATTCATGCAAAGCAAACATTCCTATCATTAGAACAGTACACCAATAGTATTGAAAACAAGATAATATGTTTGTAAACATAATCTACGTCTCTCGCTACGATCACGTCAACGCGAAGTTCACTTAAAAAGCGGAGCTAAAATGCAAAGTTATGATTTAAGCGGGTTTTCCTATAGCCATATATTTAATTAAATCTAATCATGAAATTAAAAAGTTCCAAACTTGACTAACAGTAGTTCCAACATGTAGCTTATGAAATTACGAAGCTAACGCGATTTGAATGGATCAATTAAGAGCTAAAAGCGACAATTTTATAAGCAAAATAGTTCAAATGGCATTTCAAAAATCTGAAAACGTATTTTTGACTTAAGCCGTGGAGTTTACGTTTTCCAAACGAGATTGCGCATTCGGGAAACTACGCCTTGGACTGCGGGTTAGGACTTAGAAAAGTCTAGGGTCTCTTTTACAAAATAGCCACGCGAAGGGGTATCGGCTGATCACGGCCGTCGGATCATGGATGGAGGGCTCGGATTAGACCTGGGGAGGGAGAGTGAAGAATTCCGGCCGGCCACAGTGACGCCAGTGGTGAGGCACCATTGCCGGCGGCGTGGAGGTCTTGGTCGAGCGCGGTTAGGGGCTAGGGTTCACCAAACGGAAATCTGAGCGCACCGGGGAATGTGGGGGAGGAAGGGGGTCTCGGCCATGCCGATACGGCGGCCGGGAATAGCGGGTAGCGCGGTGGCCGCCATGGCTGGCGACCACATCTTGCAGAGCTCGCGGCCAGGGCTCAAGAAGCCAAGAAAAAAGAAAATAACGGTACCGGGAAAGATAGGGGAACAAGGCGAAGCTCACCAAGGGAGAAATGGAGACGGGGGCGGCTCGGAGTCGACTGCTCGCGCGGAGGTTCCGAGCTCGGTGATGGCGGATCCCGGCGACCTTCGGCTGCGGCGGTTGCGGGCTTCCTCGGTGCTTGGCGAGCGCGAAGACGAGAGCGGGGAGCAGCCGGGTGCGCGCGGGGGTTCTGGCTCCTATAAATCGAGGCCGAGGAGCGGGCGACGCGCCCACGATGCGCGAGGAGCGGGCATGATTCGTGCCATGGCGGTTGTGTTGACCGGGCATGGGCGGGAGGAAAAGGCAGCTCGGCATGGGCCAGGCGGTCAGTGGCAAGGCGGAAAGGCGCGGCGGTTGGCGCGATGTTGGCATGGGAAAAGAGAGCGGGCATGAGGGAAAAGAGAGGGGGCCAGCGGGCCGAAATTCAAGAAGGGAGAGGGAATAAGATTCTTTCCTTTTCTATTTCTTCTACAATTTTCCAAATCCTTTTAAATTCAAATTTCAATTTTTTTTGAAATCTTTAATAAATTCAAACATTCACAAAATGTTATATGCAGTGACATGTATGCATCAAAAAGTTTCTAACCTTATTTTTAAATTTTAATTCCACAAAATTTATTATTTCCCTATCTTTTAATGCACACACCTTTGCTTAAATAAATCATATTTACTAATTTTAAAAGAATGCAAAATTTAGGATGTTACAATTCTACCCCCCTTAAGATGAATCTTGTCCTCGAGATTTGGGTGATTGCTTACTCAAACAGTTGGGGATAAGTCTTTCTCAGATCATCTTCTCTTTCCCAAGTAGCTTCATCCTCTGTATACCGATTCCACTGCACCTTGCACATCTTTATGATTCGGCTTCTCATAACTCTTTCGGTAGTTTCCAAGATCTTTATTGGATACTCTTCATAAGTAAGATCTTCCTTGATAGCAAGTTCTTCCAAAGGAATCTGCTCTTCTAGTACCCTCAAACACTTTTTCAATTGGGAAACATGGAACACGTCGTGCACACCTGACAAACTCTCAGGCAATTCCAACTGGTAAGCTACTTCTCCACGTCTCTCTAGGATCTTAAAAGGTCCTATATACCTCGGTGCTAATTTTCCCTTCATATTGAATCTTCTCACACTTCTCATTAGTGACACCTTCAAGTACACATAATCACCAATCTCGAAAGTCAGCTCTCTTCTGCGAGTATCAGCGTAACTCTTCTATCGGGACTGAGCTACTCTCAAATTGTCTCTAATCATTCTCACTTGTTCTTCCGCGTCTCTAAGGACATCAGGTCCAAACACTTGAGTTTCTCCAGTCTGATTCCAGAACAAAGGCGTTCTACACTTACGTCCATACAACGCCTCAAAAGGTGCCATCTTGAGACTCTTCTGATAACTGTTGTTGTATGAGAACTCTGCGTATGGCAGACTCTTATTCCAACTATCACCATACTGAAGTGCACAAGCTCTCAACATATCTTCCAAGATCTGGTTGATCCTTTCAGTCTGTCCATCAGTTTGCGGGTGGTAAGCAGAACTGAAATTCAACTTTGTCCCCAAAGATCTATGTACTTTATGCCAGAATTGCGATGTAAACTGAGTGCCTCTATCCGACAAAATTTTCTTGGGAACACCATGTAAACACACTATTCTTTCCATGTACAACTCTGCTAGTCTTGCACCATTATAGGTAGTCTTGACTGGTAAAAAGTGAGCAACCTTGGTGAGTCGATCCACTATTACCCATATTGAATCATAACCTCTTTGAGTGCGGGGCAGTCCTACAATAAAATCCATACCAACTTCTTCCCATTTCCATTCAGGAATCTTCATTGGTTGTAGTAACCCTACAGGTCTTTGATGCTCAGCTTTCACTCTTTGTCAAGTGTCACACAAAGCCACATATTCTGCCACATCTCTCTTCAAACCATACCACCAATACTTCTCCTTGAGATCCAAGTACATCTTGGTACTTCCGGGATGTATAGAGTAAGCAGACTCATGGGCCTCTTGCATAATTACTCCTTAGATAGCTTTCACTTTAGGTACACATATCCTTTTCTCGAACCAAAGAGTACCATTCTCATCCATTCTGAATCCAGGTGCCTTTCCAAGCACTACATTCTCTGCTATCTCTTTAAGTTTTTCATCCTCCAATTGACCTTTGCGTATCTCTTGTTCCAATGTAGGCTCTATCACCAATTCCATTGCATTGGTGACAAGGCTCAAGTTGAGATACTCCATTTCAGCACACAACTCTACTGACATAGATGTCATCTGAAGTCCATTGGCATAGCTCTTTCTGCTAAGTGCATCAGCTACGACATTTGCCTTTCCCGGGTGATAATGCACTTCTAAATCATAGTCTTTGATCAATTCCAACCAACGACATTGTCTCAGATTCAGATCTGATTGGGTAAAGATATACTTCAAACTCTTATGATCAGTATAGATATCACTCTTATGTCCAATTAGATAATGTCTCCAGATCTTCAAAGCATGAACCACAGCTGCCAATTCCAAGTCATGAGTAGGATAATTCAACTCATGCTTCCTTAGTTGTCTAGATGCATATGCAACCACTCTTCCTTCTTGCATAAGCACACATCCAAGGCCCAAACGGGATGCATCACAATATATAGAGAAGTTCTTGCTTAAATCGAGCAAGATTAATACTAGAGCTGTAGTCAATCTCTTCTTTAGCTCTTCAAAGTTTGCCTGGCATTTATCCGACCATACATACTTAGCATTCTTTTCCAACAGAGCTGTCATAGGCTTGGCTAGCTTGGAAAATCCTTCAATAAACCTTCGGTAATATCCAGCTAATCCCAAAAAGCTACGAATCTCACTTACAGTTGTTGGTGGTTTCCAATTCAATACATCTTGCACTTTGCCTGGATCCACTGCTATTCCACCATTGGAGACTACATGACCCAGAAAAGAGACTTCCCTTAACCAAAACTCACACTTGCTCCGCTTAGCGTACAACTTATGTTCTCTAAGCTTTTGCAAGACCAACCTTATGTGTTCAGCATGTTCTTCTTCAGTCTTGGAGAATATTAGTATGTCATCTATGAATACTACCACAAATTTATCCAGAAACTCCATGAACACCTTATTCATCAGATACATGAAGTATGCGGGTGCATTGGTCAATCCAAAAGACATAACGGTGTACTCATATAATCCATACCGTGTAGTGAATGCTGTCTTAGGTATGTCCGAGTTTCGAATCTTAAGCTGATGATACCCAGATCGGAGATCAATCTTGGAGAACACATGGGCTCCTCTCAACTGATCAAACAAATCATCAATCCTAGGTAAAGGGTATTTATTCTTGATTGTAACCTCATTAAGTGAACGATAATCCACACACATCCGTTGACTACCATCCTTCTTATCCACAAAGATCACAGGTGCCCCCCATGGGGAAGAACTGGGGCGTATGAAACCTTTTTCTTGCAACTCTTTTAGTTGTTTCTTAAGCTCTTCTAATTCATTAACTCCCATTCTATATGGACGTTTAGCTATCGGTGCAGTTCCAGGTAATAATTCAATAATGAATTCAATGTCTTGGTCAGGTGGCATACCTGGCAAGTCATCGGGGAAGACATCCGGGAACTCCTCCACGACACGATCTTGTTCATTGACTTCACCATCTAGCTGGTTCACGGTGGCTGTAGGTTGGGCTTGCACTACCACTTCTACACATATTCTATCTCCATTGAGTGATGTCACAACCACAGATTTCTCCTAACACTGAATCACTGCCCGGTGTTGTTTCATCCAATCCATTCCCATAATAAGATCAATTCCCGATGTTCTCAACACAATAGGCTTCACTTTGAAGTCTACCCCCCTTAAGGAAATGCTAGTTGAGGGGCTCCAATAAGAAGCTGGCATACTACCTCCCGGGGAATTTACTAGTATGGGGTTTTTCATGGCACACAAAGGTATGCTATGCATTCTAACAAAAGCTTGGGAGATAAAAGAATGCGAAGCACCAGAATCAAAAAAAGTACGGTAGCAGAAATAGAGTTGTTATTTGAACGTACCTAGCATGACCTCAAAGCGTCTCTGAGCTACATCAGATGACACATAGTTCACCTTCACGAGTGTGAGGTGGTGGGCGTTGAACTTCGATTCTTTGGTCGGGGTTCGAGGTGCTTGTTGGTTCTACTTCTTAGGACACCGATGAGCATAGTGACCTACTTCTCCGCATCATAGCGTGCATTGGGATTGTTGGGTGCACCACTCTTCATAGGAGCATTGTTGGGCACTCCCTGGCGTGTTGTAGGATTGCTGGTCTGCTATGGGGACGCCGATTCCCAAACTATTTGTTGGTCTTGAGGGCGTTCTTTGGAACTGGTTCGGCTGAGGATCTTGACCACGGTTTCCTGGTGAGTTGGTCCTTGATTCGCTCTTTGGAAACCTTCTTTGGGGATAAGCACATGGGTGAGTGTTGCTTCCAGAAGCTTGCCCTTGGAGCCTTCTCTTCTTAGCTTCCATCTCCTTGCGCTTATCGTCAATCACAATAGCGCGATTCACCAAAGACTGGAAGTTAGGGTAAGTATTAGACATTAGTTGGAGCTGTAGTCCATCATAGAGTCCCTTGAGGAAACGGCGTTGCTTATCCTTGTCATCCGCTACATCATTAGGAGCGTAGCGTGATAGTTGTGCGAACTTGTCCCAATACTCCGCCACAGTCATTGATCCTTGCTTGAGAGATCTGAATTCTTCCTGCTTCAGTTCCACTAGTCCATCAGGAATATGGTATGACCGGAAATTGTCCTTGAATTCCTGCCAAGTGATAGCAGGAGCATTGTTGGGACGTCCAAACTAGAATGATTCCCACCAATCCTGAGCAGCTCCTTGGAGTTGCCCGGAAGCGTACAACACCTTCTCAAGGTCATTGCATTGTGCTATGTTCAGTTGCTTCTCCACAGCACGCAACCTATCATCTGCCTCCATAGGGTCTGAGGCATGGGTGAACATCGGTGGTCGACCTTTCATGAACTCTCCACGCTTATCTCTGACCTGAATAGGCGGTGGTCCTCTTGCAGGTTCATTGTCTAAGCGCTGCATCATAGCTTGCATCAGCTGTGCTTGCATTCCCAATATCTGTTCCATGGTCACAGGTGGCGGTGGTGGATTTATGAGAGCATCACATCCACGACCACAGCCTCTGCCTCTTCCTCCTCTTGCGGCCATCTGTTTTCCAACAAATGTGCAAAATTTAGAGATTTTTCCAATTATAGAGATCTTACAAAAGATAAGAAACAATGCTGATAATTCTCTGGACAAGAATCAAATTCAGCAGTTCAGTAAAACTGTTATAACTCGAGTTTCAGAGATCCAACAGAGGACTTGTTAGAAAGCTTAGGAGACCAGCTACAACCTTTCATTTAGAACACTTTTACAGATTCTGACTCACACATAGTCAAAAGTAGAGCTAAACCGAAACTGTTCTGGGTTCCAGACAGCGCAGGAACACCAACTTGTGTCAGCTAGATCTCCCAAACCTGAACAGCTAATGACGTGATTCCAGAGACATTTGAAAGATACAGAGGTCTAATTATCTCCACAAAAAATTCAGAATTTTTAACATCCCAGATTTTGAGATACCAGATTAAGAACACAGGCTGCTCCAGAAATCAGCACAGCAGAGATAAGATAAAACGAAACATCTGCATTAAGATTTCATTCTAACTAAAAGTTCCAATCTAAGGAAGTTGTGGACATGCCCCCAAACTTCCAGCAATCAAGCAAAATACCAAATCAATCAAGTTCACAAATTAAACATCTAATCAACCAAGTTCACAAGACCAACAAGACTAAATAAGAACACGAACTAACGACGTGGTAATCTAGATCAAGGCACCTAACACCTATGGAGCGGTGTCAATCATGGTGAAGGACCGGCGCTTCTTCTTGTAGATGGAAGGCTGTCCAAGTTGAGCTCGAAGTTCATCCACTTGCTTCTGAAGGCGTCTCTGAGCCCTCTGAGATGCACGCAGTTCTCCTTTGACTTCCTCATCCACTCCCTGCATAGCATGGACATGCTGCACCGTTGCTTCCAGAGTTGGGTCATTCTCTGGTGGAGCCAAAACCTGCCAAACACCCTCATGATCATTTCGAGGAAGGAACCTGAAGCGATCCTCCCTCATGGCCTCAAAGCGACGACCATGGTAGTGGATGTAGGCGTTCTGTGCTGCATCCTCCATGCCATCCAAAGCATGGGCTCTCCTGGCAGGGGCACAGTGGACAGTCTCCACCTCATGTCCATTCTTGATATCGTTCCTAGCGGTGACCACCAGCTCTACCTTCCAGAAGGTAGCCTCCAATGGATGCTGGTACTCGGCGCAGTGGTAGCTGATGGAGGCGTGCAAGTCGGGGTAGTAGTCGTCCAGCACGTGAGTGAGGAGGGTGTGGTAATAGGCTGTCTTTGGGGCTAGCTTGAAGTAGTACTTGCACTTCCAGCCAATCTCCTCATCCACCACGGGAACAGCTGGGGATGGTGCAGGTGTAGGGGAAGTAGCCGTCGACTCCTCAGGTGTAGCTACAACAGGATAGACTGGCACAGTGACTGGTGTAGGAGCAGGTGTAGGCGTCGGTGTAGCCATCTCCTCGTCGTCGGAGATGCTCACAATCTCCCTCTCCGCCTGTGGGGCACGCGGGGTGAACATGGCACGATAGCCGACGGTGCTGAGGCGAGCAGTCTTCGGATTATGAGACATCTATAGATTTAAAGTGAGACAGAATTAGAATCAACAAATTTTAAATAATAGATTAAGGTATAAAAAGCATAAATGTTTTAATAAAATAACAAGAATAAGACAGTAAGCAAGAAACCAGAGGAGCAAAGATGCTAAAACGACCGTTTTCTAACTAGGCTTGCGTCCTACAGTCAACACGGCTTTGATACCAATTTGTCACACCCAATTTTAAGGATAAAATTGAATGCATAAAACTCATGTGTGCCCAGGAATCAGTCACACACATAAGTTGACAAATTATAAAAAGTATCATCACGGTGTATCTTACATAACAAATAATAGCATCACATTGTCTTACATAACACAGCAGAAGATAAAAAGATAACTCTCTCGTGGAACTCCATCACAGGGACGGTCGACTGGTTGACCACAAGCCTAATAATTCTCAGGAAACTCCTCATATCCGTTGTCATCTGTTACCCATCCGGGATTTTTATTCAAATATAGAAAATAAACAAGCGTAAGTACTTCCCGTACTCAACAAGATAACATGGGGTTCATGAGGCTCAAAAAGGTTGACACTGGTTTACTGCAGATAGCACTTTTAGTAAGTCAAGATTTTATTATCAAGTATCATCAAGTTATGCTTAAGCTCCCATTTAAACCCACTTAATCAGATATCAGCATCATTTGAATCATATCATCATAAACCATCATAAATGAACAACAATGAGTGACCGGTTATTACGTGAGTTTTCCGGGCCGCGCTCGTGACCGTGAGCACACAATTTGTTATAATGATTTGTTACCCTCTGCAGAGGTGGTGCACATTCACCATGAGTCGTGATCCCCATATGTCCGGGTTAATTACTCCCTTGTCACTACCAAGGTGAGCAGGCAGGGTACACTATGAAGCCATTTCATAGGTTTCTCTAACAAGTTAGGGCCGCTAGGTTTCCTTTATGGTGCGGATGTAGGAACCCCCTTTCCTATGGCACATATCCATCAGCGGCTATACACATAGGAACAGAGGTAGCCCTATACCCAACGTGGCAAGCCCCATTTGCGCCAAAAAGGTAACCTCTAACTAGCTAGAAAAGGTCCTATTCTTGAGCTAAAATCAGAGCCATATGACTCTCACGGTTGCCTTTGTCGGTCCCAGCTTTTTTGACGACAGATAAGTCCTTATGGAGGGCCGAGTGCAACATGATCACAGATATTTGCACCTTCGCCCTATGGAACGGTTGTTATAAATCAGATTATACTTTTAGTTCCTTAGATTCATTCATCATCATGTAGATCATGTTCAGTTAGAGCACTAGCATTCTACCCATATGCAATTACCCAATAGGAGTCAAGGGAACAAGTCATCAAATGTCTAGAATGTCCTTAGGGTTATCAAAATTAGACACATGCACATGAGTAATTGATTAAAGTGAAATAGGATATCAAGGTAGGCCCATGCTATACTTGCCTTGGTTCATAAACTCGTGCTGGTCCTGATGGTCGTCGAAGAGTTCTTGGTCTCCAACGTTTTCCTCACCGTCTGAACGCGACCAACACAGCAACATACAACATTCCAAAAGCATTCATGCAAAGCAAACATTCCTATCATTAGAATAGTACACCAACAGTATTGAAAACAAGATAATATGTTTGTAAACATAATCTACGTCTCGCTACGATCACGTCACACGAAGTTCATGAAAAATGGAGCTAAAATGCGAAAGTTATGATTTAAACGGGTTTTCCTATAGCCATATATTTAATTAAATCTAATCATGAAATTAAAAAGTTCCAAACTTGACTAACAGTAGTTCCAACATGTAGCTTATGAAATTACGAAGCTAACGCGATTTGAATGGATCAATTCGGAGCTAAAACGACAATTTTATAAGCAAAATAGTTCAAATGGCATTTCTGTAAATACTAAAAACGTATTTTTGACTTAAGCCGTGGAGTTTACGTTTTCCAAATGAGATTGCGCATTTGGGAAACTATGCCTTGGACTGCGGGTTAGGACTTAGAAAAGTCTAGGGTCTCTTTTACAAAATAGCCACGCGAAGGGGTATCGGCTGATCATGGCCGTCGGATCATGGATGGAGGGCTCGGATTAGACCTGGGGAGGGAGAGTGAAGAATTCCGGCCGGCCACAGTGACGCCGGCGGTGAGGCGCCATTGCCGGCGGCGTGGAGGTCTCGGTCACGCGCGGTTAGGGGCTAGGGTTCACCAAACGGAAATCCGAGCGCACCGGGGAATGCGGGGGAGGAAGGGGGTCTCGGCCATGCCGATACGGCGGCCGGGAATAGCGGGTAGCGCGGTGGCCGCCATGGCCGGTGACCACGGCTTGCGGAGCTCGCGGCCAGGGCTCAAGAAGCCAAGAAAAAAGAAAATAACGGTACCGGGAGAGATAGGGGAACAAGGCGAAGCTCACCAAGGGAGAAATGGAGACGGGGGCGGCTCGGAGTCGACTGCTCGCGCGGAGGTTCGAGCTCGGCGATGGCGGATCCTGGTGACCTTCGGCTGCGGCGGTTGTGGGCTTCCTCGGTGCTTGGCGAGCACGAAGACGAGAGCGGGGAGCAGCCGGGTGCGCGTGGGGGGTCTGGCTCCTATAAATCGAGGCCGAGGAGCGGGCGACGCGCCCACGATGCGCGAGGAGCGGGCACAGTTCGGCGGTGGTTGCGGCTGACCGGGAGTGGACACGGGAGGAAAGGGGTAGCTCGACACAATGAGGCAGGCGGTCAGCTGGCTAAGCGCTGAAAGGGAGGGCTGGCGGTTGCCTAGCGATCTTTGATATTGGGGCATGGTTGATCATGTTGGAAATTTGGTGATTGGTTAAGCTTGTGCCAGCCATGGGGAAAAGAGAGGGGGCCAGCGGGCCGAAATTCAAGAAGGGAGAGGGAATAAGATTCTTTCCTTTTCTATTTCTTCTACAATTTTCCAAATCCCTTTTTAAATTCAAATTTTAATTCTTTTTGAAATCTTTAATAAATTCCAAACATTCACAAAATGTTATGCAGCAGCATGTATGCATCAAAAAGTTTCTAACCTTATTTTTAAATTTTAATTCCACAAAATTTATTATTTCCCTATCTTTTAATGCACACACCTTTGCTTAAATAAATCATATTTACTAATTTTAAAAGAATGCAAATTTTAGGATGTTACAGCAAAGTCTGTAGATCTGCATTTGAATGAACGACAACAAACACATAGGGTCCTAGATGATCCTCAGCAAGATGGTAGTTTCGATGGCCAAGAACTTGATGAACAACTACAAAAGCAATGTACCACCTACTGTAAAAGTAAGAATGCACTACAAGCACTACAACCCTTGTTTGTAGGCCATGGCAAACACAAAGCTCGTGGAAGACATAGCGATACACAAACATGTCCCAAGAATGATCATAGTTATCCATGATCTGGGTAAAAAAGAAAACAATATGCAGAAAAAAAACAAAGAACAAAGATGCCCAGTAGTAGGAAGGAGGACAAAAGCTTTGGGATGGAACTGAAGCAGGAGCTTTGGAGAGCCTTCCTCTCGCCCCTTGTCTCTGTTGTTATATAGTTCGTGGGTCATGGACCACCCCACGACCCACACGCATGCCCACCACCCCACATATACGGTGCAAGAGTTGAGACAATTTGTATTTTATTTTTTCATCAAAACTTATGATCCGGCCTGTTAAGATTTTTTTAGTATCGGACTATCTTAGGCCCTGTTTGGATGGACTACGACTAGTTAGCCATGGCTAAAAAATAGCCAACTAAGAATCAGCCAATTAGTTGTGCTATTAGTCTATACCTATTTGTATCCTCAACTAATTGTTGGGTTCTATAGATTAGAACTAGTTGTTAGCCCCTGGTAGTCGAGTTCTATGGACTACTTGGATGGCCCCTGTATTTTGTAGTGATCTGTATCATCTATATTTTGTAGGGTCAGACTATCTTAGGGTCTAGAACATTTCAACATGTATACACCCACGTCCTCTGATCAGAAAGGGCAAACACCATTAGTATAACCAGTTACCAAATGACCAATGGAGACATACTCGAGCGATGGAAAGTACAGCACCGACTGTGACTCCAGTGAGGAGGAGGACGATCCAGAGTACTGGCGAGTCAGCAAATCGCATGAGCGCTAGCTAGGAGGAGGATGCTTTATTTTTTTCTCTTCTCTGGAAACTCAAAGCACCTTAGAATCCATGACTACTTTTTCCACGGTGGGAAATCCATAGGGATATCATTTGAATAATTGTTTTAGTTTTTTGGAGGGTTTTCCATCCCTGGGTGTGCCTTCCCATTGCTTCCTAATTATAGCCTTAGTTCAAACAGCCACATATACAGTCACACACAAAAAAAAATCACCAGTTGCGGCGCAAAAAGCTATAGCGAGCAGGTTTATTTTTTCTTTTTTTGGTAATCTTTAGGTGTCAAATTCATGGATCTTTTAATTGTATATTATCATCCTCTTTTAGTTTTATGTTTATTTATATTATGAAAAAACCAAAAAGACAACAACTAAGGTCGCCCAAAATTCCGATCTCTGCTAAGCAGACGGGGCGGTCTACCCGCCCAAAAATTTGATTTCGCACCACGTCGAGCAGTCCCGCTAACTCACACCAAAAATTAGATGTCTCTCTTTTGCCCTCCACATGGAAAATAGATTTACCACACCATCGATTTCAGATAAGGGCATTTGTGGTAATGTGATGGCCACATAAAAGCGCAAAGAGTCGTTGTCTTCGCCTCCATCTCCATTCTCTAGCCACACCGTCTCTCCTCCAGCTCCAAATCCTAGTCCCATGGCCTCCCTTTCCACTCTCTAGCTACCCCCTTTGCCACCCCGCTCTAGACCCTAGGCGCCATTGGAACAGCAGCTCGACTCCCTCTCCACTCTCCAGCCCACCCTCTCTCATATATTTTCGAACCCTACCCGGAGCCGGATTCCCTTCGATTCATCGACAGCAGGTGAATCAGTTGATGGCAGAAGGACCACCTCGATGATGGTACAAGCCAAATCTAGATCCCCTACCTAGCTCAGCACCTATCTTGACTGACCGGATCTGATACCTGGCCGGAGCCAGATCTAGTACCCCTTCATCAACGCCGGTCGCACCAGCTCCGCGACCACGATGACAGGACGGCAGTGCTGAGGAGAAAGCAAAGCCAGGGAACATGGAGGAATAGGTACCCAAATTCCTTTTATGATGTATGCTCTACTGTAGTGGTTGAACCAAGGATATGTACATAGATATGGGGTTACATATTTCCTATAGTTGAGTATATCTGACATGTGCTTTATTGGATTAATGACTTCCGTATAAGCTGTAGTTACTAGTTAGGCACTTATTTGCATACTCTTGCGTTGCTGTGTTGACATTTCATAGAAGCTTTAGTTAATAAATGCCTTTGTAATCTAGATGAACAGCCACTAAATGCTTATGAACGAGCACGGGAGGCACAAATTGCGAGGAATCATAGAAAGATGGAAGAACTTGGAATACGACGTGTGGGCCCAAAACCTATGTCTCCAAAGGCAAAAAAGTCAAGCACAAAGGGTAGACATGGTGAAGATTTGGAATATATCCCTAAACCAGGGGAGGTAGTTGAGGGATTTGATGATACAGATGAAACAGATTCAGATTTAGAAGATGAGCCAGTGCCCCTATCAATTGATGAGGTGCATGTTCTATCTTGTATTTAGTTTAGAGGGGGACAGGGTGGAGGTAGGTAGCCATGCAATGCTTTACTATTTGTATATCAATGGAATTTATACATGCTTGCTGCTTAAGTTTGTATCTCCAATTTTAGTGTCTGGGTCAAAGAAGCCATAGAGGAGGCTCTGCCAGCAGGACAAACAGCAGCACTGCCATGAGTCCTAGGTCAAGGCTCTCCAAGCGAGTGAGGTCAACACCACCAGAAGAGGCTGCTCATGGATTTTGTACTCGGAGGTCTTTCGCTGGCAAAAGGGTGGAGGTAGTAGCAGTAGGTGAACATAATTCTCCATCACGACCGACACCCGTACCCTAGGATCAATTCCAAGTTCATCAATTGACTGGAGACATTGGTCGGGACGGCACCCTACCTAGCCCTGAGAGAGACTCCTCATGGCCAGAATATGATAGCCCTACTGAAGAGGAGCCCTCTCAGCAAACTCCCATCTCCCCCACCCGTAGAACAATGAAAGTCACCTAGGTTGGTATTACCTTAAAGATGTCTATCAATCAATTTGCACTAGCTATTTGATATCAATGTAACTTTTCTAACAATCTGAATGTACAAAAACTGTGTAGTACCATTGCTGGGAAGAGCGAGGAAGCCGAGGCCTCAAACTCGTGGAATTATGTTTGACAAAATGAGCAAATTACTAGGAGGAGCGAGGATGCACATCTCTATTGCTGAAGGGAATAGAAGGCCCCATGATCCAGTGCAAGCTGCCAAGTGTGCCTCAGAGGCAGGTGTAGTAGTCAAGAAGTACCAATTTTGATGCATTGGAAAGAATACAATTGGGAGAAGCCCTGCACCATCTATTGCACAAGATTTGTGGAAAGGCTAAATGTATGTATGGGTATCCCCTCTTGACATTCAACTATTGTCGGGGTTGTAAACCCGAGGAGTCTCAAGGCACCGATTAGTTAGCAGGCAACATGGCCTGCTACATAACAATCAGCAAGGGCCCAAATGACCGAGGCTAGGTAGGAGTCAAGCAAAGCAGGCCAGGCGCCAAGGCAAGGGTCATCCCCAACCCCTTCCACCCACCTTAGCACACAGCGCTCGCAAGACGCACGACCTCTCCCCATCACGACCCCTGAGAGGGATGGGGGGAGGTTGAGCATGGTTAGGCATGCCTGCTCTGACAAGAGCAAGCATGCCGCACTGACCCTGCCAGGACCAAGGGGACAACAGTCACCTCAGCCTGGTGAGACTCCATCCTTGTGCCATACCACACTGATGAGACAACACCACACCATGGTGGCAACGGGTATGACACCCACCATAACAATATGGACAGACTAGACACTCGTACGATCCCACCCACTATGGGATGGGGATCCACAATAAGGGGCTCGATGAAAAGGCCATCTAGGCCGGCAGAGTGCCCCAACCCCGATGATTAGGGTCATCACCCTTGGCCCCACAAAGCGACCAAGCGATCGACAACCCAGCGCAGCTACCTACTTTGGGTATGATGCCCCTAGGAACTAGGAGATGATGGTGAAGGCCACGATGGGTGTCGCATTGCATAGGACGGTTGACGAACCACCAACAAGGCTACACTGCCGCCACGGTCGGCACGGTAGCACCACATCACACCCTGTCGCAATGTGGCTAGAAGACAATGATGATAGCCACGACCGAACGCACACCAGAAGATGGCATAGCTTGCAAGCCAAGTTAGCTAGGCCCTCCCTCAGGCTCTTGACCCCTCGGTCAGGAGAACCTCCTCTTTGTACAAGCCCTAGCCTCAAACTCTATATAAGGACCGCTAGGGCAAGATAATTCTAAATCCTCTACCATTCCATGCATTCACCATAGTAGCAGGGCTCCTGGAGCTTCTCTTTAGGCAACTCTTCACCTAGCATAGGTCCTTTCACCTCTTTCACCATTCTTTCACCCCCATTGTAAGAACTTCAGACCATTCAAGCGAGGAACACGTACTCGATCATCTCTAAGACTGGACGTAGGGCTCTAGCCTAAACTAGTATAAATCCTCATGTTTATTGGATGCTACCATCATCTTCCTAGAGCTGCACGGCAATCATATAAATTTACTAGTCTGGTTTACGAAACACCGATAGTTGGCGTGCCAAGTAAGGGACAGTCGCGCACTCTCATTTGTTGAGAAGGAAGCGATGGCCCCTCGCACTGCTGGAGGATTCACTGGTGGAATGTCCCACGAAGGCCACATCCACCACAAAAACTATGAGTTCATTAGCATCAAAGGGCCAGCACCCGCATTCGCCCATGGCTACGACCCAAACCTCTGCCATGGAGATTTGGGGCACGTAGCCCACAGTGGACACACTCTCAAAACTTCCTTCGGTGGCAACATCCTAGAGTTCACCTACTTAGAGGGGCCAGTACCCTCGCTCACCGCTAGACATGGCTAGGCCTCCTATTTGGGGAACCAAAGGTCCATGGCTCGCAATAAGCTCGCCTAGGGAATGGCATCATCCAGCCTCATCCTTTTGGGGAACCACGTGGTTAACCGCATCAAAGGGTCAATGGCCACATCTGCCCTCACTTGCAACCCGGACGTCTATCCCATAGGTCTGGATCCCATAGTCCATGGCAGACACACTCTAGGAACTACCCTTGGGGGCTGCATCCTGGAGTGCACCCACATGAGGGGCCCAGTGCCCTCTTTCATTACTGGCCACAGCCAAGACTTCCACCTAGGAAGCCAGACGGCCACAGCCTATGGCAACCACACATAGAAGTGGAGACACGATGACTGCGACATCATCGTGCCATGAAGGCTCAAGCACCAGAATGCATGAGCCATTTTGGCCAGATACTATAGCAGGCCGGACACAAAAGAGTCACCCCTGGGGGCTCACGAGCCTACCGAGGATGTTGAGCCAGCAATGAACAGCCCAAGGCCACCTGAGAGATTGACCCCCACCGACTATGACCACACCGAATGCTAAAGAACCACCCTCACAAGCTCATAGCCCAAGGACCACAACAACTCTACCATGAGCAAGCGCTCGGGGGCTCATCGTGCCCCGAGCAATGACAGCCAGTATCATGATAGCTTCCGGTACATCGGTCAGTTACATCAACCTTGACCTTAGACTCTCTACCTAAGCACACCCACATACATGTGTAAGCTCACCCATAGTCATAGAAACCCAGAGTTAGCTTGTAGAGTAGGCCAAAGAGCATGATACCCACACATTTCATCCAAGTGTTGCTTGGCTCCTGAGTGACTCAATCCGATTTGCGCCCGTAGTCGGACGCAACTCACTCGCGGGGGCCACACATATAGGCATGCCTCGACACATCCCGAGGCGTAGCATAGTTTGTCATTGTCCCAGTGACCCATTTTGAGTTTTTCTGATCGTATCTCATGCCACGGCGAATCAATGACCCGCTCTTCAACTTCTCATTCACACTAAAGGTCACTCCGGCCAAGCCACGTGGACCAGCTCCAAGGCAAGGCGAAGCACCCACGCACGAGTTTGGAAAGGGACGGGGCATTGTCTCACTTAAGGCAAAGAGAATGTAAGGAAGCAGAACGCTCAACTCTTACTCGCTTTTCTTCTCGCATCGCATTGGATCTGCGACCTCTCCCTGATGTCTTACCGCGCGGTCAGGTCACGCATCTTTTAGCCCCACGGGCCAGCCCCCAGACTAAAATACGTACCTACACACCCAAGACTAAGGGAAATGGCATACATTCCTGGCTTGAACAAGAAGAAGATGGGGAAATGGCAAAATGGCAAATGAATGCGCCAATCACATGTCATATATACAAAGCATGAACATGTTCACCACAACAAGATCACCCATACAGCACAAAACATTTACACTAAAAACCATCATACACTGGAAGTCTAGAACTGGTGGTGGATGCAGGCGGCTGACATCTTACCCACAAGAACCTTCGCACCACGAGCGACGACACTGCCAATGGCAAGGACATCATTGTTAGACTTCCTCAGGGCCCAACAGCATCAAAATTGATGCCACCGTAGTGTGAACCAACCGATGTCTAGGCGGCAAGAATGTCGCAATGAATCACCTTGGAAATCAGAGGATCCACTTGGAGGCGGGCCTCATCAAGGCGAAGCACTAGCTGGGCGTTCCCTCAGCTGGTATCAAGCATGACGTCATAGAGGGCCTGCCCAGAAGTGGTTAGCGCTGCCAGCTGGCATAGCAACAAGGCAAAAGCGCAATGCAGCGTAGAAGGGGACTCACCGCCACAAGCGGAGCAGAGCTTCTAGCACTCGGCTTCGAGATGCTAGCGCCCCTACTCGGCTTTGTTCCAAGCAGCACTAGCCAAGGTGAGCTCTGTCTCTTGGACAGCCAACGCATCCTTGAGACTAGCCACCTAGGACGTCAGAGCCTTGATCTACGACTGAGCCCACGCCTCCCGAAGAAGCAGTTCCTTCGTACTTTAGGAATCCTCTAGCTCCCTACGCACATTGAACTTCGGCCTCTGCCACATCTAGGTGGCCACGGTTGGCGACACTCCCGGCCTATGCTTGAAAGGCCAAGCGCAAGAACCATGACTTCTCCATCAAAATCTTTGCCAAGCTCTACAAGAAAGAAGAAAAATCAGACAATGGTGGCCGCGGTGGCGGCAAAGTCGCCTACCAGCTCCGCCTACTCAACATGGTCTAGGAACCTAGGCTCCACCTGACAAAAGTCTTGGTTGATGCGCAGCTGCATGGCGGCAAGGGTGATGCTGACTCCCTGCCAAACTCCAGCCACCACCGCACGCTCGCGATCCTCCATCAGAAGAACCTCCCGGAGGCGGGCCTCTTCTGTCTCATGGTGGGAGGCCACTAGTTGCTCCTCCAAAGCTAGCAACAAGAAGATAAAGAGATCAGGAGCGGCAAACAACAAACAGGACGACAAGACAAAGAAGCATCCTTACCCACAAGGCGGGCCTAGGCGTCGGTGGTCGCCTCCTACGCGGCGGCGGTCTCCCTCTCTGAGGCCTCGAGGGCCACCCTGGCGGCATCAAGGCAGCGCTCTAGCCAGCTCACCTCATGGGTAGCATCAGAGTAGCGCTGGCTGACCTCATCCGCCTTGCGGACAAGCCCGCAGAACTCACGCCGATCATCCGAGGAAGACGATGATGTGCTCGACCCCGTATAGGCTGGGTCATGGCACAAGCGACCCTGGCAGTCCCTCTAGATGTGGCATGGGAGGCAACCCTAGGAACAGGCATAGTCAATACAGGTCAGAGTCAAACTCAAAACATCATTTAAACACTCAACCCTATTCGCGTAGCAAAACTCAGAGACACGGCGGTGCACCACCAGCCTTCGGCACATCTTCCCATGGATACTCACCTCATTCCATCACGTCAGCCAGGAAAGGAAACCATGAGCACATGAAAACAAGGAGGAAGTAGCAAGGCAAACACCGAAGAATAGATGATTCCCTCCACCAGCAGGTGAAGCAATCGAGGGAAGGTGGAGTGGTGGTTGCCCACGCGGCAGCACGAACCAAGTAAGCCTCCCGTTTCCCCACTATTTCCATACCATTTCAATTTATGCATCCATATTTTGCAACGCACGACCGCTCGCTAGTGGGTGCCATTATGCAATGATGTGACCGGGGAGGCCAACAACCCCCTAAGATCGTGCGCAGAGCGACCCACCACAACCACGACCCCGCATCGTGATTAGGAAAACCTCTCTTGGGCCGGCCCTTAGAAGGGCTTGAGGCCACAAAAGGGATAGGGGTAGGGACGAGATGGGCCCTTGCGGCTCTAATTAGTGGTCTGTTTCTGGATACGGCCTCAACTAACACTTACTAACATGAATATCATTTTTGCATTCATGAATTGCCATTATTCGTCACACTTGCAGTTCAAATTTGCATTTGTCGAAAAAATTCAAAGAAATTAAATAAACTAAAGAAATATAGCAAAATTTCATAAAATTGTGCCAACTTTCAACATGTTGGTCAAGGTATAGTAGGAAAGCTACAAAAAAAATTGGAAGCTAAAATCAAAAAAAGAAAAAATATTTTGCCTAGTGTCTCTGTAAGACACTAGGCAAACTGGCCAGTTTGCCTAGTGTCGTCCGGAGACACTAGGCAAAGTTCTAATTTTGTCGAGTGTTAACGGAAGACACTCGGCAAAATGGTAACGGCGGTTGCCCTCCGGCAGCCTTTGCCGAGTGTGATGGTATGCCTAGTATTGACACTAGGCAAAATGGTCATTTACCGAGTGGATTTCTTTTGCCTAGTGTCGACACTCGGCAAATAGTTATTTTGCCTAGTGCCTTTATTTTGCCGAGTGCTCCGGGGTCTAACACTCGGCAAACAAGCTCTTTGCCTAGTGTCCGACGATTGGCACTAGGCAAACCATTAAACATAGGCAAATCTCGGTTTTCCAGTAGTGTACATTGATGCAATGAGAAATTAAGGTACACCGACCTCGGACTTGGGATGCATGCATGTTTCCTTCTCTAGAACCGTTAAACTCACAAACAACTCTCCCTCTCACTGTCTCACACATTCCATTTTCTTCTTAACCCTTACAAAGATGTTTGTTCATCATCCATCGATCCATCCATGACAATATTAATTACCACTTCATTTATTTTTTACCAGGGTGTGGTTGGTGGGGGGCCTGAATGCATTGCCTTTCCCACCGATTGAGGACCACCGACGCAAGCAAGCCGCGGCACCTGAGAGGATATCGTCACCATCTGTGACCGTGCATGCAGAGTTGCAAACGGCCGAGGTCGGCAGGTGCAGCCCAACGCGGGCGCGGCTGGACTCTTGCGGGGAACCGTCCCGGCCGGGAACGCCTGCCGCGCGCATAACGAGGCACGACGGTGTGAAAAGCTCGCGGAAAGGCACGAAGCAAGCACGGCAAGCTATCTCGGTATGGCGTGGGGCAACGCGAGGCCAGCCGAAACGCCAGTGGCCGGCGTGCAGTGAGTGACAGCCTTCGGCACACACGCGACGCGAACGCGAACACGAGCCCTATATGAAAACCGCAGGTGTACCCTTGCCACACATCCACATCAGCGAGCGCTGCACATCCGGCAGGCACAGCGGAGGCGAGAGGCAGTGCACCTGTGGCCTGTGCAGGCAGTGACAGGAGAGAGTTTGTTCGAGGATGCAAGGCGGCATGATCGAGCTCGCGCGGCAGGCGGCGGCCGCGTCGAGGGCCGAGCGAGGGGTGCGTGGTCCGGCCAGGCTGCCGGTGCGTAGGTACCGCGGCGTCATGAGGCAGGGCGACATGTATGCCGCCGAGATCATGGACGCCGTGGGCCTCCGCCCGGTTTGGCTCAGGTCGTACGCGACTCCCGAGGAGGCAGCGTACGCGTACGACGCCGCCACGAGGATCATGCACGGGAACAAGGCCAAGCCAAACTTCCCCGAGCCCCCGGTCCCGTACCATGGTGGAGCCGCGCCGGCGTTCTCACAGTTTATGTACCGTCCAGCTGCAGGTCCAGCGTTCGCCGCCGCCGCCGGTGGAAGCAACGGCGCAGGCTTCTATGGTATGACTCCCATGATCGGCCCTGATGAGCCCGAGGTGCCCATGCCCATTCTCACAGTTTTCGTACCGTCCAGCTGCAGGTCCAGCGCTCGCCGCCTTCGGTGGAAGCAACGGCGCAGGCTTCTATGGTATGGCTCCGATGATCGGCCCCGAGCCCGAGGTGCCCATGCCCGCCTATGCAGCGAGGCGCGCACGGAGCAGCTCTGACAAGAAAAACAAGGCGGCTGTCGATGCCTCGGCAGCCGCGGACCCAAAGCTGGTCATCATCATCGAGTCTGATTCTGATGGTGAGTCCGTGGTCGAGGATAACTTCACCGGCGACGGCGGCGCGTCCTCCTCGTCTGCAGCGCGTCCGGCGGTGCTTCCACTCAGGCTCAAGGATCTGATGGAAGCCGAAGTAGTTCGCCGCAGCGCTGATGAGGGGAAGCCGTAAGCCGGCATAAGCGGCGCCGTTGCAAGGGGGCGCAGTGAAATGGGGCCATCATTGTCCTTCGTTCTTTGGATCCTTTGAGAACTATATGTCGTCTATTTACCCCTATCTTTAATTCGACTCTGCATCGTAATGTTTGTTTCTGTATGGATTAGTGTGTTGCTTTTATGTACTGTGATGGATCGATGGCCATGGTCTAATTAATAATATACTTGCGTTCTCAACATAAAGCTTGTCGTTGCTATAGTTTCTATGTGAGGAAAGAACAAAACAATATGGTTTATTTTGGTATGGTTATGAGATCCATGCATGATTTAGGGTTTAAACATAAATATAAATAGGTTAAAATAGTTTAGATATAAATGTTTTAACCAAAATAATAACAAATTTGCATAACTAAGTGCATTAAATGTGCCCATGGCTCACTTCCAAAATTTTGAAGCTCCGAAAAATCATTGAACTAGAGTTGAGCCAATTTTTTTTAATATCAGGCAATTCTACTTGTAATGATGTAATAAAGGACCTTTGGAAGATAGTACACCCTTGTGCCATCCTTTTGAGTCGATTCATTATTTCAGGTTTCAAGAGTAGACTAACAATGATAAGATTAAAGTTGTCTCAGTAGTCAATCGTAGATCCTACTTACTGAAATAAAAGTTTAATAAACATGGATATATCACTGCTAGAGAACAGACTTTAGAACGATATCCCAATTTAGCATTAGCCTCGGCATTTTTTGCCCCCGGGACTAAAGGACCCTTTAGTCCCGGTTGGTAATACCAACCGGGACTAAAGGTCCCTGCCCAACGGTCGTCCGCGGGGCAGGGATCTTAGTCCCGGCTGGTATTACCAACGGGACTAAAAGGTAAACCTTTAGTCCCGGTTGGTAATACAGCCGGGCTAAAGGTTTTAGTCCCGGTTTGGCCACCTAACGGGACTAATTATCTTGGCCTATACAACGGCTCATTTCTTCCTCCCCGAGCCCGAGCCATTCCATTCAAACTCACCGCCTCTGTTCTTCACTTTGCTGTTGTTGTTGCTCTCTCCCCTCCATTGGTGTTGCTCTTGATTTTGGAGGTAACAAACTTAATCCTCTTATGTTTTATCGGTAGCTTATCTCATTTTGCGATGTAGATGCATGTGTAACTTTATATGTTGAACTTTATTATGATTTTATATGTCATTTTTAGCTCAAAATCACATGATGATTTGCATATATGTTTGGATAAACAAAAGTTAAATTAGTTCATCAAAATCACGCCTCGCTTCGTCCTCATTTGGAGCACGCGCCATCCTCGTCCCCCCGGCTTACGTGATCTTAGAATTAATTTTTCCATGAAATGAAAAACTTAGAAAATAGTTAGAAAATTGTAGAAAATCCGTACTAGTTGAACTTGCGGACCGTGATCATCTCGGTGAGCATTTTTCTGCCGAGCGGTAACGGACGTCAAAGAGGAGCTTTGATTCTCGAGGGAGAGCGGCAGCGGTCATGGAAGACCGTGTTCCTTTCTCGTAGAATCGGAGCTCTTCCTTGGCCAAGCACGGTGCCGTCCGGTGGAGAAATGCTCGCCGAGATGATCACGTAAGCAAGGTCAACTAGTACGGATGGTTATTTATTGAAACATGTTTTTGAGCTATAATTTGATGGATATTTGAAAATATGAAATTTACACTAGTTTGCAAAAATAAGTATAGAAAGTAGATGACAACTGTTACTAGATCCTCGGCCTCTCGTTCGGTTGCGAAACGACTGAGGCCAGAACTCCCTCTCATTATTTGCGGCAAGTGTAAGTAGAAGATTGTGATGGAGTACCGAGTCAAGAGACAGGGACCCAACAAGGGTCGTGTTTTCTACAAGTGCCCGGATCGCGATGTGAGTTTCTTACGCATTTTATAATTATGGCTAATTGACCTGCTTTTCTTGAATATTTTTGACTAAATATTTTTTGGCTTTAATTTCAGTGGGAGGGCAATGGATGCGATGGTTGGTACTGGGAGGAAGATTATGCTACATACGTGCAGAATTTGGGTGCGCTTGAGGTAGCGGATGCTGCTGATGAGGCAGTGAGCCAGCAGGAGAAGCTTATTGATATTCAACAGAAGAATGATTTGTCTGTTTTAGTTGCGTACGATCACAAAATAATTATGTTACTGAAGTGCATTGTAGTTTTAGTTTGTTTAGTGATAGTTGGGATTGCTTACGTTGTAGCCAGGCTTAGTTAATTAATCAACCGTGTGTGTGTGTCATTTATGTTGTGTAATAAAATACTTAATTATGTTCAAGGTTTTCATAATTTGTCGTGTAATACAGATTATGTCACGCCATTGGATGTACAATGCCGATCGCCGCTCCCAAGACTTTATAGAGGGCTCCCATGACATCTTACATATTAGTTTCGAAGAATTGCATCAACTATTCCACTTGGACGCTCTGGACAAATCAATCATGAGCTCCTTTTGTTTGTAAGTGATTCTTACTTTTATTTAATAAACTCACTTCCATGCGTACGTGTATATAATTATCCTCACATGTAACTTATATTTATATATAGATTCCAGATGTCAGAGCTCCAAAGAATACAAGACACCAGTGTTGGCTTCATTGATCCTTATATCGTATTCAAAACCGATATTATTGTCAAGGACCACTGGGTATCTGAAGCACAGACGAATATCATGAAGTTCTTCGTGAAGCAGCACGACAAGACAACAATACTTTTCCCGTACAACTTTGAGTAAGTGTTAATAATAATGTAGTCTACACATTTTATGTAATATCAATACAACTTATATGCATGTACGTGTGTGTATAAACCAATGCAGTTTTCACTGGATACTCATTGTCATTGAGTTAAACTCAAGTCGGTTACTAATCTTTGACTCGTTGAGAAAAGAACGGGCACTATACCAAGATATGATAGACATTATCCAGGGGTAATTTCGATCTCTCGCGCACAACTATTATTGAATAGACTTTGCCATAATTTATTAACGATCGTACATTATTGGTCGCACAGGGTTTGGAAAGAGTTTATTCGGCAACATCGCAAGGATTGCAAGGCACCACTTAATGTAGTTGAAATACCAGTAAGTTGTACTATATACACTTCCCCACGTGTTTAATTACTATATCGTACTTCAATTTACGTGTGAGATGATGAGAATAATATTCTTCTCGTACAGTGGTGTTTGCGGCAGGAACCAGGTAATAACTTGTGTGGATACTACGTTTGTGAATTTATCACTGCGCACATAAGAAGAACTCCTGAAGATGTCCTCAGAGTACGTATATATCAATTTTTATTTATTTTTAAATGAATATATATATATATATGTGTATTAATACTTTTCCTTTTATTTCAAATGCAAGACTGAATGGTTGAAACGAAGGGTCATGCAAAAAGACCATCTGAAAGCAGTTCAAGAGTCAATAGCAGGATATCTTCTAGAAAAAGTGCTAAATCCCAACGGCGAGTTCTACTTTGATCTTAAGGAATAAATGATGTAAATTAAATGTTTATTGATATCATTATTTTCGAGAACAAGATTATGAAAGTGTTGTATATATACATATATATATATATATATCTATAATATATATAGTTTCATACTTTATTCGAATATAATAATACTCAAGATGAGAATTAGATGTAATTATATGCATGCGTGTATTTATATTAGCAACGTAGAATACGTACATAAAAACATATTATATATTAAACAAATACGTGTAACTGAACTCAAAACAAATTAAACAAAAAAAAAGAAAAAGAAAAGGAACCTTTAGTCCTGGTTGGGGTTACCAACCGGGACTAAAGGGTGAACCATTAGTCCCGGTTGGTAACCCCAACCGGGACTAAAGGGTGCGCCAGGTTCGCTCGGCTGGAGGGCCTTTAGTCCCGGTTGGTGTTACCAACCGGGACTAAAGGTCCCTCTTTAATCCCGGCTCGATGACCCGGGACTGAAGGTTCCACCTTTAGTCCCGGGATCGTTGTCCCGGCGCGGTAACCGGGACTAAAGGCTGTTACCGCCCGGGACAACAGGTCCATTCTGTAGTAGTGTATATCCCATCTTATGGTTACTTATTAGAGACTTGTTTCGTAACCTCCATGTTAATTTTCACGTTATACTCTAGGAAAAGGAATAAAACTTATAGATTCTACAAAATAAAATAAAACAACCGACCATCCATTTTGTAGACTTAATCCTATTATTGACAACAATAGCCAGAGTTCTAATTTTCTACGAAATCATCCATATCTGCTATTATATATGAAAACAACATACAGCTAATAACCCCATAAATATGTATACATAACCTGAACTAACCCAGTTGCATCTAGATTATCCGCACTGCATGAAAACACGCAATAGTGACGTCTGCCAAGGTCTTGTTAAGTTGGTGATTGGATTGGTCACAAGCTTCAAAAGGTCATCCACACCTCCACCTTTACTCACTTCCTCTTTCACTTTTTTACTCTCCTCTTGCTCCTATTTTGGCTTTGAGATGCAATTGTCATTGCATGTTTGTCTCCTCCTAGTATAAGGGAGTCATATATATGGAAGATTTGGTACTATGTTTTCCCAATCTCCTATGAGTTCCTATTGATTTAATGTAATTATATAAATTATTAATTGCATATACCTAATCACATAATTCTAATAAGTAACCGTTAATAAGAATGAATAATGTTTATATACAAACTTGTGGATGTCAAAAAGGAGTGTGATATACCTTGGGACCCATTATTGTCTAGAGTACTTGAATAGACTAGAGTCGTTCATGGATGCAGCGACAACGTGTATAAATGTTAATGTAAAATGATAATGTATTGTGCATGCCCTAATTTCGATAATAAGAAGAAGTTTCCCGCAACCAAACAATGTCAAGGCACTTGATCATGCATGGATTTTAAAATCATGTTGGAATAAACATGATGAGGAAGATCTTACCGATGGGGAGAACTATGACAATGTGAAAGACCCTCCCACCCCAAACTGGTGATATGGATCATGATCTGAACAATGAGGCCATATTAGGTTTAGATATGTTGTTGATGGACGGTGTAGGATGTTAAGGGGCAAGACTGGTATAATGATGATAACAAGTTTGCTAAATTATAGAAGTACGTCTAATATTCCAAGGTTGTAGAGGAATGGGCACACCTAATTAGGGACCTCAAGTTTCTACGATTGAGAGCAACTCATGGTCAAGTTGATAGGAATTTCACAACATCATTGTTTGTGCTAAAGGACATGCTACCAGAGCAGAACTTTGTGTCCATGCCTATGTGTGAGGCGAAGATGCTCATTTGTCTCATGGTATCAGAAATGAAAAAGATACATGCATATTAGGAAAACTTTGTAATGTTTGTGGAGTGTATACTGATTTGGGTCGAGCGCATATTATAATAACACTCGATACACGAGAAGAAATGATAGTGTTGATGGAGAGACAAAGGTAGTAAGAGTAAAGAGTCTCCAAGGATGGTGGTTTGATATTTACATCTTGAGTTCCTATAATTCCTTATGTCTGAAATGATTATTTGCTAAAAAAGAAGGATACTTGGTGTGCATATGTTGAGGGCGATTTGTTCTATGACGCTGTCCTTGGATTCCCTCGAGAACAAAAACAAGGAATTTTACTTTCTTGCTGGTGCAAAAAATGGAAGAGGAGGCAACCAGACTCCCCATTGCACCACTGCCCGCCCACCGTGTATGAAACTTGCTAAGGTGGGAGTTTGGGATGACAAGGCTGCATTGTCCTAGTTGAGGTGCGACTGCCAGTAGCAAGCTGGAGACATTGCCCTTAAAATTTGGTCCTATCTCTGTAGTCTATCTACTCGACATTTGTGCTAGGGTAAGCCAACTATAAGCAACAGATGTGTGCCATTAGTGTATGAGAGAGGATAGATACATAGATAGACGGGGCCTTAATGGACTTGGTAAGGTAGATGGAGGCGGCAACGGTAGTTGTGAGGGCTGAGCAGGAGGCAATGGTGCTATCCCTGCTTCCTGTAAGGAACTGCTCATACCTTAATGTGAGATCACATTACAAGAAGTATGGGATGGAGATCCTTGATCGGCCAGACATCAAGGGCATATGGATTTGGATTTACGTGACCTTTGTGGAGGCGGCACACACGTATGACATAGCCGCAATGACTATGAGGGGAAAGGCCAAGCCCAACTTCCTTGAGCCCTAGTCGGTGATAGGGGATGAGGAAACAATGGCCACCATCTCGCACACTTCATGGAGTCAAACTACGCACGTGAAGAAGAAGCACTCCCAGTCCCTGGTGTCCGTTGAAGTAGAAGCAATGGCACTAGCTCCTATATAGGCTCTAGTAAACAATACAACCTTTGCCCAGATCCACTTTGCACATGATTTGTAGTTGCAACAGACGATTGCACTACCAATGATGAATTGGTGGTTGTGTCATGGTTTGCTTGTATTAATCTATAATGTTGACTTCTTGACTTAGTTTTCTTGTGGTCAGTAATCAAAAGACAAGACATATTAGTACCTTTGAAGTAAGTTATTATTATCTTCTTGTTCCCATCCATTCTTGTTGATTTTTTGATAGAACCACACGTTCCTGTTATATGCTTTCTATCGTGTGTATTTGAGATTTCCATTCGACAGTAATTATCATAAAGTTCATCATGATAAAGTTAATCGTAATCGTATGTGGTAGAAATTAATAGAAGTAGTAAAAGATCATTGTTTATCTTTAAATAGGCTACATCGAACTACTATTTTGCTATATGTTAACTGATGTAAGTGGTTCTTTACTGTTCTAATGGAAACATATGAAATTCAAGAGTAACTCTTATTGCAATGCTCCATCTTCTACTTAGACATTACAACTAACACCATGTGCTTGTAGATGTCTTGAATAGGCCATAATAATGGTGTAATTGGTATCTATCCAAACATAATACAGAGGACATCCTACAATGTGCTTGGAAGGTGAGTCCAAGCCTTGAACATGGAATTGTCAAGACGAGTATAACTTTGTGCCAAAACTTGAGTGGGCAGCGGCCGCTATATGTGCCTATCTTGTTTATCCAATCATGTCCTTGATATCATATATATAATCCATTCACAATTTTTCTTTTACATGTTGGAAAGTGGGAAACCCATATGAAAGGACCGAGGATGCCGCCTAGAGGGGGGTGAATAGGTGTTTCTAAAATTCAACCCTTCAAAATGCAGAAACTATTAGTGTTGGAGTTTCCTAATCGGAGAAATAAACCCCTCACGAGTTAGCCGACAGAGTAAGCAAGGTTTATAGGGTATATCTAGGAGCTAGAACCATGCAACACAAAGTTAGAGCAGTGAATAAACAAATTCAGCGTAGGGGTGAAATACAGGACACGTCTGGCATGGATACCAGACACGTCCGGTATTCACGGGCTGGGAGCTTTAGTCCCCGAAATGCTCCTTTTGATTCCTCCTTGCTTCCAAGCTGCAGGCACTGTCTATCAACCTGTATACAAGCTCAAGCAACACACAAGGATCACAAATACCAAATGAAAAGAGAGATCGAGACATGGTATTTGTTTTACCAAAGTTCAGACTCCGTCGAGTCCTACTCTCCATTGAGGGGGATGCGAGCGACCCAGCGAAGGTCAGCTCTAGAGGACCACGAAGGCCACTCTAGCTGGAGTCTTTTCCAACTCCTTTTTTCCTCGTTCCACTAGTTGATTCCTTCCCTTGTGGTGGCGGAATCGAACTGGTACAAACTTTCCGAGGCACACCACAATGTCTTGGGTGCTCTCCGGCGACGCCTAGCTGTCTAGGACCGAAGAGTCCATGAGTGACAAATACAAATCACGAGATCGACAAATATGCACAAGTGCTCAAGGGTGGCTTGCTCTCCATTTGAATCTCATTCAACCCACAAGATAGATTTTGCGAGTTTGAATCAATCACTCACTAAGAGAGGGTTGGGTAATGTTCTCAA
Source organism: Miscanthus lutarioriparius (assembly GCA_904845875.1). Taxonomy (NCBI): domain Eukaryota; kingdom Viridiplantae; phylum Streptophyta; class Magnoliopsida; order Poales; family Poaceae; genus Miscanthus; species Miscanthus lutarioriparius. Next base: position 24,016,607 of record CAJGYO010000018.1, read on the forward strand.
GGCTCAAAAACATGAGAGAATGCCAGCAGAATCAGCAGCTTCCAAAGGTGGAGGCTAAGGGGTATTTATAGCCCTTTTGAAATAACAACCGTTATGTGGACGTTGAGGAATACCGGACACGTTCGGTATCACGTCCCGTATTGGCCGTACAGCCCCAACGGTCATGATGTCAGTACAGTTGTGAGGCGTCGGACCTCCCGATGATTGCCGAGACTTTTGACTCCCGGAACTCCCGACTCTTATCGGAACTCTAGACAAACCAACCTGAGATAATCAAGAAGGTCACTGTTCCTGGGCAAATACTAGACATGTCCAGTATCAATACCGCTGGTATTGCCAGACTCAGCAAAACGAGTTAGTTCTTTAGGCTCTCAAAAACTTTCGAACCTCACATGGGTTGGCTTGAGCACTTATGAATAAATATCTATCAACATGATGCATCCCTCTTAATAGCACGGCATACCTATAAACTCAAGATCAAATGAAAATAGAATTTGAAGCGCTTGAGTTGATTTCCCTTAAACCAAAATGCCATATACTTCAATGATCATCAAGTGAGGGTGTCAATCATGTCGATCTTGATTCTCTCCTTGAGCATAGCCATCTTGAGCATGAGACTTGATTGCATTCAATAAATGTGAGTTGAATCCAAATGTATCATGTCACTTTCCACTAATACATTCAAGATTTGATTCTCCACTTCAATGTGTCCGTCATGATTTGATTGGTACCAACTAAATGCAAGTACTTCCTTCTTCACCCTAGCTAGGTTCCTCGGTTGTCAAGCCGTCGCTTGCCCTTCACCCTTGCTTAGTACCTCGAAGCCTTTCCTTGCTATTTGCACCATCTCAAGCCATCAAGTCACACTTGGTGTCGAATCATTCATTAAGATCATTTGTATAAATATCTTTCAATGTAGCAAGGTTTAGAATGTGAGACCATTCCATATGCAACCCCTCTTGTCTCATTAATCATTTGTCAATGAGCTTGCTTTCATATGAATCATCATAATCCCACAATGAATAAGCCTTGCATAATTACATTTGTATTGTTGTCTTGTGTTTGAACTAGATTGCTTATACAACAACACATCATTTTGGCTTTCATCAAATACCTGTGAGATAACCCATTTCCTATCCAACACTTAGCAAATGGGTTAGACCTTTAATCACGTTGTCATTCAATCATCCGAAACCCACTAAAGGGCTAGATGCACTATCAATCTCCCCCTTTTTGTTGATTGATGACAACTTGATTAAAGCTTACAAAAAGATATTAAATATTAAAATTTTTGGGTTCAATGATTTATGAGAGGCTCCCCCTTAATATGTGCTTATGAATGGAATTCACAAGATGACCTCAAATATCAATTGCACATATTAAATCACATAGGAGACTCCCCCTAAATCATTGCATCTGTGGGGTGCAAGTGTGGGTGACAAAATAAAACCGTGATGCATAGGACAATATATATCACACAAAGAGGAAATAAGTAAAAGCATCACATCACACAAATTCACTCTAAACAAGTATGGTCCTTATGAAAATAAATACATCATATATATGTTACACACATAGCACTCATCGCAATTTTTCTCAAGTCCACAAACCACTAAGATAGATTATATTAAAAGATAAGGATCATGTCACATGAGTCTCAAAGGATATATCCATTAAGTACAAGACTCATCTCAAACATGATACAAAGATAAAGCTCATATAATCTGTCTCAACTCAAATAGATACATCAATGAGGCCCAAAATAAAGACAAAGACAACTACAACTGCAGTACATATCTCTAGGTACAAAGATAACACAAGAAACACATCTAAAGCTTTAATCAGTCTCTCTCCCCCTTTGTCATCTATCACCACAAAAGGTCTAACAAAGATAATCCAAGCTATATCTGAAAGCTGTGATCACTCCTCATCATCATCGTCATCCTGTCCGCCATCATCCTCATCCTCTGAGACTAGGTGAACGTGTGGTAGAACCGCCTAATCTAATGCCTCCCAGGAGTGCTCGTCTTCCATTAGACACTAAGCACTCAGGGGAGAATACTAAATTACTCGGTTTCGTCGGGCACACCCCAGGGGAGAACCCAAAAATCCACATTTTTGCCATCAGGATCACAAATGAGAGAATAAAGCTTACAATCATTCTTAACAATTTCTTACATCACTTTACATGTACATCAGAGTATAACATTTATTGTTATAACAACAGAATGAAATCATATTATCAGAATTATAAACAATTTAATTGAACAGCGGAATATAAACATGTGATCAGAATTACAGCGGAAATAAATATTCATGGCATGATGAAGCATTGATATATAAGCTATGACAACAGATTATAAAGCTTTCATTTATAAAAACATTTGGTGGGAGTTATAAATAAACACTACGATCGTAGCGTAAAGGAAATCCTCTCTGAGCCCACTAGGAGGAATCCACACACAAAGGTCAGCTTTAGCCTCCACCTGTCATCTGCAACAGGGGAAAATAAAACCCTGAGTACTCAATTGTACTCAGCAAGACTTACCCGATAGGAGGAAAGAAAAGACTCCAAGGATATGCAAGGCTATCTGGCTTGTGGGTGTATTGCATTTGCAGGAAGTATTACTAAGCGTGCGTCCTTATATTCGATTTTTATTAATAGCCGCGTTGGTTCATTAACTAACCATTCTATGTAAGCACCTGTACTACTTTCAAGCAGGTGGTAAGCAATCAGATTTCCTTTTTCTATCTTCCATCTTTCATCTTTCAGTTCTTACTACGGTGCTAGACCGCAGACAAGCCGTACCGGATTTCTCAGCGATTTGTGAATCAATGTGCCTAGCTAGGTGCTCCGAAGGCACACGCCCCGCTTGTACCCCAGGCACAAGGAGGACCAACCCATCACTCTCTTGTCCTGGGTGTCCAGGTCCCCGTCCAAACTAGGACTCCAAGCCCCTGCCTCTGAGTCCCGGACTCAGTGCGATGCAAGGACCTCCTCCAGCAAAACAAAACCCTGACAGTCGGTCCGGAAAGAGCTGGATCCACGACAAGAGAGCAACAAGCCTTCCAAGCGCCCATACACAAGTATGTGCTCGGGACAATAGATCTGTGACTTGCCTAGAGACTTATGCAACGACCGGTCCTTAACCAACACAAACAGGGAAAGCAGTGTAACCAAGCCATGCCCCGCGTCCACGGCGACACAACCTTACACCCACTAATACCCAAACCGCATCCCTGCCCGGTCACCATTTTCCTTTCCACCATTTATATTTTCCCAGTGATAATAATACAGTAATATATATTTCATATCTCTCGCGAGTGACAGCCATCACTCGACTTGTACCGGAGTCCTATAGCATAGCATTCTACACGATCCTGTAATACTAGTGAGACTCATAGGATAAAGATATATATATGCAAGTGGGGTTCATTCAACTCCTTAAAACTTAATGCACAATTATAATTTGAACTGCAAAAAAGTAGGGGTTATGCACCGGTGCTTGCCTGGGTAAGATATATATCAAAAAGTTAGTATCTTCATCTTCGGATCATCCACCATCACTGAATAGAAAACCCATTGCATCATCTCCTGAAGAGAATACCATTACACCATCCTTGGATTCCCAATCATCCTTCAATTGATCCATTGATCCATCATCGTACCTATATGATATGCATTGATGCAAATGTATAGATATAAATAATCAACGACAGTCAAAATACTTAGAAACCCGATCACGCCTCACAAGCTAACGTGATAGCTCTAACGCGGGTCTACGTATCCATGTTGTCGAATAAGGCGTTACTTCCCAACAATTATTTTAGTTATATAAACCAAGGTGTTTCTTTATTCTATTCTATCAATTTAATCTTTATTCGCAGTAGGACATCATTATCTATTTAGCAAACTAATTATTCTAGAGCTATAAAAATTACAGTGAGCAGCTAATAATATTAGTAGTTTACTATCAAATTTTTGGAGTCAACACTATCACCGATTTATCCCGGAAATTCCTACAAGTTCTCATTTTAACAATATTAAGCATGTTAAAATAATTAGAGAAATCCTAAAAACATACCGAATCTATGTGAACAAAATACACTATTTGATAGATCATGATTTTAGGAACTCAACAAAACTAGTTTGGCCTTTTTATGATTTTTCCATGATTTTCTATGAATTTTACAAGTTTACTTCAGCTTTAAATTAGAAAACACCTTAAAAATGAAAAAGGGCCAGCGGCCACTAATTGGCCTAGCAGCCCATAGACGCGCGCGTGGCCTACAGCCAGGCGTGGCCCAGATGGTGTGGCACCAGCGCGGCCCACAACCGGCGAGCGTGGCTCGGCCCACGGAGGCACACTGCGCAGCCCAGGCGCGGCGACACAAGGCCGGCCCAGAGCGAGCGAGCCCATAGGCGCATGACTGGCGGCCCAGGTAGCCATCAGCAATGGCATGGACGGCCCAACTCCAGGTAGGTCGTAGCCCAGCAAACCGGCCCACGCAGTCCAGCGGTGGCACAATTGCAAAACGACCCTTGAGTTATCCTCAAATCAACCCGCAGTACAACGACACTATTCCTATGAATCATGTATCTTACACCTAGGACCCTGAACAAAATCTTTACTTTGATTCATACCCTTCTCACCTTCCTTTTCTCCTCAAAACAGAGCACGAGCAGAGGCATAGGCTGACACGTGGCGGCAACGGCGCTGTGGGGCAACGGCGGCCGGCGAGGCAAACTCCGGCACCAGGCGGGCATGGCGTGCTCGCGCACGGGCTGAGAGGCGTGGCGCGCACGAGGGATGCAGGGCGATGGCGAGCGTGACCCAGGCAGGTGGGAGCGGGTCATGGAGACAGCGTGGTGCTGCGGCAGCGGGGCGCCGGTGCTGTGGTACGGCGTGAGGCCACGGTGGCGCGGGGAGGAAGAGGAAGGGGAACTCCGACGCTGCACACAGAGGAGACAGCACCATGGAGTGCAGTGGTTCAGATGTGCTTGGAAAGTGCCTTGGTGGCGGCGAGGGCGTCAGCGCACGGGCACGGGAGGAGCCGTGATATGAGGAGGAAGGCGGAGCTGTGGAGACGGACAGGTGCTGTGACCGTAATGGCCGCAGGTGCGGCCTGATGCGGCGGTGGGGCGCATCACCGGCCACGAGCAGCAGGCGGGCCGCGCGGATGACGGCGGGGCGGCAAGTCACCTGACCGAACTGCCAGTGCGGGCACGAGCAGGGTGTAGATATACATGAGGCGGCTGCGGTGGTGGTGGGCTCGGGCTCATGACGGACGGCAGGGACGAAATTATTCGGCAGCGGCACTTCAGAGCGCGGTAGTAGTAGTAGGCCTCTACGACAGAGGAAAAGGGAGGGAGGGAGGAGCAGGGACGGTGGCCTCACAGTGGCGCTCCTGGGCTGGGCGCCTCCTCGGCACAGCAGGAAGGGAGAGGGAGGAGAAAAGCAATGCGAGGCTCGGGCATGGTAGAGTACGGGGCTTCGGCTTGTGCAAGGTGAGGGTCGGCGACGAAAATTACTCGATGACCCTGAGCAGGGCGGGGCGAGCCTGGCGGGCCTCAAGAAGGTAGAGGGCATGGCAGCAGCAAGTGCAACCATGGCTAGAAGGATGAGAGCGGGCCAACGAGGAAGCAAGCTCGCGTGGCCAGCTGCACGTCCAGTACAGCAGCAGCAGTACCAAGCAGAGAAATAGACACGCAGAGGCAGGCAAGGACACGCAACACAGAGACAGACAAGACCGAGGCAGGCGGCAGAGGCAGTACGTCAAGGTTATCAGTTCGACGGGACGATGGCGGCAGAGGTTACTCGACGGTGCACGATAGATAGAGGACACGGTGTGGTGCAGAGCAATGCAGAGCCACGACGAGAGACATGACGGGGATTAATTGCCATGCAACGAGTACATTATACATCGGGAAAAAAAATAAATGAAGCCGTTGCGCTATCTCTCGCCTGTTACGTGCTTTCCAAAATAAACGTGAGTATATATATATATCGTTCTATTTATTGATGGATTTATTTTATTTATAAAAGTCGCTTTCTCATGCTTAATCTAATAGAACAAACCATTCACCAGAATCGTCGTTCGACATTCCTGAATATCTTTACACACTGAGTAATTTGACTTGGGCGTTGATTCGAGTCCACAAAATTAAATTAGACATGATTCCCTTATCACGACAAGTACGTTTTAAATAAAAAATCCGAGAAACTCGCTTCAGAATTTTTTCTTAGGCCTAAATCACGGTGCTAAATAAGCTCGTAACACCAGGGGTGTTACAGGACACGAACCACCTGCACCAGATGTATCATAGCCACCAAACCCATAGTAGCTATATCCACCTATGAGGTAACCCCACCAGTCTAAAGTATACTCGTCTGCGACACTGGGACGTGGCTAAGAGTGAGTAGGCACACGAGCCTGTAGTGGCAAGGTGTCAGGGTGCTTCGGTGCCTGCTCCTGTTGCTGCTGAGCCTGATGCTACTCCTGTCTCTGAAGAAATTGAGCAAACTCTCTATCGTACCTGACCTGCCTCTGCTCCTCAGTCTCTGGGTCACTAAGATCCTCATCTAAAAGCGAAGACCTAGGAGGATTAAGCTCAAGATTCTAAAAAATCATCTTGAGCGTGCGAGTGTCCTTACTCCTAGCCTCCCTCTCTCTCTGTTGCCTGGTCTGGATGTCCCTACACATCCCACAGATAACACTAAAAATCTTGCGAATAGGCGAAGGAGGGCTACGACGGCGTGAAGAAGAACGTGGAGAAGCATGTGGTGGAGGTGAGACTCCTGCTGCTGCTGCTGCACCACCTATAGGTGCATCTGCCTTAGCTGCTGCTGCTGCTCCCCCAAGACCAGGTGAGGGTACTCCAACCTCTGTCAGATCAGCCACTATCTTCAACACCTTGTGTTGCTTGTCATACTCAAATGTGTGCCCTGTCTCCTGCTCAATCATGTGCATAATGTATGGAGCAAAGCCATAGCCCTTGATAGGCCTCTCACCAACACTCTGAATCTCACACCTGATGAAATCAAAGATACTAAAGGGCCATGCATCTGGTATCATCCTATAGAGAAGGTTCCTAGAGTAATTTGCAATAGTGCCCTTGTCTCCACCCTTGCTATCAATGGACTTTCTGAACATCCTATCCAGGTACCTGTAGGTAGGGTGAAGACCGTTTACCTTCCCAACTGAGCCACCCCAGTACATGTAAGCCATTCTCCCAGGAGGTAATACCTACTCGGTGTGAATCCTATCTCTCTGAAGCTCCTCCTCTGAGATACCTAGATGACCTACAAAGACTGCATAGTCAACACTGTACCACTATCCCTCTAACATCCAGTGCATACGCCTTGGCTCCTCCTCTACAAACAAGGTGGCATAGAACTGTGCAATAACTTCATAGTTCCAAGGATGCTGAAACTCCATGAGCTTGTAAACACTAGTGCGCTGACAAGTGGTAATGGCAATGTCAAGAGAAGGCTTCTTTTGCTCTCTAACATGCTTCCAATCAATCCACCGAAACTTGGTCACAACTGGGTTTCTAGAGAGTATCACACTATGATAGAAGTCAAACTGAAACATAGTGCGAAAACGATGATCATATGGACAACTCTCTGGCTGACTCCTAGGATCAATCCTACTCAGCTCTCTAGCTCTCTCAATCATCCCCTTTCCCATGTAATTAACTCTAGCAACATAATCAGGTGCTGCAGTGCAATGTACCCTAAGCATACCAAAGTGGATGCTATGAGCTGGCAGTCCTCCCTGAGGTGGGTGCTGAATTGGAGGTGCCTCCTCATCCTCCTCAACCTCCTGTTCATCATCAGGGCTATCAATATCTGAGTCTTTGTCAGTGCTCTTTCTCTTCCTAAGCTCAACTCTATAATCCTTAGTCTCATCATCATCAGAATAGGGACTACTACTATCACCACTCTTTCTGTACTATGGAGCACCCCTAGTAGCTCTAGAGGGTCTCCTGCTGCTGCTCTGCTCCTGCTAACTGAACCTAGGGTGCATGTCCTACCTTGTCTTCTTGTATTTCTCAAAAGCAGGTTTGTCGTGCTGAGCCTTGGACCAAGGCTCGAGCCTACCATCCTTGTGTCTCCCCATACTTGTTGCCCTGTATCCAAATAGGTTTGCAAAGAATCTCAGAAGCATGTCCACAAGAATCTTTAAGTCGCAATTTAGAGTATGAATTACTCATCATGTTTTGCAATCACCTAACCAATCCATGGTCATAGGTTTACCAAACATCATAGATAAGCAACTAATACTTTAAAAGGCAACATTGATTGAGACTTGAGCAGGAATTACAGACAACCTGCACTGGCCTAGCTCATACTGGACACGTCAGGTATTAGCGTAGAGCCCCCAACAGTTTGGTCCCTGTTCAAACTCGAAACCAATCCATCTCAAACTTTAGGAACATCTTCTACATCACCAATGCAGCAACTCTACTAGAGGAATTGACAATTGAAGCTATATCCATTATATCAGATAGGTTCCAGGATTTGAAATATCTAGGATAGGGAACTTGAAACCGAAGTCAAATCCAACATGGAGATCCTTGATTCTTGCTAAGGAAACCTTCAATCCATCAATCCCTCTCCCTTTCTCTTCTCTTCCTTTCTCCTTGCTTGGCCGCAGTCCGAGGAGGCAAATGTAGCTGCTGAGGCGCTAGTCTCGCTGCTGTTGTGGCTGCTGGTGAGGGCGTGCGGCAGGACAGAGGAAGCAGCACGGCAAGGATGAGGGCGCACGACATAGAGGCAATGCAGTGGCCAAAGGACTGGCAAGCGGTGCGAGCGGCAAGGGCACGGCGACGACGCGGAGTGCGGGAAAGGATGAGACCGAGCGGTGATGGCGCTGGCGGTTATGACTAAGAGAATGAAATGGGCCTCGAACCTGGGCCGAAAGGGTATTTGACCTAGCTCTCCCGTGGATACCGGACACGTCAGTATCAATACCGGACACATCTGGTATTTGTGGGGTCCGCCCAACTTGTTCCAAATCTTGTTTTCTTGATTCTTAACCCCTTCTCTGTCATTTCTTAATCCAAAATCATGTCTGTCCTTGATCCAAGTAAAGTGTAACTGATTTTCTTATCCAAGAGCCATGAATTGATCCTCTCTTTTCTAGATAATTGGCATATAAATGATTTTGATCACTTGAGAAAGATTTAGTGAGACATAGTAGTTTATGGACATAAGAAAACCATGTCATGTGTGATTAGCGAGTCAATCAATCAAGGAGAGCTATAATCACCACAAGACAAGGCTAGGTCACTAAGACCAAGAATCAAATAATTTTTCAAATCCACACAACCTACACATACTAGTTAGTGATTTTGAAAACATCTATTCTATGTCATGCAAATGCACACTCTAGCATATAAAGGGCCTTGGATGCACTTTCAATGCATAAATGTAAATACATACCTTTGTCTTGAGCCCACAAAGATTTCTACCAACAAGACACTTTAATTATTTAGTTTGATCTTATTTATCAGATGATCATGCTTCTCATGAAGATCCATTTATCATACTTAGGACTACAAGATCACTAGAAGAAATTGTTAGTCCACAATGGTGCAAAAATAGAAAGATGAGCTCCCCCTCAAAAAGTGCCACAAGTAATTTGAATAACTTGCCATGAGCACTTTACTCAATTATGAATATGAGAGAGTCAATTTTCTATTGACCAATACATAGTAAGATGCCATATTTAGATCAAGTTGAAGAGATGCTTACAACCACTTAGACATAATGAATCACCAAGCATCTGAGTGATCTATGAATATATGAAGTCGCAACTCTCATAACAGTATGTGCAGATCAGAACCAACTTGTTTTCTGCACTTGTGTTTTGCTTTCTAGTTTAGCACTTCATATATGTACCTGCATCTCAACAAATAAATTGCTCTACAAGAGAGCCATTAAAAGCACCATATGACAAACACTATGATTCTTAAGTGAGTCTAATTAGCCACTTTCAATATTTCACAAATATGCCTATTTATGAGCCATTGAGCAAGTTCTAAACAAAGTGGCTATCCTACAAGGTTTAGGTACTTGATACCAATAGTGAAGATGAAGCAAAGGATATGATCAATTATTGCTCTTTGGGTCAACCATATAAAAGATTATGATAAGAATTGGTTGATAGATTAAGTGAATATTTCCAATTTGATTGCTCAACCACCCCGAAGACTTCATCTTACCACCAAGTACCTACATCAACATCCTAAGCACATTTTGGTACCCAACTCTTGTTAGGTCCTTTTGAGTTAGTCAACATGTGCTTAGGCACCCAAATGGCCTTAGTACTAGTTTGTGGTGAACACATCACCTTGCTAGTGCTAACTCCATTTGCTGTCCTCCTAAGCATATTATCATAAACAAATGTGTTCGGCTTAGGAATTTCACCATTTGGGCAATCGTAGCTTAGATGCCCTTTCTCCTACAAGCATAGCGTATACATCCTTGATTTGCTCTATGATTGTTTTGCTTGTTGGGACATCCATCAACCATGTGCCCCATCTCATTACATCCATAGCATCTTCTTGTTGTAACTTGGGCCTTCTTTCTTGCCTCTTGTACAAGGGGCAATTCTTGGTAGGATGGCCCAACTTCTCGCATACGAGACAAGCACTTGGGTTCATCACTCTTCACTTGCTTGGCCACCTTGATAGAAGCCTTTTGTTTGGCGGCTTCAACCTTGTCGGCCCAACTCTTGTGTGAACACATAGACCACTCATGTCCATACAATCCACAACCATAACATAATCTTTTTCCATGCTTCTTGCTCTTGGTTGCTTTGGCATTGCATGAGGTGTGATTCTTTTGTTGGATTTTGGACGAAGCAAGGTTTGATCCCCTCTCAAGCTTCTTCACCATGTTTTTACGGTTATCTTGAGAGGGTTGTGCTTTCTCCTTATCCTTCAACCGAATCACATCCTTTCTTAGCCTTTCTACTTCTTCTTTGAGCTCATGACTTTCTAAGAGATTTTGCTCAATTGAAGTTTGGTTTTCTTGAGAAGCACACTCATTAGTACAAGTAATATTTAATTAAGATGGTATACAAGTGAGTGTGTGTGTGGGAGGTTGAGATGATTTTACCGATGTGATCACAACTTCATGAGCTACCTCAAGCATGAAATGTGATTCCACTAACTTTTCATGTGAGCACTTGAGATGAACATAGTTAGTTTGAAGTACATTGTATTTGCTTGATAGTTCATCTAGTCTTGCCTTGAGCTCAATGTTGTCCTTTTCTAGTTGTAACACACTAGATGAGGAGTTAGTAACTAAAGCATGCTCAATTGACAATTTTTCATACCTTTCATTCAATGCCTTTAGTTCTTCCAACTTGGAGACGAGAAACTTTTCTTGCTTTTGAAGTGATTGTTCTTGTTTCTCATTCTCTTCTTCAAGCTCATCCATTCTTTTCAACTATCTTCATGATGATGAACTTGTCTTTGCGGTTGAGATGATCAAGGTTGTAGTTGTCTTCAACTTCAACATCACTCTCATCTTGATCATCCACTTGTGCTTTATGCTTTTCTTGATCTTTCTTGTTACTGTTCTTCTTGCTTTTCTTGGCCATGAGACACAAGTGATGAGTATCATTAGATACTGAGGTTGACTCATCACTTGGCCGCCATCGAGCTTGATCATTGTCGTAGACGCCAACATGCTGTCTTACTGCTACACCAATACCGGGCACGTCCAGCAGTGATACCGGACACGTCCGGTATGTGCAGCCATGCAGCACTGCATCTGTGGCTTGCACGTCTTGCTCTGGCTTGATGCTTTGCTGGTTCCTTGAGGTTTCTCCACTGCATGAAGAATCAATGGACATGTCTTCCATTGACTCATACTCATGAGCCTCATCACATTTGGACTTTCCGTATAAATCAACAAGTCTAGTCCAAATGAGATGTGCACTCTCTGAAGGTGTTTGTCCATTGAAGATTGCCTCATCTAGAACCTTTGCACTCAATGTACTCAACATGACATTTATTGCTTGAGCATTGAGTTGCACGATTATCTCTTCATCTTTTAGAATATTTTTGTAGTTGCTCCACTCAACTACCAGAAGAGAGATGCTTGCATCCACAATACGCTCCACAAGAGGACTAATAGCCCTAAAAGCATCGAGTACATAAATTGACCAAGGTAGAAAATTTGAACCAGCATTTTGGAGAAGCACCGGCTTCGACTCGTTTGGCGTCGACATCCTTTTAGTGAGTCCTCGTTCTGATACCAATTGAAAGGACCGAGGATGCCGCCTAGTGGGGGGGGGGGGCGAATAGACATTTCTAAAATTCAACCCTTCAAAATGCAGAAACTATTAGTGTTGGAGTTTTTAATCACTTGGAAACTCCTAATCAGAGAAATAAACCCCTCACAAATTAGCCAACAGAGTAAGCAAGGTATATAGAGTATATCTAGGAGCTACAACCCTGCAACACAAAGTTAGAGCAGCGAATAAACAAATTCAGCACAAGGGTGAAATACCGGACACGTCCAGTATGGATACCGGACACGTCCGGTATTCACGGGCTGGGCGCTTTAGTCCCCGAAATGCTCCTTTTGATTCCTCCTTGCTTCCAAGCTACATGCTCTGTCTATCAACCTGTATACAAGCTCAAGCAAAACACAAGGATCACAAATACCAAATGAAAAGAGAGATCGAGATACGGTATTTGTTTTACCAAAGTTCGGACTCCGTCGAGTCCTACTCTTCGTTGAGGGGGCTATGAGCGACCCAACGAAGGTCAGCTCTAGAGGACCACGAAGGCCACTCTAGCCGAAGTCTTTTCCAACTCCTTTTTTCCTCCTTCCACTAGTTGATTCCTTCCCTTGTGGCGGTGGAATCGAACCGGTACAAACTTTCTGAGGCACACCACAATGTCTTGGGTTCTCTCTGGTGACGCCTAGCCATCTAGGACCGAAGAGTCCAAGAGTAACAAATGCAAATCATGAGATCGACAAATATGCACAAGTGCTCAAGGGTGGCTTGCTCTCCATTTGAATCTCACTCAACCCACAAGATGGGTTTTGCAAGTTTGAATCAATCACTCAGTAAGAGAGGGTTGGAGAGTGTTCTCAAGGCTCAAAAACATGAGATTATGTCAGCAGAATCAGCAGCTTCCAAAGGTGGAGACTAAGGGGTATTTATATCCCTTTTGACATACTAGCCGTAATGTGGCCGTTGAGGAATACCGAACACGTCCGGTATCACGTTCCGTATTGGCCGTATAGCCCCAATGGTCACGATGTCAGTAAAACTGCGAGGCGTCTAAACTCCTGACGATTGCTGAGACTTTTGACTCCTAGAACTTCCGACTCTTGTTGGAACTCCCGACGAACCAACCTAAGATAACCGAGAAGGTCACTGTGCCTGGGCAAATACTGGACACGTCTGGTATCAATACCGCCGGTATTGCTAGACTCAGCAAAATGAGTTAGTTCTTTAGGCTCTCAAAAACACTTGAACCTCACATGGGTTGTCTTGAGCACTTATGAATAAATATCTATCAACATGATGCATCCCTCTTAATAGTACGACATACCTATAAACTCAAGATCAAATGAAAACGGAATTTGAAGCACTTGAGTTGATTTCCCTTGAACCAAAATGCCATATACTTCAATGATCATCAAGTGAGGGTGTCAATCATGTCGATCTTGATTCTCTCCTTGAGCATAGCCATCTTGAGCATGTGGCTTGATTGCATTCAATAAATGTGAGTTGACTCCAAATGTATCATGTCACTTTCCACTAATACATTCAAGTTTTGATTCTCCACTTCAATGTGTCCATCATGATTTGATTGGTACCAACTAAATGCAATTACTTCCTTCTTCACCCTAGCAACACTACTGGAGACGCGCTCTTTGCCGAGTGCCTGGGGCACTCGGCAAAGGCCCTATTGCACTCGGCAAAGAGCAAACGGCAAAGCCGCATCTGGCGAAGGGTTCTTTGCCGAGTGCCGTTTGTCGGGCACTCGGCAATTTGCCGAGTGCTAGGACGGCACTCGGCAAAGAAAATTGGCCGTCAGCTGTTGACGGCGTCTTTGCCGAGTGCCGGGTTAGGAAGGCACTAGGCAAAGCTTTTCCCTTTTTTTGAAAAATCCTTTGCCGAGTGCCTTCCTGACCCGGCACTCGGCAAAGAAATTTTTTTTTTTTTGAAAAATCTTTTGCCGAGTGCCTTCCTGACCGGCACTCGGCAAAGAATTTTTTTTTTTGAAAAATCCTTTGCCGAGTGCCTAGCTGAGACGGCACTCGACAAAGAAAAAATATTTTTTTTGGAAAATTCTTTGCCGAGTGCCAGAGTCCTGGCACTCGGCAAAGTTGGGAAACACATGGTAGTGTACACAGCTTTGTCGAGTGCCTGGGTACTGGCACTCGGCAAAGAGACCGTCGTGGCCCACCCCTTTGCCGCCCCACTCCCGTCGCGGGCCTCCCCTCCGTTCGAGCCCCAGCCGCCACGGCCGGTTCCTCCCTCTGCGCCCCGGCCACCGCGGCCGGCTCGTCCGGTTGCGCCCCGGCTCCTCAACCAGGAGCTTGGGATGTCAAGTTCTCGAATAAGAAGGTCCAAACTTTCGATACTGGAGGCCTTGCTCTAGTTGTCCTCCAATTCAAGATGAATTGAACATCAAATTCTGATTTTTTTTCCATCTGCATAAAAAATTCAAAGAAACCAAGTCTAGCTTCACCATATTTTGTTCCCAAATTCTTGCCAGATTTAGCAAACTGAATAGGGCCTACAGCTATTGTTATTACTCCTTCCATCCTTCAACGTCCATCATATATATATTTTTATAAGGAAATATTTTAAAATTAGATTTTATATTTTAATTTCTCTTCTGACATCATCGTAAAATTCATCCAAATGGGAATTCCAAGACCCAAAAATAAGGTCACCTCTTTCTTAGAGGAAAAAAAGGGATGACGTTCACCAATTCACAATAGCAAGGGCAAGTTTCCATGCCATTATCTTGTGTGCTTCCCAGTTATTACTTGTACTACTAATCCTATTACTTGTACTACTAGGTTGTCCACAATGTATTTTTAGCAGCCTTTTATTGTTTGGCGGCAGTTGCTAGCTTTTCCCTTGTTTTCTGTAAGAAAGTTACTTCATTTTTCTTTCATGGGAGGAGGGGGAGAAACGTGAGAACTCTGGACAAGAAAGGGATAGACGGTTTTTATTCCAAAAAAAAGAAAGCGATAGACGGTTTGTCTTAGAGATGTAGTAGAGCCAAGATTATTTCCTTAGATCAGAAGACTCTATGCATGCATTCAGTTAAAAAGTAGAGGAGTACTGAACAAGGCCTATCCCTAAGAAACGGCGGTAAGGCTAGATCGATCTCTTGTCACAAACAGTGAAAGTGTAAAATTCCTATAGGAAATTTCTTCTCTCTGTATTAATATATGCCCGACATATTCTTGTGGGTGGCTCTTCGTAAAATTCCTATAGGAAATCAAACCACAGCCTTTCCCTTTACCATCCGGTATATACTCCCCACCATATATACCTCAAAATGAGGGCTAGACTTTGCTCAGTTTTCTAAGATAAAAAATAAAATGGACCAAAAAAAATTAGTGAGGTCCATGATTCCATAAAAAAAATTATTTGGTCGTTGGAAAACCATAATCAATAAACTAAGATCTAAGATATATAAGAAAAATAAGCAAATAAAAAAAATAATCGAACAAGTTCTTACCTGATGTTGCTTTTGGATGGTATGACGCTTCATTGTAATAACCATGAGGCTAAAAACATGAACATCCTCAACCTCATGTGGATTTTAGATGGTATGACGCTTCTTCGTAACCATGAGACTAGAAATATGAACATCCTCAACCTCACATAGTTTCGGTGGTAGTACTAGAGATCTTCTTTTGTGGTAGTGGAGACAAATCTAGCCCTAGATCTGCCTCCAGCCACAGGAGGTCATAGAAATCGATGAATTTCAGAGCAACGATATAGCGAGGACTAGCACAAAGGAAGAGATTTGGGTGATTTTTTTGCTAGGCTTACCGAGGGAAGGGGGATGAGGCAAGGCAGCGGATAGAGGAGGATGCGGCGTCGATGCGTTTGTTCAGAGCCAGTTAGAAGTATATATAGAGCGTGCAATCCATATACAACATGAACATCCGTAGCTGTCGTGGACGGCATCATACACTACTGGAGACGCGCTCTTTGCCGAGTGCCTGGAGCACTCGGCAAAGGCCCTATTGCACTCGGCAAAGGCTTTGCCGAGTGCCACACTCGGCAAAGAGCAAACGGCAAAGCCGCATCCGGCGAAGGGTTCTTTGCCGAGTGCCGTTTGTCGGAAACTCGGTAAAGGCTTTGCCGAGTGCCAGGACGGCACTCGGCAAAGAAAATTGGCCGTCAGCCGTTGACGGCGTCTTTGCCGAGTGTCGGGTCAGGAAGGCACTAGGCAAAGCTTTTCCCTTTTTTTTGAAAAATCCTTTGCCGAGTGCCTTTCTGACCCGGCACTCGGCAAAGAATTTTTTTTTTTTGAAAAATCATTTGCCGAGTGCCTTCCTGACCCGGCACTCGGCAAAGAAAAAATTTATTTTTTTTTGAAAAATCCTTTGCCGAAAGTGTGCGAGTCCCGCACTTTCGGCAAAGCCGGGAAACACATGGTAGTAGTGTACACTTTGCCGAAAGTGCCCGGGTAATGCGCACTTTAAGCAAAGAGACCAGTAGCGCATTTTTTGGCAGCTTTGCCGAGTGCCAGGGCAAAAGGCACTCGGCAAAGGCTCTTTGCCGAGTGTTACACTCGGCAAAGTGACCAAAAATTTTTGTTTTTTTTTTTTTGCTTTCGATCACTGCAAACACAACATATGGCATATATATCACATCCATCACATATATACCACATCCAGCACCTTATATGTCACAATCCATCACACATACCGCACGAATCACATCCGTTCACCACATGTCACAGTAATTCCATCCATTATGCGACAGGATTCCACATCATTCAACAAGTAGTTCAAATCCATCACCACATGTCACAATAACACATGCATGACAACAACAATGTCTCGGACAGAAATCCATTGCGAAGAGAACAAGACATGAAACTACAAGCGCTACTCACTGAAGCGGCCCTTGATGTGGCCATCCTGCTGACGATGGGGACGGAAACATCTGGTCGTTCGGAGTGCCCTGAGCTGGGTTGTTCGAACCCGCCGACTGAGGCTGCACACAGGAGAAGAGATTGCATGAGACAAGATTAGTTGAATAGCGATTGTAGCAATTCCTTGCATGTGTGACATTACTCACTGGAGTAGCAGAGTGAGGAGGCTGAGGTGGACCCATTAACCCAGGAGGCATAGCAGCACCCATCGTAGTTTGCATCCAGGCAATAATGTCTGCCATCCTTTTCTCCTAGGCAAGTTTGTCGGCCTCCCGTGCGGCCCGCTCGGCCGCCAACCCCAGCTCCAGCTCCTAGGCCCTCCTGTTTGTTTCTTCCACCAGGGCCTACAAATTGTTGCAAAGCTAATGTTACAATAATGCAAAGGAAATAGAGTTGTGTAAAGATCAATGTACGACGAGTAAAACATGAATAACCTGGAGTGTGTCGACCCGGTGCTGTGAAATGCTCGGCCATGAGCGTATCGCCGGGAGTGAGGAGGCGGTCGTGCTCTGTGCTCGGATCTGGGAGAGAGTGGGAGTAGAGGCCGTGTCGATCACGCTGTCGCCAATCCAGTAGCGGCCATGCTTCTTGCCTTGTCCAATCCTCATGACGGTGTTTGCATCAATGTTGTCGGTCCGTGGATCGTACTCCGGCCCATGGATCGACCTTGCCGCCGCCGTGTACTCCATGATTTTCTCGTAGGCGCTCAAGTTTGTGTACGCCTCGGCCGGGTCATCCAGGTTGAAGGAGACATCGAACGACGCCTTGCCCTTGTGTGCCATGGCAAATGCGGCGAAGTTGGAGCACTCTTGGCCTTGATGTGCCGTCGACTGCAAGAACGAAAACAAGATGATTAGAATTCTTTGCCGAGTTCAACGAAAGCAAGAAGAATAGAAACATGACCACGTACCCATGCTTGGGCGTATCCGGAGAGGTTGCGGTTGCCTTGATGGTGTGATACACCTGGCATGAACAAACGCCGCTGCCGGGCAGCCGCGTGCTGAGCGACCCATTCCGCGCTTAACCACCTGTCCACCATCTTCGCCCAAGCCACGGGGCACCCGTTGCACCACCAAGGAATCACCTACACGTCATCAAGTAGTTGACATATTAGAAAAACAAGTGATTCGTACTTAATTTCAAAAGGAACCAATTTTAATGTTCTTTAGCTACCTCAAGGAACTGGGGTTTGGTCAGCGTCAAGTCTTGTTCTCGGATGTCCTTCTTGGTGACCTTCTGTCCGAGCTTCGTCCCATAGTAATCTATGATGGCCTAGCGTCGCGCTTCATGATGGACGTTGACAACGCATTTCCTACACTCTCGCTTAGCCACTGCCTCCGCCGTGCCCTTGAATCCGTCGTCAAGTTTGAAGTACTCCTGCATATATAGACACGATGTATGCATTAGTTATTTCAAGTAGAGTCCAATGAGTGCGTTGTATTGAGCCATGTAGTGTGAGGAAGACATACCCAGAACTCCCGAATGACGAGCGCAGCCACGGTGCCTGCTTCCACATGGGGGCGGACTCGTAGTGGGCAAACGTGAAGGCGGGCTCGAGGTTCCTGACATGCATGACCATGCCAGGGAAGTGTCTCCTACACAGGAGACCTAGGATGCCATTAACATGGCGGGAGGCAGTGTTCCCCGACACAATATCCCACCCCCTGCAGAAGTGATTAAGAAAACATATTAGTCTCTATTTCGATATCGAACATAGCATATGAAGTAAAAGTGATAACATGCAAAGGCACTTACCTTTGCCCCTCTGGGCGAATCACTAGGCGTAGACGAGTATGCGGTCGGTCAGGGAGGGTGGAGGGTCCTCGCAAGTTGACACCTGACGAACTAGAGGAAGCGGTAGCTCCCGTCCTACCCCCATCCCCGTCCTCGTCCTCGTCCAACTCCTCCTGGACCGGCGTCTCCTCCTCCTCGCCCGCCTCCTGCTGCACCTGCTCCTCCTCCTCCTCCTCCTCCTCCTCCTGCTGCTGCTGGACCGCGGGCGTGGTCCTCCTGTTCTCCTGGTCGTGGTCCTCGTGCTCCTCCGCCTCATCGAAGACGTCCCCTGCTCCTCCTCGCCCCTCCGCTGGAGGCTCCTACATCGGAGGCTCCATGGTAGAACGAGCTCAGGTTCCTCTGCCGGCCGCCCGGCATTTTTGTTCAGTCACCTGCAATTAAAAAGAAGAAAGAAGTAATTAGAAATAGATGCAAAATAAACAAAACAAAACAAAATTACAAAATTGCAAAGTATTACATGTATGTTACAAATAATCTTCATGATCAGGATTAGCTGGATCGTAAGTCTCATCATCACTATGAACCATGTCGAAATAATCAACACTATCCGATGGAGGAATGTTGTCTTCATTGTCATTGCCTACAAGTAATCGCTCAAGCATTTGTAAGTCCTTTGCATTTCGCACTTCATCTCCATCGTCGTCATCATCAACCATTACATTGTCTACATCCATTCCTTTCTCGCCGGTTAAGTCTATCTCAAACCTCCCTTGTAGCCCATCTTCTTGATAGAACTCTCCATCATACGTGCTTGGGTTGAAGTTGTAATCTTCATCGTTTGGGACAGGTAGTCGGCCGTGTGGCGAGACCTTGTGCACAACAAACCAACCACTAAGATCCGGTCTAGTCTTGCAAGCATATGACGTATAATAAACCTATGTGGCATGTTGCGCCACAATGTACACATTGTCTCTTGGATAGATGGAATCCTATCGAATTTCGACTAGACCAAGATGAGGGGTCTTCCTCGTTACTCCCGGATCAAACCAATGGCATCTGAATATGACAGGATAAAGATTTTTGCTACCACAGAATGAAAGTTCGTATATTTCTTCAATTCTTCCATAATAGTCTACGCCATCAGTGCCGGGCGTAAAAACCCCGCTATTTGTGGATCTTCGATTGGGCCGCCTCCGCTCGTAGCTTCCTGTGTGAAATCGATATCCATTCACATCGTAGGCGTCCGATGACTTGACCCTTTGGTCATAGCCGTTGGCAACCTGTCTCAACTCGGCACTGATAGACGCATCGGTTCGGGCCTGCAAGCTCAAGCAGGATACATCGTTATATTAATTGAACGTACGAGCAACAATAAATCAGGGCTAAATTGGACGGTACCTTGGTTTTGAACCAGGAAATAAAATCGGGGCTCCCTTGTCCCGCACCCTTGGAAAGAAGGGTATCACATTCCGACAGGGTTGGTTCCCTTGAATGGGGCCAATATTCATGAATGAATTCCCTATAACGACAAACAAGGGGCTTGGATGTAGAATAGTGCGAGATTATTGAAACAAGTCCGTTGAGAACTTACGCAATATATCGGTCCACCTCTTCAAGGTTGGTCAGCACATATAACATGATTTTGTGCCACTGCACATTTGTCAGGGGCTTATTGGTCGATGCACCTGCTCTTCCAAGTTGCTCTCGGAAAAGGCTGAGGCTCGAGGCATTTTCGTCAGCATTGTAACGAGGAGGTGGATTATGCACACTTGGAAGGTTGTCAGAATAATACAATGTTGTGAACTTTGACACCTCCTCCATAGTGAATGCACTTGCAATGGAAGCCTCAATTTTGCCTTTGTTTTTACACTTTTTCCGAAGTGTCTTTAGGCATCTCTCGATTGGATAGCACCAACGGGCCTGCACGGGCCCCCCCATTCGTGCCTCATACGGGAGGTGCAATATCAGATGCTGCATCGGATTGAAGAAGCCGGGTGGAAAGATCTTCTCCAACTTGCAAAGCAAGACAGGTGCCACTTTTTCCAAGTCAGCAATCACGGTCCGAGATAACTCCTTAGCACAGAGCTGGCGGAAGAAGTAGCTCAACTCTACTAGCACTGTCCATATGTGCTCAGGGAAAAAGCCTCGAACCATCGTCGGAAGAAGCCGCTCAATCCATATGTGGTAGTCGTGACTCTTCATCCCGTTCACTCGGAGAGTAGTTAAGTTCACTCCCCTCCTCAGATTCGCTGCATACCCATCAGGGAACATTAATGTCTGGATCCATTGGAGTACTTCCCTCCTTTGTTTGGGGGTCAAGACGAAATCTGCCTTAGGCCTTTTCCATGTCTTGCCGCCTCCAGGAGCACGCATCTCTTGATGTGGTCTATCACACAACTCTGCCAGGTCCACTCTAGCCTTAGGGTTGTCCTTTGACTTTTCAGTTTCCATGATTGTTCCCCAGAGTGCCTCGGCGACATTCTTTTCTGTGTGCATGACATCAATGTAATGTGGCATAAGAAGGTCATCAAAATAGGGGAGCCTCGTCAAGCCCGACTTATGAGTCCACATGTATTCCTCGTTGTATCCCACGAAGCCATCACCTTCTTGATTCTCCATGAGAGCATCTATCTGAGCATGAACCTCAGCACCAGTCATCATCTGTGGTGCAGGTTCTGTCACTACGACACATTTCGTAAAGTTCTTGGTGTCTTGCCTGAACGGATGCTCGGGAGGGAGGAATTGACGATGTTTGTCGAATGACGAATACTTGCCACCCTTCTTGAGCCAGATGAACCTCAGACGATCCATGCATAATGGACATGGGAACTTCCCGTGGACACACCAACCGAAGAATATCCCATACACTAGGAAGTCATGCATGGAGTACTGGTACCAAACGTGCATTTTGAAGGGTGTCTTTGTAGCTCTGGCGTATGTCCATACCCCATCCTCCCAAGCACTAACCAATTCATCAATCAGAGGCTCCATGAAGACACCCATCTTCTTCCCCGGGTGTCCAGGAATTATCAATGACAAGAATACGTTCTGACGTTCAAAGGCAACGCCAGGGGGGAGATTGAGGGGGATGACGAACACGGGCCAACAAGTGTAGGGGGCAGCCATCAAACCATAAGGATTGAACCCATCTATTGCCAGCGCAACACGTACATTATGAGGCTCCGATGCTTTCTCATGATGAATGCCATCAAAGTGGTTCCATGCTTCACCATCGGATGGATGTACCATCTTGTCAGGATTGTATCGTGTGCCCTGTTTGTGCCATGTCATCTGCTTAGCGGATTCCTCGCTCATGTATAGCCGTTGGATCCTCGGCACGAACGGGAGGTACCGTAAGATTTTCATCGGGACGGTAAGCTGCTTCTTGTGGCCATCCCCAGAGTCTACCTCTAGGTACCTAGAGGATTTGCACTTCGGATAGTACTTTTCATGCTCATGTTCTTTCCTAAAGAGGACACACCCATTCAGACAAGCATGTATCTGCTCGTAAGGCATCTTGAGTCCATCAAGGAGTTTCTGGCACTCATACAGGCTCTTTGGCAGAACATGGCCCTCCGGAAGCATGCTAGCAATCAAGGCCAACATACCATCGAAGTGTTGTCGACCCATGTTGATCTTGGCCTTGAACCCCATCACGCGTCCAATGGCATCGAATTGACAAACTTTTGTCCGATCATGAAGGGGTTTCTGTGCCAAAGACATCATGTCATAGAACGCCTTTGCGGATGCCTCCATCTCCTCCGCACGTCCATCAGGGATCTGTGCTTGTTGATAGTCATCTAACATGTCTGCAACCCCGCCATCATCATCAACATGCTCGAGGCGTGGTCTCACCACTTCCTCTCTCATCCGATGGGCTTCACCGTGGTGGATCCACCGGGTATAGTCCGGCATAAAGCCATGCTTCTGAAGATGTATACCCATGTTGTCCTCCTTTTGCCATTTTCTATTTGCACACATGCTGCAGGGACACTTCATTAGATGCGCTCTATTCGCACCCCTGCCGAATGCATGGTCCAAGAAAGCCTCAGTCTTCTACCCCCATTCAGTGCTGAAATCACTCTGACTTCTGTATCCCGTGTACATCCACTCACGGTCATCCATCCTCTAAAATAGATATCAACGAGTAACGTAACCATCAACTGCATCTACGTGGTGTTCCTACTATCTAATAGGTGAGGATAGGTCCTAATCCCACCCGCGGATGCGTAGACTAGGTTAGTTTCCATGATCTACTCCGAGCCGAGACAGAATTTCGATAGCACCTCCCCGCTGTTCTCTAGATACACGTCCTAGCAGGGAGAGTGTGTATCCGGAGAACAACACGGAGGTGATGCCAAAACTCTGTCTCGGATTGGAGCAGACCATGGAAACTAACCTCGTCTATGCATCCGCGGGCTGTCTAGAAAACATGGACAATCCAAAACAGATACGGTTATACATATGCAAAGATCTGCATACTTCCAACCGTATCTCTTTCGGACGGGAGACGCCTAACTGGGTTACACCGATCTATGACAACGATAAGGAAGAGAGGTTATTTACACCTAGGGTGGCGGTGGAGTCAAGCTAGCGGGGCAATGGCGAGTCGGTGCAGTGGCGAAGCGAGGCTATGTAGGCAGGACCACAACACCGACGAAGATGATCGGGGTCTCCTAGGTACTACGGGTCCCCTCCAACAGGTCCTGCTCTGCAAAACAAGAAACACAACACTATAAGTTGAAAATTTTGGCAGAACCTCCCCTGTACAGGGAGGTTTCCAAAACCTACAAAAAATAACGGCATGAATACCAACATTCACAAGGGCACAAAGGCCGACATTCACGACATTCACAACGGCACGAAGGCCGACATTCACGGCATGAAGGCCGACATTCACAAGGGCACGAAAGCCGGCATTCACGACATTCACAATGGCACGAAGGCCGACATTCACGGCACGAAGGCCAACATTCACAAAGGGACGGTGCATATACCTTGGGCGGTGGCGGGACGTGCACGCGCAGAAGAAGACGCCGAGAACTCCTCCTCCTTCCTCCTCCTTCCTCCTCCTTCTCCTTCTCTTCCCCTTCCTCCTTCTTCCTCCTTCCTCCTCTCCTTCTTCCCCTTCTTCTCTTCTTTTCCTCTTCTTCTCCTTCTCTTCCCCTTCCTCCTTCTCCTCTTCTCCTTCCTCCTACTTCACCTCTGCCTCCTCCCCTCCATCCTATGTGACAACGTGCGCGAAATGTTCTCAAATTTTTACCATAGCCTCCACATGTGATGTAAAGACGCGTCACCAAGTTTCATGATTTCCGAACTTCGTTTGCATTTTATATAATTAAAAAACACTTCACCCACAATTTTGTCGCCATGTTTCGTGCGTGAGATGTTTGAAACTTCAGGCGTGCTCCTGGAAACAGCCTCAAAATACAATAAGTAACACGAATATCATTTTTCCACTCGTCGAATTCCATGATTCGATGCACCTGCAGTTCAAACTTACATTTCCTGGAAAAATGCAATTAAATGAAATAAATTAAGGATATATAGCAAAAAGATCGAGAAATATGCCCAATTTGAGGATGTACTTCAACTTAATGTGTAAGGGTTGAAGAAAAAGTTTGGAGGCAAAAAACAAAAAAAATATTCTTTGCCGAGTGCCCAACTCTGGCACTCGGCAAAGACTCTTTGCCGAGTGCCTAACGGGGGGCACTCGGCAAAGGTGATGGCAAGTACCCCCGTCAGCTCTTTGCTGAGGGCCGTCCTTTGCTGAGTGCCCGGCACTTGGCAAAGAGGCTCTTTGCCGAGCGCCGGTCTTCGCCGAGTGCCCGACATTTAGCACTCGGCAAAGCCGGCAACACTTAGCAAAGCCAGGCTCTCCCATAGTGCTAGGTTCCTCGGTCGTCAAGCCGTCGCTTGCCCTTCACCCTTGCTTAGTACCTCGAAGCCTTTCCTTACTATTTGCACCATCTCTAGCCATCAAGTCACACTTGGTGTTGAATCATTCATTAAGATCATTTGTATAAATATCTTTCAATGTAGCAAGGTTTAGAATGTGAGACCATTCCATATGCAATCCCTCTTGTCTCATTAATCTTTTGTCAACGAGCTTGCTTTCATATGAATCATCGTAATCCCACAATGAATAAGCCTTGCATAATTACATTTGCATTGTTGTCTTGTATTTGAACTAGATTACTTATACAACAACACATCATTTTGGCTTTCATCAAATATCTGTGAGATAACCCATTTCCTATCCAACACTTAGCAAACGGGTTAGACCTTTAATCACGTTGCCATTCAATCATCCGAAACCCACTAAAGGGCTAGATGCACTATCACCGTAATATCTTGGATGTTATTATGTGGGATGCTAACTTTTGTGATGGGGTCAAAATCATTCCTTGGTTTCTTTTGAAAGGGAAGCCTAACAACATATCATTCATTATTGGCAGAAAGTTTCTTGAGACGGTTCTTGCAAGAGAGTCCCAACAACAAATCAGTCATTGCTAGAAAGCTTTTGCATATCTAGAAGATATTACTACAACATTTGTGCATTAACATATAGAGAATTTTTCCTTTAACTAAGGATTGTGTCAAAATATGATGATATTAGTTTATTTTGTATTTGTGTGGAAAGCATTGCTCTACTGATGCTCTATGACAACATAATTGAATTGTTTCTATAGAAATTTAAATAATATGTCAAAAGTTACTAACATTTTCTTGTTTGAAGATTGCATTTATATATTTTATCAAATTAAATAGATGGACATCATATATTAAGTGTTTCAGTAGCGGTTCTTTAGAACCCCACTATAGTATTATATATTTGGAATACATTTAAGCTGGCAAAGCATCTAGTCAAAGGAACTAGAAGGTTGGGGAAGTCTAGTAGTGGTGATACATCAGATACTCCATCTGTTCCAAATTATATGTCGCTTTGACTTTTTTGGTACATCCATTTGACTATGTATCTAGATATAATAATATATCTAGATACATAGAAAAATAAATGAACCAAAAAATTCAAAACGACTTATAATTTGAAACGGAGGGAGTAGTATTTGTTGACACAAAATGTGACGCGTTGTGCCTCACACACAGCAAGCCGGAAAGCGTGGCTTCAATTGGGTGCCCGGGTGCTTCGTGATCCGGAAACGTGCCAGTCAGTTTGACCTGAAAAAACTAACAAGGGATAAAACAGTTAAATGCCAAACCGGAACATGTCGGGTGAGACCAGACAGTTCCATATATACGGCCCTGAAGCCACTTACAACGACATACAGCTATAGGAAGCTATCTGCTAGCAAGTTTATAAACCATTCGGCTAATCGTAAGATGAGCACACGTAAAGATCCGATTGCCGAATGCATGTGCATGGGAAGACATGTTTGAACAAGTGAAATTAATCATGAGTTAATGCATAACCAAGCTCAGCAATCCAGCCGAGTTGGGTCCATGAAGAAGGAACGTGCAAATAAACACGATTAAACTAATCTAAAACTCTGATCCGCGCAGACGACACCTAGTTTCGTCAAAGCTTAAACATAATTAACATGCATGAACCCACGACATGTGACAATCTAGATTAAAATAATTTAGCCATTACGAGCATGTTATCTATTTGCAAAGGTAATACGAAAGTAATGATCATTGAAGCACGAATAAAACCATAAGAGAGGGCCGAACAATATCAATCTAGATTGGGCAGAAGTGTGTTACAAATATATAAAATATTTAAAACATGCAACATAGGATAACTTAATGAATCTATTTAGATTTTGCCGTATCTAATAGAGCCGATAACTGTCTTGCCTTCACTAAGCATATTGAGCAAACGCCTGCCGCACGGTATCTACTCATAAACAAAGCATAAGCAAAGACTTCTTGATTGTCAAGCAAAGATCCACCGCACGATCATTGAAAACAAACAAGACTACTTGCATCACGTCTAAATCCACCGCATGATACTAAACATGATAACAAGGTTGTCGGAACTTAAGGAGGTCGACGGATCGATGACTCCTCTCGAAGGACTCGACGACACGACAAAAGGACTCGAAAGTTGGCATGGGGCCGGTTGTATTGATTTGGTTGTGAACGCCTATTACAATGGTCGAGGGTCAATATTTATACCATAGACTTAACACGAGTCCTAAAAGACTACGATTTACAAAGGAACTCTTAAACAAACTTGGAAACTACGATTCCTTGCCTAAACTCTCAGAGTCCTTTATTATTACAACTTTCATCTTTTCGATCGGCTTTGCCTGCCATCTTCTGCTTTCCCGAATGGAGTCACCACCTTCTGAAGTAACCAACCGCACAAGCATTTAGCCGACCACTCATTTTGTTTGCCGAATGTCCTTCTTCCTGTATGCGGGTCCACCTGTCATCTTCCAAAGTCGACCAAAATCCAGTGTTAACACATGCCCCCTCAATTTCGGGATAAAAGTTGTTTTATTCTAAAATTGACCACAAGCTCCTTCACCCTCCTAGGTCAGCACCGTTCAACACCGCAGCCGCTGTCCAAAAATTCAAGCTTTCAGCGCAACCTCGGACCCACTTCGAATCTTCAATGGCGATCCAGGATGAAATTCCAGAGGTAAACTTCACTTATATTCGGCAATTTCCACTTGATCTTCCCGTTCTTCTTTTGGCTTATTCCTCTTTGATTTCAATCACCCTTTACAGGAATACAAGAATCAGATTTTGATCCCTTATGCTGCCAACCCTGATTCCTATTTCCTCGGCCCAATAGGAAATCCTGACCCTTTTGAAATTATCGAGAAGGAAACCCAAATAATCCCTTTCAAATCTGGGATCACCTTGCCAAACCGATGGCTAAACACGTTCAAGAATTGGCCATTTCCCCCAATCGCTGGATGGCGGAATTGGTACAGGAGAATGCTAGAGAAAAGCAGCAGCCACTGGGAAAGTCAAGACATCAGTCATTGTCTGGAATTATCCTTAGCAGAAAGACCCAGAAACGATTCTCTTTTGATAGCAGGTTCCCATTTTTGGTCTGACACCATTAATGCCTTCATCTTCGGCCATGGAATGATGACCATCACTCTAGCCGACGTGTTCATGATGAGTGGCTTGAACGTGTCACTACCAAAGATACCCTCATAAGTACAAGAGCAAAAGTAATCAAAAGAGCCACACTGGATGTGGATGGGTCAAATACATCCAGAACTACATGAATGCATCTGGCATCATTTTTGACAAAGAGTTGAAAGCCTTCATGAACATGTGGCTATGCAGATTCATCTTCTATGGAAAATCCAATGAACCAACTCTGAATCATATGGTGATGGCTGAAGATTTAGTCTGCAGCACTCGAGATCCCACTAGGCAAATATCTTTTGGGGTCATTTATCATATGATGCATCGATTACTCTTGAGATGCGCCAAGGTGGAGAAATCTCTTGTGTGAATGGTCCCGGTGGCTAATTCAGATGTGGCTCCAGCTATACATGCATCGATAACCTCTCGTGAGCCTCTTCAATCTAAGTTTTCCTTCATTAACTATCTTTGAAGGTAGCACAAAGAAAGGTTAAGGCTTGTCGACTTATGGGGAAGCATCATCATCTATCAAGCATTGACATAGACATTGGTCATTTCTTCAAGCTGTTTTTCAAAGGATTCGCAATGTGCTCGTTCCCTTACTGAGAGAAAATGAAAATTTGACTTTGCCCCGCAAGTTTAGCTATGAAATTGGTTGTTCAGTCAAGAATCCACGGAGATCTTCAACTCCTTTATCAAACCTTGCACTCTGCCAAATTAATTTCATCATGGGAGGTTAGTGCAGTCCACCTATGAATTCTACTATCCAAATATGGTGGCTGACAATTAGGATGTGGCCAATGCGCCCTCAAGATTCCTCTTCTCAACAATCATAAAGCCAAGGGAAGTAATAATGAAAGAATGGAAGCCAAGAAAATCTTTGAATTAGGATGGGAATTGCCAACATACTGAACCATCTCCATTTGGGCTAATAGATGTTGCTCATCCCTTCTTTGTCTCTTGGTGGCAAGAATGGCATGCTCATATCTTTAATATATCAGTTCATCCTTTATGCAAAAAACTTTTGCCCGATTTTGCTTCCGATAGTGAGGTAATTTCATTAGGCTCACCATTTTCGCTCTTGAATTCACTTCTTATTTTAACATCTGGTTATGCACGGGATCTTGAGTCTACCCCCCCGCCAAAGCAATCCAAAGATTATTAATTTGGTCCCAAGCACGCCTGGGGTTTGATGCTCCAAAATTAAAGGAATTCATGAAAATTCCCGCAACTTCGGATTCAATACCTCTAAAGGTACTCATGAGAACTCCCGCTACTTCAATCTGCTGATCTTCAAGAGGAAAAAGCAAAAGGAAAACACCGAAAGTTTTCTCTTACCCAAGAAACCAAGGACCAAGAAAGCCAAATCATTTCTTAAGGTATGAACCTTTTATCCTCTATCAGTTAACAACCCCACTTAGCAAATAAACCCGACCACCTCTATATTCATTACTTCCATTGCGTACCACAAGTCGAAATTCCCAGACTAGGCAAAGCACCTCAAAGAATTGTGAAACCAACTCCTCAAGTTTCTACCGAAAATGAAGAAATCCATGATGTTGAAGCTTCAGAGACTCATGAAGTGAAGGTTCAAAGGCTCATAAACTGATGAGACTATAGGTAACATCGTTCAACCAATTCTCTTTTTTCTTCTTTTTCTTTTAAATAACATCTATCCCTTATGCTCATTATCATTTACTTTATTGAGAATAGATGAAATCTTAGATTTAACCGGCAAGGGAAACTTCTCCGATCAAGCTCCAAACCCGTCCCTTCTAAACATTCACCAAGTCTTCCAAAGAAGCTGTGGTATAACCCATCCCGATGATCAATTAGTTCAAAGCAGGTAATGCCTTGTCTTACACTATATTTTAGCAATTCACCCAATCGGCTAACACCTCCTTTCTTCTCTTTTCTTTTAGAAGAACATTACTAAACCGACCACCCGCCTACTCCTTCTCTATTGAGGACTACATCATTGAGAAAGGTGAAGAGATTACTTCTCAACAAACCTTATCGCTGGAAAATCAGGCTCGGCTAAAAGAGGTGATCATTCTGCTGAACAAGGATACCATTAGTCTGGTTCAGGATGCAGATCAGATAAGAGACCTCCTTGAACTCATTGATGAAGATATCCCTTCTGCCCTCAAGGCCCCCCTAGAATCTGCAGCCCATCTTGATGACCACTTTGCCATGGTGAGAAGGGCAACCAAGAACATATCTTCGAGGGCTGCTTTGCAGAAAGATAGATCTTTGAAGAAGCTGGAGATTAAAGATCTTCACTCTCATATCCAGACTACAAGAAATTCCTTGACAACCTTGGAGCCTGAACTGAAAGCCATGGAGGATGAAAAAAATAGACTAGAAGCTCAACTAGCCGAACTGAATGCCAAAATTCAGTCTCACAGGGCCCATATAGCTAATTTGCCGAAGAACATAGAAGCAGCTTCACTAAAGATAACTTCGGCCATCAAAGAAGATCAGCAAATCAAAACTAAGTTATCCAAAGATCCGAGTTCAAGATGAGGATCGAAAGTGCTAGATAATGTTAGCTTAATCAGATGAAGCCATAGAGGCAATCAATCAACTTCACGAACAAGTAGACATTGAGCTTGTAATAAACTTAAGTGTGATATCCTCCGTCCCTTGATCAATCAACTTTATGTTTACATATTTTATTCATTTGAAAAAGCAATCGCCATTTTCCTTTAAATTTCTCGATTAGAATGTAGCCGATTGTTTCCATTCTTTCGATAGCCGAACGAATCCTAATTTCAATGTTGTGAGGGTATAGCCGAACAATACTGGCTCCAACAAATCAAGGATATAGTCGAACGACGCCTCGACTTAATCGATGCTGGCCCAGCCCAAAGAGTGGCCCAAATTGAAAGGAAAAAACCCTACTCCATCGTTCGGCATTCCCCCTTACGACTCCGTGGAATTCGCCACGATTCTTCGCTTCGCTTACAAATAGACCCTTCCGTTAGCCTTCATTGTTATCTCCGCTTTAGCGTTCTCATATCCGTCTCCTCCACTTCCTTTGTTCGATTCATTCCGTAAGAAAACCCTAACCTCCACCAAAGCAAATGGCGAATAGTGGCGATCGTGGTGTTTAATTCTGCCTGCGGAGAGAGGCGGAAGGAAGCAGAGCATCGCACTGCCGGCGCCGTGGGTACGAATTGGCTTTTTGCCCCCTTGCGATTTGTTCATCTCTTAGTTTCGATTTTTCTTCCTCATTCATCAGGATAAGGGTCATCAGCTCCAGTCAATATCATCTCCTCCCCGGCGACAGCAGCTCAACCGGGAACTCCATCATCCAGCTCCTCCGGATCCTCCAGCTCTTCAAGCTCCTATCATCCCAATCCTTGGGGCCGGGCGGAACCAAAGAGATGCACACCATCCATATTCTCACGAGGAAGCGCCAAGTTTCGCCAGAGAGGGACGAGGCCCGGGAGGAGCTAGGCGACGTCTCCAAGAAATTCGGCATCGAGCAAGCCGAATGGGAGGACCAAGGAAGCAACTCTGCGACGCCATCACCGGTTTGATATCTTCATTTGGTTTTATCATTCGCTTCCCCGCTTGCTTGACCCATTTTTTTTTTTTTTTCCGCTCTTTTCAAGGAGAACGATCGTCAAGGCGGCGGCGAACAAGGTTGCCGACAAGGTGAATGCCTGTGGGGAGACATCCGAGGCACGCTTGATGATCCGTGGACGGCCGTGTTGATCGGGACCGTCATCCAAGGTGTGCACCTTTGGTGTTTCTCTCGGTCATGGCGGCAATGACCTCCCGAACCAACGAAGACTACTCCTTCCAGCCCGGCCGGCTTTCGCGGAGGACGCCCGGACAAGATCGACGACATCGATGAGCGTTTGGAGATCTACGATGATCATGTTGTCGCCCTTTGCCGAGTCCACAAATCCTCAAATCCGTCCTCAACAAAGTTATTTGAGGAGTAGTTTGTATTAGGATGGACTTCTATGAATAAACTTGTCTTTTGGAAGAATGCTTATTTCTTTGATTCTTTTCGTAAAATTTGCACTGCGATTGTCGAAAAATGCTGAAAAACACCGGTCTTGCATAAACATTCTTGTGCTAGAGGCGATGCAAACCCGCATCGGCTATTTTGTGCTAAAGGCGATATGAACAATATCGGCTATTCTCGCTTATTATTATTTTTTTTAGGCTAAAGGCGATCAGCTTTTTCCGATCTACGTTCATGAACCAACCTCAACACTGGGGTAATATTTCTTAAGAAATCTTCCATTGATAGCTCTGGTAAACTCCTCCCCAAATAAAGTCTTCAATATGTATGCATTGCCAGTACACATTCTACTATTCGGAAAGGACCTTCCCAATTTAGAGACCATTTGTCGAATGCTCTATCCTTTGTTCCAAGCGGCAATATAGTTTTCCAAACCAAGTCTCCTTCTCGCGAATTGCCTCAATTTAACCCTTTTGTTATAATACTTGGCAACGCGTATTTTATTTTTCTCAATATTTTCCAATGCCTTGAGATGAATCAAATGTAAATCTTCCAATTCATCCATCATCAGATTCTTATAATCTTCTTCTACCAATTCTTTCTGTAACACAACTCGCCTTGAACCTGACCGCAATTCCCATGGTAATACAGCATGATGCCCATAGACCAATTCATAGGGAGACGTTTGAGTGGACCCATGACAAGCCATTCGGTAAGCCCACAATGCTTCATTAAGAACCAAGTGCCATCTCCTTGGTTTTTCATCAATCTTCTTCTGGATGATTTTAATCATAATCTTATTTGATGCTTCATCGACCATTAGCTTGTGCATAATAAGGAGAAGAATTATACAACTTAATTCCCATATCTTTGGCAAAATCACGTAACTCAAGAAGTAACCGAGTTCCTTGATCGTTGTTATAGTTTGAGGAATCCCGAATCTATGAATTATATGTTCCTTAACAAAACTGATCATATTTTCTGACGTTACCTTCTTCAAAGGGATAGCTTCAACCCACTTGGTGAAATAATCCATGGCCAAGAGTACAAATTTGTGTCCCTTACTAGAAGGAGGATTGATCTGACCAATTAAATCTATACCCCATCCTCTGAACGGCCAAGGCTTGATTATGGGATTCATAGCAGATGCTGGAACTTTTTGAATATTGCCGAATTTTTGACAATTGTGACACCCTTTGTAATATTCAAAACAATCCTCCAACATAGTCGGCCAAAAATAACCAGTTCTCCTAATTATCCACTTCATCCGATAAGCTGACTGGTGTGCACCACACAATCCTTCGTGAACCTCATACATCACTTTCTTGGCCTCTTCTTGACTTAAACATTTGAGCAATACTCCATCGATGGACTTGTAATATAACTGATCATCAAGGAACACAAATTTGAGAGCTTTGTATCTGAGTTTTCGGGAAACTTTTTGAGATGGACCTTTCAGATAATTGGTAATTTCGTATCTCCAATCACCATCTACTTGATCAAGATTTAAAACACCTTCTTCTATAGCAAAACTTCCCGACTCTCTCGATATCCGAAGCAACTTGAGCTAACTTATTTGCTTCTTCATTATACTCTCTAGGGATATGATGCAAGGTTACTACCGTAAAATTCTTCAAAAGTTCTCTACACTCCTCATAATATTCTCTTAACACATTGTTCTTGCATTCATATCGACCACTCGGTTGATTAATCACCAACTCAGAATCCCCAAAGATTTCAACAAAGAACGGCCTTTACTTCTATAAGAAGTGAAGCCCTCTAAGCAACGCTTCATACTCGGGCCGATTATTAGTAACATGAAATTCAATAGGAACGTGATACTCAAAAGTTTTTCCTTGTGGGGAAATCAAGAGAATACCAGCACCACCACCTTTTGTTACAAGATGATCCATCGAAGAACAATGCCCAAGGCACAATGCTTATCGCCTCAACAGAAAGATCCCGATGTTGGGTAATAAAATCGGCAATAATTTGACCCTTTACCGCCTTTGCCGATTCAGTACTCTTTAAATTAAATTCGACAATGCTAAAATCCATTTGCCAATTCTTCCATTCAAAATTGGCATTGATAGCATATGTTTGATTACATCAAAACTAGAAACTACCACGCATTCGGCATTCAACAAATAGTGCCGAAATTTGGTACATGAGTAATACACACACAAGCAAAAGTTTTTTCAGAGTCGAATACCTTGTTTCCGGGTCTAGCGACTTTTCGCTAAGATAAGCTATGACTCTTTCTTTTCCTTCAAATTCTTGCATAAGGGCCGATCCTATCGTTAGGCTATCGGCCGCCACATACAACTTAAAAGGCTTGTCAAGTTGTGGAGGTACCAAAGATGTGTGGTGCCTTCATATATTGCTTGATCTCATCAAAAGCCTTTTGTTGTATGTCACCCCATACAAATTTTTGATCCTTCTTGAGCTTTAATAAAGGAGAAAAGGTAAAACTCTCTCTAATAGATTGGATATGAATCTTCTTACAAAGTTGATTTTGCCTAACAATGATTGTAATTTCGTGAGATTGGTTGGCGGCACAACTTTGTCTATTGCTTCCATGCTCTTTTCCCAACTTCAATTCCTCCTTTATGAACTAAAATCCCAAAAACTCACCACCGAAACTCCAAAGGCACATTTGTTTGGATTCATCTTCAAGCCATGCTTTCTTGTGCACTCCGAGTCTTTCTTAAATCGGCTAAATGTCCGTCATGATTTCTAGACTTGACCACTACATCATCGATGTAGATCTCTACAATCTTGTCGATCAGCTCGTGAAAAATATAATTCATAGCTCTTTGATAAGTTGCACCGGCATTCTTTAACCCAAATGTCATGACTATCCATTCAAACAAACCAATATGACCAGGACATCTAAAATTTGTTTTTGAAATATCTTCCATTGCCATAAAAATTTGATTATAGCCAAACATTACCATCCATAAAACTAATGACTTCATAAAACTCGTCTTTGCATCTACTAGTAAATCGGCAACTGGCATTGGGTAACCATCCATAGGAGTGGCCTTATTAAGATTTCTGAAATCTATGCAAACCCTCATTTTTTCATTTTTCTTGTATACCGGTACTATATTTGAAATCCACTCTGCATACTTGTAGGGCCGAATGAAGTTTGCTTCTATTAATCTTTCAACCTCCTTCTTCACATCGGCCAATACCTCCTCTTTGTATATCTTCCGTGGAGGTTGTTTGTAAGGACGAAATCCAGGTTTAATGGGTAATCGATGCTCAACAATGGAACGATCCAATCCGGGCATTTCCGTAATCCCAAGCAAAACAATCTTTAAACTCTTTCAACAGATCTATCAACTTTGATTTATATTCTGGGTCTAACTTTGCACTAATATACATCGGCCTTGGCTTAGAACCATCACCAACATCAATTTCTTCCAACTTATCAGCCGACATAAAACCACGTCCCAACTTTCCTTTGTTGCCATCGACAGGATTTCCCATTAAAATTACTATGAGAGCCGATCGCTTGGATCAATTTGTTGGCCTCATTGAAAACATTTACAGGACCTTCTTTCCACACTCTTCCGGAGAAACAATCGACGCCTTCATATTCCCAAGAGGTAGATTCTCGTGGCAGCCACACTTACCGAATCATCAAGCATGTACAACTTCAACATCATCTCCAATCCATTGAATGAGAATTTGATGCATGGTCGAAGGAATGCAACAATTAGCATGGATCCAATCTCCTGCCCAAGAGTAGACTATATGCCCCTTGCCATCAATGACAAAAGGTAGTAATCGAGTTTTCGACCCAATAGTCAGCTCGACATGGATAGCACCTCGGGTATCGGAAGGATTGCCAGCAAAGTCCCTAAGCACCATGCCAGTTTTCAACAATTCTTCATTAGTCATCCCAAGCTTTCTGAAGGTAGTATAAGGCATGATATTGATAGCAACCCCTCCATCAACAAACATCTTAGTTAAAGGCTTGCCATTGACATATCCCTTTAAATAGAGTGGTCTCAAGTGACGATTCTTGATTGGTTTGTCAAAAACAGCCTACTGTGTTAATACAAGCTGGGCCATCAAATCCTGACATTCACTTTCCTCAAAATCAGAGTACACCTCTTCTTGGACATCTTGGCTTTCGGGAGCTATAAACTCTGATGGGAGGAAGAAAGCCATGCAAGCATCAGCCGAAGGACCACATTCATTAGGCTTCTTCTTAGGACGCCATATTTGCTTTGTTTCGGTAACTTCCTGTTTCAACTCCCTATTCCTCAACCGTTGAACTCTTCTTTTCTGACTTTTCCTCAGGCTTGGAGGACACCACTGTCCTTTTTGCCATACGTATCTATAGGAATCAGCTTCTTCATCATGCACTCTATCATGAATCCAACCTTGACCTCCAAATCTCTTCCTTTGCTGATTCTCAAAATCATCTGTTTTTAAGCGCCGATCATCTTCAGGAACCTTCATTCCAAGTCTTTCATAGACGGGACGGCGGTTGACTCGAGATTGCCTATACTCGGAGTACTGAGCACTACACTCCGGACAATTATTTCTAGCAGGTAACCTCAAGCCTTCATTCCAACAATGCCTAAAGAATGAACAACCCCAATGAGACTGCTCCTGTTCTGTTATGTATTCTTCTTGCTCCCTTCGGTATACCTCTTCCTCATACCTCCGGCATTCTTCCATAAACCATTGCTTCTTATAGTATTCCTTCTCTTGCTCTCTCTACCACTTGTTTAGCAAAATACATGATGTAACTCTGGGTTTGGAAGTTTGACCTTTCTCGGTTCGGCTATTCTGAAACCGAACTCGTTGCTGCAGCTCTCTACTGGTGACTTGCCGATCTGGGTCAACAGCACCATTTTTCTTTGCTCTATCAGAAGTCAACACCTTCATCGTGCCTTTACCTTTGAGATCATTGGCAGAGACCATATTCACAGAGAAAGAAATCATATTTTGTGGAAAAGGCTGATCATCAATTTTCATCTTGCCATCAAACTTCAAATGTCCCTCTTGGATAGCTTTCTAGATTCGTATTCTGAACACTCGGCAATCATTGATAGAGTGAGAATTAGTGTTATGGAAGCCACAATACTTTTTGTCTTTCACTCCCTCAGGACTTTGCATGGGATGTCCTTCTGGCAACTTGATGCGTCCTTCCTTCATCAATAATGCAAAAAGCATGTCTGCCTTAGTAACATCAAAATCATAGGTTCCCTTTTGTTGTTTCAACCAGCATTGACTAATTTGAGTAGGCTCCTTTGCCCAATTCAACTCAGCTGCAGCTATCTCATCTTCATCAATATACTCAGTCGCTTCCTCCAGAAAACCTTGATACACCTCATTAGTGGCATTGTTCTTCTAAAAGCGATTATCTCCGAATCCTTGGGCTGATTACTCATAGTCGCTAAACGGCGTGCAAGTTGGCCAAGATCATCAAACTCCATGTCGAACAACTTCTCCTTGATATTCAAAGAACATTCTCGCTATAGCTATTCCAGGTAGTTGATCATCTGGTAAATTCAGAGAATAACACATATTCTTGGTCTCCCTAAATCTGCGAAGATATTCCAATGGTGTCTCATTTGTTCTCATCCTCAGACTCATGAGATCGACCAACTTCTTCTCATTAGTACCCGTGTAGAAATATGAATGAAACTTCTGCTCTAGCTCTGCCCACGTACCAATGGAATGAGCTGGTAAAGACGTGAACCACGTGAAAGCTGGTCCTGTAAGAGACAAAGGAAAATATCAAATCCTCCAAGCTTCATCCAAGCAGCTTCTCCAAGTCGCATTAAGTACCGATCGACGTGCTCTATGGTACTAGTATCATCTTGACCGAAAACTTGGTCAAATCCGTTGGAGGCTTCACCCTTGGAGGTAACGCCACTCTGTTGTACCACACGGGTAAGGAGACTTGTATGAATAGGATTGATTTTTTAGCTTCAAGTCAACTCGATTCGCATCATATCAGCCATCCCTGTGCATCAAAACATCAATGCCTAAATCTCGATTTCCTTGTACTTGTACTCCAGAAGGCAATCCTGAAACACTCCTATACCCTGGATTTGGCACAGCATTGATAGCATTGTAATCAGTAAATTCTTGATACCCATCTCCATACATATTCTTCTGCAATCTGTTTGATGCTGGAGAAACTCTATAAGTTGAAGGTGGCACTTCTCCTGTGGTACCAAATGTTACCTGGCCATAGGTGGGATGTGATTGCTTTTCAGTGTGAGTCAATCCACCTATATTTGAAGTCGATGGTCCTTCTTTTCCAA
Organism: Miscanthus lutarioriparius; assembly: GCA_904845875.1. Taxonomy (NCBI): domain Eukaryota; kingdom Viridiplantae; phylum Streptophyta; class Magnoliopsida; order Poales; family Poaceae; genus Miscanthus; species Miscanthus lutarioriparius. The sequence continues at coordinate 24,054,867 of CAJGYO010000018.1, forward strand.
CAGGCTTCTCTTGATGCTTTGGAACATTGAAAAGTGTCGATCCACTGAGTGGGCCAACATTTTCTTCAAAGTACTTATCAACCATTGGACCAAAAGTACTGATCATGATTGCCCGAAAGGTATTGTAAAAGTTGTGTGATGGTTTGTCATGGTTTCTCCCATAGCTTTATAAACCCGGGGCTGCCATCTTCTGAGCATCCTCCTCTTCAGTGTAATCAGTTTGATGTGGAAGAAGAACCCTTGGCATTGACTGCTTTTGAAACACTTTATTGCTCTTGTTTTTGGAAAAAGACATCAAACACTTCCGTTGGTATTGCTCACATGCTTGTAGCACTAAATCCCTGTAATTATCTGGCAATTCTGCCATGCTCACATCCAGAACATGATCATTGTTGATCTCAGACGCCATCTTGAACTAGCAGATTGTCCCACCGAGCGTGCCAAAAAGTGTGTTGACACAAAATATGACGCACTGTGCCTCACACACAGCAAGCCGGAAAGCGTGGCTTCAATTGGGTGCCCGGTGCTTCGTGATCCGGAACGCGTACCGGTCGATTTGACTGAAAAAAACTAACAAGGATAAAAGCAGTTAAATGCCAAACCGGAACATGTCGGGTGAGACGAGACAGTTCCATATATACGACCCGAAGCCACTTACAATGACATATGACTATAGGAAGCTATCTCGCGCGACAAGTTTATAAACCATTCGCTAATCGTAAGATGAGCACACGTAAAGATCCGATTGCCAAATGCATGTGCATGGGAAGACATGTTTGAACAAGTGAAATTAATCATGAGTTAATGCATAACCAAGCTCAGCAATCCAGCCGAGTTGGGGTCCATGAAGAAGGAACGTGCAAATAAACACGATTAAACTAATCTAAAACTCAGATCCGCCGCAGACGACACCTAGTTTCGTCAAAGCTTAAACGTAATTAACATGCATGAACCCACGACTTGTGACAATCTAGATTAAAATAATTCAGCCATTACGAGCATGTTATCTATTTGCAAAGGTAATATGAAAGTAATGATCATTGAAGCACGAATAAAACCATAAGAGAGGGCGAACAATATCAATCTAGATTGGGTGAAGTGTGTTACAAATATATAAAATATTTAAAACATGCAACACAGGATAACTTAATGAATCTATTTAGATTTTGCCGTATCTAATAGAGCCGATAACTGTCTTGCCTTCACTAAGCATATTGAGCAAACGCCTGTCGCACGGTATCTACTCATAAACAAAGCATAAGCAAAGACTTCTTGATTGTCAAGCAAAGATCCGCCGCACGATCATTGAAAACAAACAAGACTACTTGCATCACGTCTAAATCCACCGCATGATACTAAACATGATAACAAGGTTGTCGGAACTTACGGAGGTCGACGGATCGATGACTCCTCTCAAGGACTCGGACGACACGACAAAAAGGACTCGAAAGTTGGCACGGGGCGGTTGTATTGATTTGGTTGTGAACGCCTATTACAATGGTCGAGGGTCAATATTTATACCATAGACAAAACACGAGTCCTAAAAGACTACGATTTACAAAGGAACTCTTAAACAAACTTGGAAACTACGATTCCTTGCCCTAAACTCTCAGAGTCCTTTATTATTACAACTTTCATCTTTTCGATCGGCTTTGCCTGCCATCTTCTGCTTTCCCGAATGGAGTCACCACCTTCTGAAGTAACCAACCGCACAAGCATTTAGCCGACCGCTCATTTTGTTTGCCGAATGTCCTTCTTCCTGTATGCGGGTCCACCTGTCATCTTCCGAAGTCGGCCAAAATCCAGTGTTAACAGTATTTAGTGAAGAACTGAAGCTAATACCAGACACATTTCAAATTGAAACATCTAAAAAGCTTTGAGCACTCTCAATTGTATTGCTGGGAATTTTTGGATTGTAGATCTAACGTGTGTTGATATTTCTTCCCTAAACTTATCAAACAAAAACATGATATGCTAATTAACATACAATACTTGACATTGTTGGGGCTTTTTCTCAGCGTATGTTTTGAATTTAAAATTTTACCTAATTTGCAAGTCTTATTAGTTTGAGAAACACGGTTGGGAGCATGATAGTAGTATTTGTTGGGTAATAATGTTGTTGAATACCACATTGACAAAGGAACAATAATCAACTTATGGGTGAAGATGATGGTTGAACCTTTCATATATTGGATTTACTGCTAGATGCTGCAACTGCAACTTCATTTTGTAGTTATTAATAATTTGATATTTATGTTTTTGTGAGTAAATTTAAAACATGTTTGGACAACATTATTTTCTTAAGGGGATGCTTAACAATAATTAGCCAAGGAAAACAATACACATTGGCCACGTTCGGCTTACCCCATCACTTACATAAGTACATGGATCAAAGGAGTTCACCATCTCCGATCCACTTCTGTACCACCTTTGATGACGATGAAGAGCATCTAGGGTTGCTCCTACTCCTACGTCAACACCACATCACCGTTTAAGCTTGCCATAAAAAGCAGGGCAAAACATCCATCCACCAAGTGACCAGGACAACCTAAAGGGGCACTACTGTCAGATTGTATATGTCTTTGCTACTCAAGTAAGACAAAAAAGGGAAACCTAAAGGGGCACTACTGTCCCATAGAATGAGGTGGCAGACACATAATGCCCAAACCTCGATCACATCCATTGCTGACCACTACCATGAACAAAAAGCCAAAGTTTTGTATTAACTCCCAAGCGACACATGATTATTGAGCAATGGTGGGACAAGGGAGGAGTTAGGGGAAATTATTTCCTATTATTGTCACCGCTGACACAGTGACATTGGCATGATGACCTAGCATATAGACTTGCTAGGACATAAAAGTACCAAACCAACAAGGAACAACATAGGGAAAGACATGAAAAAAATTATTGTGTTCATGTCTTTGTCTTATTTAACTTTTTAATATAAATGCACCAACAACACAAGTTTTTGATGAGACTGGCCCTATATTATATATGTAGATAAAGCACCAGCGACGAGCCTGGCTACTCTGATCCTTCTCCTGCCATTTCTAGGCCTTTACACACGTAGCAAAGGGTGGGCCTCCATAATCTCTCTCTCGTCAGCCCTGAGGGTCTTCAATTCCTTCGATGGCTAGTGGTGTAAAATCAAAAAGTAGGTGGACAGGTAGATTCGACATGGTTTAAACTCTATTTTGATTCTTGGAGCTTGGTGTATTTGGAATCATCGTAATCATTGTGTTTTTTATGGAGCCTCACCAAATCTTGAGAGCATCACGTTGTTGGCCGTTGTGGAGATGAGATTACGGGGTTTGTTTGGAGGCTTAGTGCATTGCTTACCTAGTTTCCTTGTATCATGGGAGGACTTAAAAGTTTTTTTTGACTTCCCTTTCATGGTAGTGTTATGTGATGTATCCAGCATGTTCGCTTGTTGATTTCAGCCAGGGCTTATCAGCCAGCCAACAACGTTTTTCTCTCACAACAAACCAGCACCAGTCGGGCTTACCAACAGGCTCATCATGGATGATTTAACTATCTAAGAGTGCTGAGGTATTGGTATGTGTCTTGTAAGGGGTTTTCTACCCGGTTTTCTTCTTCTTAATATAATAATACGTAGCTCTCCGCGTATTCGAGAAAAAAATAATAAATATTGTACTATGACTCAATCGTTACAATGTCCCATAAATTAATTATTGCATTACTTAACATATTACAACCTGTAAAGAGTAAAAGGTGTTACATTATTAAGTTGTTTAAGTTGCAAAGTAAGCATAGCCTAGCTGGTTAGGTTTCTTGTGGTGGAACCTATCTACCCGAATTCAAGTCTTTGACTTGACATGGGTGCTCACATTTTCCTGGATTTATTCCAGGATTTAACAAATTGTTCTTTCAATGATAGATGACATGAAAGTCGATAGCGAGATGTCTACGGTGACTTCGTCAATATCGAGATCCGTAGTCTCAGCCTATCGAAGGTGCTCATAGAGTTAGTGTGTGTGCTCGCGTGCAATGATAGGGCTTAGTGAGTGTATGTGCATCTATGATTGTCTGTGTCTGTACTGTGATTCGTAATAAAAAGTTGTTTAAGTTCAATTTCTCATAATTATTACTTAATTTAGATGTAGACCAAGTTTGCCATCAGGATCAAGATATTGTGTATGATAAAAAATATCTATCTATGGGGTCGTATAAGTCTACAACCAAGGACTCAAAGCTACATGGTAGGATCCTTACTATTCTAGCTTGATATGTTTTTAAGATTCTAAAATATGTAATGGAATCTTAATTACTGGATGAAAGTGTGCAAATGCATGTGCAAAGTGAAAATGGTTTGTTAAAACTAAAGCACCTATTTGAAAGAACTATTGTATTTTAAATATCCTAATATGTCAGGCAAAAAATTTGAACAAAGTTGTTACATACTGCCAATGGAGGTTCTTACAATCATAAATAAACATATATTTATAGTTGGGGTGTTATTATCCTTTCCACGATGTTGCGGAAGTGTCCTAACTTACTTCAAAGATTGATGATTATGTTAATAAACAAACCTTTGCTTTGGCAGTGACCTACAACTTTACACATATGCTGCACCAAAAAACACATAAATTTTGCTAATCCATCTTGGTACCCTTATTTTCTAGCACTATCCTGAATGGCATTAGTCTCTAAATATTTTAATACAAAGGTAATAGGGATTTCACAAGCCATCATAAAGAAAAGGGTTCTTTAAATATCTCTTATACGTAAACTAATTACATCTTTTTTAAACTAAGTAGTCCCAATATCATTGAATAAGACAAATCGTGCATTGTGTGGTTGTTTGTGGCCAGGGGGGAGGGGATTAGTTGTCATTTTGTTTTTCCATGCTATTTACCTCATTATGTGCAGTCTACCAGATAAGGGAACATAGCCAAATCTTTTCTATGTGAAAACCTAGGGGCATAATTTATAAGATTTGGTGGAAAAACACAACAATCAATCGAAAAATTATGTGAGCTATACGAATGTTATCTGTGCCACCTTGTGTTACCAACTCATATAAAAAAATGTTTGGTTATTACCTATGGTGGCTCATATTACTAGCTGCTATGGGTTCTTTTCTGCATTTGTATTAATTTTAATTTCAGATTATTTTTGGAAATCCACACTGGTAGAGAACAGAGCTTTACTTCCGGTGGGGAACCCCCTCTAGTCCTGGTTCCCCACCCGGGAGCAAGCATCCGGGACTAAAGGGGGTCCTTTAGTCCCGGGTCAGGAACCGGGATTAAAGGAGGACCTTTAGTCCCGGTGAGTAACACCAACCGGGACTAAAGGTGCCTCCTGACATGCCACGATGGCCGGCACCTTTAGTTCCGGTTGGTAATACGAACCGGGACTAAAGGTTTTTTTTCCTTTTTTTTTCTTTTCATTTTTTTGTTTTCTTTTCAAAATAGGTTTTCGAAGTCGTATTGTACGCTGCTAATTATACATTTATACGTGCGTATAGTATGTTTCGGTTCAAGCACAATGAACGTATTAAATCACACAATTCAAGCATAGAAATATATATATATATATATATATATATGCATGCATGCATCATATATATATATTTACATGCATGCATGCATATGTGTATTTTACATTATATTATTTCATGTGCATATATTACAAAAGATTGCATTACAGTTGTTGTGATATAACAATTTCCTCTCATCCTCTAGCTTGGCTTCAATGGCAGTGTTGGGTCGAAGTAGAACTCGCCCTTGGAATCGATAACCTGCTCATTAAAAAATCCGGCTATAGACTCTTGAATTGCTTTGATTTGGTCTTACCGTATGACCTTTTCCTCCAAACATCGAGTCTACAGGTTTGAATTAAAGAAAAATAAATTAATATATGTACATACATATATATATAAAGACATAGTAACACAATCAATAATAATAATTAAATGAATATATAGTGTATTTTTAACGTACTTTGAGTCTCTCTGTAGGAGTTCTTTGGGAGATCACCTTGATAAACTTGCAAACATAGTAACCACAGTAGTTGTTCCCCTGTTCCTGCCTCAGACACCGCTTTACGAGAAAAAAATTTGTCATCCAATCTGGTGATCCGGTGAAAGCTATATATTTAATTAATAAAGATGATGCGATTTAGGGGACTTACTTTTAAAGGGATTACATTCAGTGGCGCTTTGCATTTTCCCATGTGTTGCTTCTCAATAAAGGTTTTCCAAACACTGCCCAATAAAAAATTTGCCATGTCATCAGATATAGTTAATCATCATGTTTGTGTGTATATATAGTTGCTAGAGATACAGAAATTACCTCTGGATAATATCTATCATATCTTGGTAGTCTTGTTGTAGTTTTCTCATCGAGTCATAGATTATCAAGTGACTTTTCACCAGATCGATGTCCAGCAATATCCAGTGATTGCTGCATGTGTTTATAGGATATAACGCATAACACTCATTAATTAACTAGAATCAACATATGAGCCATTAAGGATGATCGACATTATTAACACTCACTTAAAGTTGTAGGGAAAGAGTATATCCTTCTTGTGGCGTTGGTTCACTAAGAAGTTCATGAGGTTACTCTCTGACTCAGACTTCCAATTAGTCTTTGGAGTAACTCGGTCTTTGAATACTATATGGGGATCAACAAAACCAATTTCATTGCAGCCTTCCTTTCTGAGCTTTGTCATTGTAAATCTGCATATATATAGTACTTGTTAGGATAATTTATATGCATATACACACATATGATGAGTTTAATAATAGATCGAAAGAATTATTACTTACAGGCAATAGCAGCTAATGATAACTTTATCTAGAGAGGTCAGGTGGCATAGTTGATGAAATTATGCAAAGTCAACATACATAACATCATCGCCACGGAACCAATGTTCGTCTCTAATTCTGACACCAACGCAGAAGTCTCCACCGGTAGACGCCAGCATGTACCACTTGTTTAGCAGGTACATTTGCGTCCCCAGATCAGATAAGGCTTGAGGGTTGTATAGACTCTAGCCTAGTACAAATTTTTCTTCCAAATATCAACCTCCGCCGCACTCTCAATATATCCATCACCAAACATCTGGTAAAGGTCGAGACCAGTCTCTTGAATAAATTCACCAAGGTGATCCAAATCGACATCCGGAGGTATGTTTGCCTGATGCATTAATACTAAATTCGAACCATATTCATTACCAACAACTAGCGGGGGGACTGATTGGTGCAATTGTTGTCCGAGTTGGGCAACTCCTTTCCCTGCCCGCGCTTTTTTCATGCCGCACTCAATTGACTTGGTGAGAGTGCGGTCATAGTCCGTTAATGTTGATTTGAACGGCTTACGAGATTTCCTGTTGTTGTTTGGTAAGAAGCCACCTTTTTCTTAGAATATCCGGAGCTACGAAGAAGTACGGTTTCTCTGGGTTTCTCCTTGCTTCTTGACCTTTTAAGTTTGTCATAGAATCTAGACATATCTTTTTATATGCATCGCCACTTCTTCCTTCTCTTGAGATACTATTTTGGGAATAGCCCTTGGTTTCACGGTGGCTTTCTTTCTTGGTGGGGACTGGTTCTTCGTTTATGGGCTGGCCTCTTGCTAGTACTTGGCTTCTTGGTAGGCGGGGCGGGGAGGCATTGGAGACCTCCTTGGAGATGGTGGCGTGGCGTTGGAGACCTCCTTGGAGGTGGCGATCATGGCGTTGGAGACCTCCTTGGAGATGGTGGGATGCAGCCTCACCTTCCAACACATTGTCATCGTCTGAGAGAGCACTATGATGATCTGGCGATTGAACAGCTTGGATTTAGGTTGGGGAGGATCTGCTACAAAAAAAGGAATGACATATTATTATGAGTAGATTGTTAATTATTTAAGCCAATATAAATTAATGATGTAGTGTTTTCATCCGCACCTATGGTGAGGTAGTTCAGGAGGAGGTGGAGCCGACATCCCGGAATGATGATGTAGCGCTTATGCCATAGAATGAATGTCTTCTCTGCTTCTCCGAGAGTCTTCTCGCCATCACCTCCAAGAATGTCAAGAGGCAAATCACTAAAACCTTTTTCAGCTTTATCTACCGAGATGGTAGCATATCCTTCTTGGATTATATTCCCATGAATCCTTGGTGTCTTGGTTCGGTCGATAGGATTAACAAGATCGATAGCCACCTTGATTGTGGAATTCCCCTTCGGAATGTGTAGCTCACACGATGTACAAGGTTTAGTGACGTCATCCACAGGGAAGCGCAGTCTTGTGTCCTCTTGATTTGGTATCTCCGTGGAAGCGCAGCTGCTTTTCAACTGAATAGATTGGCTAATGTTGATTCCTGGCTCTGATGCCTACTTGCTTGCACTCACTGCTATTTGCACTTGCCTTCTGATTTCATCCTGCATTCTCGCTTCAAGGTTTTTTTCTCACTCCTGTGCTTCACGCACCGCTTCCTCCAACCTCTGGAGCCGCTGTGCCTCTTCTTCCTTCTTTCTCTAGTGGCTTCTGTAGGAAGGTTTGTCCTGAGGGAATCCATGCTCCCACGAGACACTTCCTTTGCCTCTAGTTCGGCCACCATGTTCAATAGTCCCGATGGCGTATGTAAGCTCATCCTTCTCTCTGTTGGGCCTAAACGCACCACTAGCAGTAGCACTCTGAGCATAAAACAATCTTTCTGCTGCTTCTTGTAGTCTTGCGCCATAAACGCACTTCCCTGTCTCCTGGTCTAGTGTTCCCCCATGAGCGAAAAACCAATTCTTTGCACGCTCTCCCCACTCGAGTGATTGTGGTGTGATACCCTTGGCAAGAAGGTCTGCTTCCATTTTGTTCCACTTCTTAATGGCAGTCGGGTAGCCACCTGATCCCAAGTTATGGTGGTATGTCTTCTGTTGGGCATTACGTTGGTTCTTTATCACCTGACTCACACCCTCTTCCGACGTCTTGTACTGTACAAACTCATCCCAATAGGGCCTCTGCTTTCAGATCGGGCTTGGGACAGTGAAATCTGGTGCTATGTTCTTCTTGACATACGTCGTGTATAGGTGTTTCTTCCAAGTCTGAAACTGGATGGCCATCTTCTTCATTTCCCAATCCCTAAATCGCTCCTTCAATTCATCACCATCTATTATATCATCATAACCATCTGTTTGGAGCGTGAAATGTACCAAGACATCTTTCCAAATTAACGTCTTGTCACGATCGGAGACAAAACTGATATGAGGAGCATTGGTCTTCTTCTTCCATTCGCGGGTACTGATCGGAAGCCGGTCCCGTACAAGGTAACCACAATGGTGCACGAATTTCGTTTTATTTGGCCCCCCTAGTTCGCCTGTATCCACATTGAACTCCGAGATGATGAAGCGGCCCTCCAATGGCTTTTTGGGACCTCGAACATTTTTACTCTTCGTTGTAGTTGTTGATGTTGATCCAGAGGGCTACAAAACATAAACATTTTTTTTAATGTCATGAGCACACATAAGACATATGATAATATATATAGCTAATAATAAAAAATATATACTTGGCCAATATGTTGTTGCTCATTTTGTTCAAGAGCTAAGTACTAACTCCCGTCATCTGCATCCTCTTGCACGTTATTTTTAGCACCATCATCGTCGGCAACTTGAGTGACAGTGTTGATCAAATTCATCATCAACTCCTCCTCATCCATGTTTCTCGGGTCGGCCATCTAGCTTCAAAAAACAAAACCAATATATAGTACGTCAAATCTTTGCTTACATGCATAAAATCTACGAACAATATGCATTATTAAATCTTGCCCCTCGGTCACGGACGCAATTCGCCACACTAGGGTGAACTGCGTCGGTACTAGGGCGAATTAGGGCTATACATAAACGGCCAAGGGCGAATTGCATCGATGACTAGGGCGAACCACGTCGGTGACATCAACAACGCGGTTTGCCCTAGTCACCGACGCAATTCGCCCTGGTGTGATTGTTTAGCGTTAACGATAACGATAATACGAATGTTGATCGACTAGGCCGCAAGAGAGGGCGGTGTGACAAGAGTGGCGGTGCTCCACTCCGCCATATATATGTTTGTACACATGGGTGAACGAGGGCGGCAGTGCTCCGCCGTATACATAGAAACGCATGGGCAAACGAGGGCGGCGGTGCTCCGCGACGTATATATACATGCATATGAATGCAAATGACGTACATATACGTGTCGGCGCGGTGGCCGGTGTGCTGATGACGACGACGTGAGGCGGGCCGGCGTGCTAACGATGACAACGTGAGGCGGGCCGGGGCGGTGTCGGTGCGTGATGTTGTTATCCTATGTACCATGTGAACTATGTAGTCATTCATCATATATCTTAAACTAAACATAGTCACTTTATTAACTACAATATATCTTATGCCAACACGTAATACGAATGTTGATCGACTAGGCCGCGAGAGAGGGCGGTGTGACGAGAGTGGTGGTGCTCCACTCCGCCGTATATATGTTTGTACACATGGGTGAACGAGGGCGGCGGTGCTCCGCCATATACATAGAAACGCACAGGCGAACGAGGGCGGCGGTGCTCCGCGATGTATATATACATGCATATGAATACAAATGACGTATATATACGTGTCAGCGCGGTGGCCGGTGTGCTGACGACGACGACATGAGGTGGGACGGTGTGCTGATGACGATGTGAGGCGGGCCGGGGCGGTGTCGTTGGTGCGTGATGTCGTGATGTTGCAAGTTTCAGCTAGCTACATCTACCACTGCTTTGAACAAGACCTCGGCATCCACCAGGGCTGCGCCACACTGCCGGAACGCATTGTCCACGATGGCCGAGCCTTAGAGCTCCACCGGAAGGCATCGCGAGATTTGCCACCGTGTGACTTCTGGAGACAACAAGGGCCGCCGGAGTAGGTTCTGGGCGTACAGGTACCACATCCACTTGGATGAAAGGCTGTTGACTTGCACGTGGCGTGCTTCAAGGAAATGATTCGCCACAGCCATGGCATGCCGTTGCCCCAAGACGCCATTGTTGAAACTGACAACCATGGAATGCCCCCAAGATGACGGCAGCAGCTGATGGCTCCTCCGCTATGGACGACAAGCAGCAAAAGACCCCAACCATGCATGGGTCCTCACTGACACCGTTTCACCATGCACGACAAAAGCCGAGAGAACTCTCACCTCGGGCGGGTGCGGTGGAGGGCCACGGGCGCGCGCGGTGGAGGCCGGGCCGCACGAGGTCGTCGGTGTGAGGTCGTCGGAGGTGGAGGGCCGCACGAGGCGAGGCTTGGGCTCCGGTGTCACGGGGGCGGGCTGATGCACAGGGGAAGACGAATCGGCGGCGGCGCGAGGAAAAAGAGAAAGGGCGGCGGTGTTCGATGAGGAAGAAGAGTAGGGGATCGATCTGTGCCTGGCACTGGCGATTATATACCTGGGAGATTTACTCCCGATGCCAGCCACCAGCCGGGAGTAAAGGTCCTTTACTCCCGGTGCGTATTACCAACCGGGAGTAAAGGTTTTTTTTTGGTGGGCCACGAAACTGCAGCCCACCTTTACTCCCGGGTGGGCTTCCCACCCGGGCTTCCCACCCGGGAGTAAAGGTGGCCTGCAGTTTCGTTTCCCGCCTGTTTTGAGCAAATTTTTTTAATAGAAATATGGATTTTCTTGTTAAATACATAGTAAATTAAATAAAAGGCATAAAATTATTTTGTTAAAAATATGGATTTTCTTCTTCTTTATTGCACATAGGAAAAATGTATAACCTAACTTTTTTATTTTTTGTTATAATTATAAAACATAATGTAACTAATATTTATTATTTCGTTAATGCAAAAATGTAGTATTTAATTAAAATTATTAAAACTATTGGTTTTGGACAGGAAATTTGTTTTCACATCATTTTAACGTTAATATTTTAATTTTTCATCACTCAATATCCCAATTTAACTTTTCGAGAGAGAAATCCCACCAAATCAAACATTGATTTAATTTGAAACATGACATAATAAACATCTGAATTCACAATTATTACACAAACACACACTACATTAAATCACTGTATCATCAAGTGGGCACAGCAGTGAACTTCTTCTTTACGTATGTCCCTTGGTTATGATCGCGTCATAACCATGGAGTGTCCTCATCATTTACCAAGATGCTAGGGTCCTTGTTCATTTTGAAGAGCGGAATTTGGTCATCCTTTTCATAATCTTCTGACATGTCCGACTTGTCCTCAATTCCCACGATGACTCTTTTTCCTGAAAGAACTATGTGGCGCTTTGGCTCTTTGGTTGAGTCATTATCGTTTTTCCCTCTTTTTGGTTTGGTAGACATATCATTGACATAGAACACCTGATTCACATCCTTGGCAAGGACGAATGGTTCATCTTTGTACCCAATATTACTAAGGTCTACTGTTGTCATTCCATACTCGTTGTCTACTGTTACCCCGCCTCCGGTCACCTTGACCCATTGGCACTTGAACAATGGGATCTTCAAAGTAGGTGCATATTCTAGTTCCCATATTTCATCTATGCGTCCATAATATGTCTGCTTATTCCCATTCGGGTCTGTGGTATCTATGCGGACACCACTGTTTTGGTTGGTACTCCTTTTATCTTGGGCTACTGTGTAGAATATGTTCTCATTTATCTCGTACCCTTTGTATGTGACGATATGCCATGATGGTTGCATAGCTAATAAATACAGTTGCTCATGGATGCTCTCATCACCTTGACATTTTTTTCGCAACCAACCGCCGAAAGTTTCCATGTGCTTACGCGTAATCCAAGCATTAGTCTTCCCTGGAAACTCGGATCGTAAGAGATCCTTGTGTGTCTCAATATACGGATCTACTAAAGAGGAGTTCTGTAGAACTGTGTAGTGCGCTTTATTGAAATAATCATCATCCATACCAATATATGTTTTCCTCCCTAGTGTCCCCTTCCCGCTTAGTCTCCCCTCATGTCTCGATTTAGGAACACCAATCGAGTCAAGGTCAGGAATAAAGTCAACACATAACTCAATGACCTCTTCTGTTCCATAGCCCTTGGCGATGCTTCCTTCTGGGCGAGCACGGTTGTGAACATATTTCTTCAGGACTCCCATGAATCTCTCTAAGGGGAACATGTTGTGTAGGAACACAGGACCAAGAATGAAAATCTCCTTGACTAGGTGAACTAGGAGGTGTGTCATGATATCAAAGAAGGAAGGAGGGAACACCAACTCAAAGCTAACGAGACATTGAACCACATCATTCTGTAGTTTAGCTAGATCAGTTGGATCAATTGCCTTCTGAGAAATTGCATTGAGGAATGCACATAGCTTCACGGTGGCTAGACGTACATTTGGAGGTAGAATTCCTCTTAATGCAACTAGAAGTAATTGCGTCTTGAGAACGTGACAGTCATGGGACTTTAAGTTACAGAATTTCTTCTCTGGCACATTTATAATACCCTTTATATTCGAGGAGAATCCAGATGGTACCTTGATGTTGTTTAAGCATTCAAACATGATTTCCTTCTCCTCTTTGCTTAGAGTGTAGCTGGCAGGACATAAGTATTGGTGTCCATCATCTGTCTTCTCTAGATGCAGGTTGTCTCTTTCTCTCAAACAACGCAGGTCCTGTTGAGCTTCAAATGTGTCCTTAGGCTTTCCATACACACCCATGAAGCCTAGCAGGTTCACACAAAGATTCTTCGTCAGGTGCATCACGTCGATCGAGCTACGGACCTCTAGGACTTGCCAATAGGGTAGGTCCCAAAATATGGACTTCTTCTTCCACATGGGTGCATGACCGTTAGCGTCATTCGGAACAGGTTGGCTTCCATGTCCTTTTCCAAAGACGACTTTCACATCATTGACCATATCGAGTATATCCTCACCGGTTCGGTTGCGTAGGAGGCTTGGTCGGGTGGTCGCCTTCCTTTAAAATGCTTGCCTTTCTTTCTTCGGGGTGATTTACAGGTGAGAAATCGATGATGGCCAAGGTACACGACCTTTTCGACATTTTTCAAGAATACACCTCTAATATCACCGAAGCGGTGTGTGCATGCATTATATCCATGTTTGATCTCTCCCGAAGATTATTTAGAGCAGGCCAATCATTGATTGTTACGAACAACAATGCTCGCAGATCAAAGTGTTCCTGTTTGTACTCATCCCACACACGTACACCTTCTTTATACCACAAAATGAGAAGTTCATCAATAAGTGGTCTCGGTACACATCGATGTCATTGCAAAGTTGCTTGGGCCTTGGATGAGCACAGCATCATAATGAACTTCCGCTTCATGCATAACCAAGAAGGAATGTTGTAGATACTTAGAGTAATGGGCCAAGTGCTATGACTACTATTACGCTCTCCAAAAGGATTGATACCATCGTACTTAAAGCAAACCTTAAGTTTCTTGCGTCATTTGCAAACTCGGGAATTTCTCGTCGATTTGCTCTCCACTGCGACCCATCGCCAGGGTGTCTCAACATATTGTCTACCTTACGGTCTTCTTTGTGCCATCGCAACAATTTTGCATGTTCTTTGTTTTCGAGCAGGCGTTTCAAGCGTGGTATTATAGGAGCATACCACATAACCTTGGCGAGGATTTTCTTCATGGACGTTCACCCCAACATCACGAGGTCATCTACTTTGATCTTATACTCATGATGCATGGCATACCGGGCATGCATCCAATTTCTCGTACTCTTTGC